>CM053624.1:75616626-75654924 GCA_028646595.1 Phalanger gymnotis | reverse complement strand
TTTCCTGTAGGGTAAGATACCCAATTGAGTGTCAAATCTGATGAGAGCAAGATTTACTCATTCCCCCTCACCTGCCCCCTCTTCCCTTCCAATAGAAATGCTTTTACTTGCCACTTTTATGTGAGATAATTTACCCCATTTTATCTCTCCCTTTCTTCTTCTCCCAATATATTTCTCTCTCACCCTTTAATTTTATTTTATTTTTTAGATATCATCCCTTCATATTCAACTCGCCCTGAGCCCTCTGTCTATATACATATGTATGTTCCCTCCAACTACACTAATACTGACAAAGGTCTCATGAGTTACAAAAATCATCTTTCCATGTAGGAATGTAAACAAAACAGTTCAACTTTAGTAAATCCCTGATGATTTCTCTTTCTTGTTTACCTTTTCATGCTTCTCTTGATTCTCGTGTTTGAAAGTTTAATTTTCTATTCAGCTCTGGTCTTTTCATCGAGAAAGCTTGGAAGTCTTCTATTTTATTGAAAATCCATATTTTGCCTTGGAGTGCTATACTCAGTTTTTCTGGGTAGGTGATTCTTGGTTTTAATCCTGGCTCCTTTGACCTCTGGAATATCATATTCCAAGCCCTTCAATCACTTATTGTAGAAACTGCTAGATATTGTGTTATCCTGATTGTGTTTCCACAATACTCAAATTGTTTCTTTCTGGCTGCTTGCAGTATTTTCTCCTTGACCTGGGAAGTCTGAAATTTGGTGACAATATTCCCAGGAGTTTTCTTTTGGGGATCTTTTTCAAGAGGCAATTAATGGATTCTTTCAATTTCTATTTTACCCTCTGACTCTAGAATATCAAGGCAGTTTTCCTTGATAACTTCTTGAAAGGTGATGTTTAGGCTCTTTTTTTGATCATGGCTTTCAGGTAGTCCAATAATTGTTAAATTATCTCTCCTAGATCTATTCTCCAGGTCAGTGGTTTTTCCAATGAGATATTTCACATTGTCTTCCATTTTTTTCATTCCTTTGGTTCTGTTTTATAATTTCTTGATTTCTCATAAAGTCACTAGCTTCCACTTGCTCCAATCTAATTTTTAAGGTGGCATTTTCTTCAGTGGTCTTTTGGACCTCCTTTTCCATTCGGCTAATTCTGCTTTTCAAGGCATTCTTCTCCTCATTGGCTTTTCGGAGCTCTTTTGCCATTTGACTTAGTCTGTTTTTTAAGGTATTATTTTTGTCAGTATTTTTTGGGGTCTTCTTTAGCAAGTTGTTGACTTGTTTTCATGATTTTCTTGTATCACTCTCATTTCTTTTCCCAATTTTTCCTCTGCTTCTCTTACTTGATATTCCAAATCTTTTTTGAGCTCTTCCATGGCCTGAGACCAGTTCGTGTTTTTCTTGGAGGCTTTTGATGTAGGCTCTTTGACTTTGTTGACTTCTTTTGGCTGTATGTTTTGATCTTCTTTGTCACCAAAAAAAAGATTATATAGTCTGAGTCTGAATCTGAGTCCTTTTGTGCTGCCTGTTCATGTTGCCAGCCAACTACTTGACCCTTGAGCTTTTTGTCAGGCTATGACTGCCTTTAGCACAGAGAGTACTTTGTCCCAAGCTTTAGGGGCCTTGGGTTGCTGTTTTCAGAGCTACTTCACCACAAGCTCTGCCACAGCAGCGCTCCTCCTCCCCCAAGAACCACCAACCAGGACCATAACCCAGATTCAAGCAGGGCAAAGCAGGAGAACCCTGCCTCTTGTCCAGCAAAGCAATCCCTGTACTCCTGCTCTGGTCCACCCCTTGATTCCTCCCACTGGGTGGACCTGGGGCCAGAATAGCCTCCGCTGGAACTCTGGAAGCAGCCACAGGAGCTTCCTGCTGCTGCTGATGCACCACCTCCACTGCCCCAGGGCTGGGGCCAGACGGCTCACTTCTCTCACCCAGATCCAGCAGTTTTCCCACTGACCTGCTCAGTTGTCTTTGGTGTTTGTGGGTTGAGAAGTCTGGTAACTGCCACAGCTCAGTGATTCAGGGCCCTAAGGCCTGCTCCACCCAACTCCCAGTCTGGCCTGTCCTGGTGCAGCCCACACTAGGCTGCTCTCCACTCCCAGAATGGTGCAATAGACCCTTCCCAGTGACCATTCAGGCCATCTTGGGCTGGAGAGTTATTTCCCTTTATTATTTTGTGGGTTCTGTAGCTCTAGAATTTGTTCAGAGCCATTTTTATAGGTGTTTGGATGGATTTGGGGGAGAGCTTAAGCGAGTCCCTATTTTCCAGCCTGCTTTTTGGCTCTGCCCCCGGGGTCAACAATCTTACTTTAATTACATTCACTAGTTCAAGGGAAAAGTCAGTACCCTGAACATGGAGAAAATACAAGCAGAGAATTTAGCACAAAGACCAACAGACAGGGCTCTAACTGCCTGATCAAAGCAATATTGCTATACACTTTACATACATCACTGGAGCGAGAGAGCCTATACATCTGAGCACTTGGGGTGGAGGGAAGGGCAGGGGAGTCTGAACATATGGTTACTCAGAATCTCAACCAGGAAATCAAAAGGTCCTTCTCATAAGAGAGCCCCCAAAGCAAATACCAACCTCAGGACATATATATATATATATACATATATATATATATATATGTATGTATATATATGTATATATATGTGTGTGTGTATGTATATGTATATATATACATATATATATGTACTTTTGGTGAATAGGCTCAGAGCGAGAAGGCATCACAACCCTCAGTGACTCAGTGCCTAGTTAGCTCAGTACCAAAAGGTGTGAAAGCCTTCCTACAAGCAAGCCTCTGCTTAAGCAAGCTCTTCCCCGCAATGGACTCTATGTGACTCAGGATATATCACAGCTGTAAGCTGGGCCAGAGCCCAAAGCAGGTCACATAGGCCTGTTAATGGACAGGGAAGATCTTCCTATTCCATTAAGATTACAGAGGTTCATGATAATGAGATTACCACTTGCAGAAAAACACCACTCCTCCATCATTAGGGCATATGCTCCCACCATGATGAACCCTGATGAGGCCAAAGAGCAATTTTATGAAGACCTGGAGATCCTCATCATCAATGTGCCAGAAGAAGACAAGCTGTTATTCTGTGCATGTTTAATGCCAGAGTAGGCACAGACTATCAGACATAACAGGGAGTCATTGTGAGTCATGGAGTTAGAAACGGCAAGGGCAATGGTCACCTATTACTGAAGACTCGTGCGTCTTACAACCTCCTCATCACCACCACCATCTTCAATTTTGGATGCACCCTTGCAGCATACATCAGCATTTAATAAACTATATCTTTATAAGGAGAAGAGACAGGATATGATAGTAACGAAGGTGATGGGTGGCACAGAATGTTGGACTATTCATAGGCTTATCCTCTCCAGGCTAAATATTCACATTCAACAAAAGTGGTGGCCAAATGCAAGACCGGAAGACTTAATGTCAACAATTAAAGCCCTTTCCTGGGTGTGGACAGTTTGTTGTAATTTGAAGAGAAAGCTGAGCTAACATACAGTTGGCAACAGTGGAGCACAAAAAGAGTGGGAAGCCTTCAAAGATTTAGTGTCTAGCACTACATCTACACATCTTGGCCAGAACACTCCCATACATTAAGATTGGCTTGACAAAAATGCTGAGGATATTCAGAAGCTGCTAAATGAAAAATGAGAACTCAGCAGAGGTTTAGTTCATGCACCTGTAAGAAGGCAAATTTTAACTCCATCAAAAGTAAAGTATAAGGAAAGCTTAGAGAGAAGCAGGATCCTTGGCTCAGTAAGAAGGTAGATGAAATTCAGTTTTACATTGATAGTAATGATTCAAAAAACTTTTATGATGCCCTAAAAGCTATGTAGAGGCCACCAACCTATGATGCATCTCAACAACTCAGTGCTGATGGAGCTACTTTGATTAGTGATAAGGACATGATCCTGGAGAGATGAACCAAACACTTTCATTGCATTCTCAAGAGACTGTCATCAATCAATGCTGCAGCCACTGGCTGTGTACCTCAGGTTAAAGTCAATCCCTTTCTAGCCAAACTTCCAACAGAAGAGGTTTTGAATGCCATTAGGCTCCTTTTGTGTGGCAAAGTGCCTGGTGCTGATTCTATTCCAGCTGAGATTTACAAGGCAGGGGGTCCACTGCTCATACAAAAGGTAACGAAAATCTTTCAGGTTATGTGGCAAGAGGACATCATCCCCCAGTAGTTCAAAGACGCTTCATCTGTCCATCTCTATAAAGGAAAAGAAACTAAGTTTTCCTGCAACGATCATGGGAGGGTCTCTCTCTCTCAGCATTGCCAGCAAGATTGTTGATGGAGTCCTCTTTAATAAGGTGATCCTTCACCTGGAGGATGGCCATCTACCTGAGAACCAGTGTGGCTTCAGAAAGGGCTGAGGAAAGGTCAATATGGTGTTTGCTGCCTGACAACTCCAGGAGAAAATCCAGAAGCAGAACAGAGGTCTGTATACAACATTTGTCAATTTGACCAAGGCCTTTGACACTGTCAATCATGGCAAAATTTGGTTGCCCAGAAAAGTTCATCAATATTGCATATTAGCTTCTTCATGATGGCATGCTTGCACACGTTCTGGATAATGGATGATGCTCTCATGTTTTCATAGTCACCAATGGGGTGAAATAGGGCTGTCTGTTTGCTCCCATGCTTTTTAGCATGATTTTTTCAGTGATATTGGCAGACATCTTCAACAAGGACTAACCCAGCATCAAGGTTAGCTACCATACTGATGGTAAATTATTTAAGTTGAAAAGGCTACAAGCTAAGACTAAAGTGGAGGGAAAGTTGGTGTGTGACTTTTTGTTTGCAGATGATTATGTTCTCAAAGTAGCCTCTGAGGCTGAGATGCAAGAGTATGGATCATTTCTCTGCCACTTGTGGTAGTTTTGGCCTGAGATTTACCCCAAGAATTTACCCCAAGAAAACAGAGGTTCTCTACCAGCCAGTACCACACCATCCATACAAGGAACCATCAGTTACAACAAATGGAGAGATTTTTAATGCTGTAGATCAAAGTTCACTTACCTTGGCAGTACATTTTCCAGGGATATACACAGAGATGATGAGGTTTATACGTGCATTACCAGAACTAGTTCAGTGTTTGGGTGTCTCCAAAGGAAGGAAAGTGTGGGAAAGAAGCGGTATTAGGCTGCCTATCAAACTGAAGGTCTACAGAGCTATTTTGCTGACATTGTTGTATGCCTGTGAAACCTGGGCAGTCTACACACCATACAAAGAAACTGAATCGCTTCGATTTGAATTGCCTTAGAAAGATTCTGAAGATCACCTGACAAGATAAGGTACTAGACACTGAGGTCCTTTCTAAAGCTGAACTGCCAAGCAATCAAACTTTACTACAGACAGTACAACTCTGATGGGCTGGCCACGTTATTCAAACACCCAGTGCCCAAAAAACTGTTTTACAGAGAACTCATGCAAGGCAGGTGCTCATGTGGTGGTCAGAAGGAGCAATACAAGGACATTCCCAGGATCTCCCTGAAGAGCTTTTTAGAATCAATCATTGAGATACGGCAAACTAGTATAAGACTGAGTAGCACAGTGTGCCCACATCAAAGAAGGAGCTGTGCTCTATGAGCAAAGTAGAATTATGGTTGTTCAAAAAAAGAGTGAGATGCACAAATTTAGAGACATCTCCACTCCAAGTGATCGCGTGGACTATTCGTGCCCGATCTGTGGTAGAGCCTTCTGAGCTCATATTGGTCTGATCAGCCAGAGTTGGACACGCTGTAACTTGACCCCAAACATAGTGATGTCATTTTGGTGGTCTTTAAGTGTGAAGGACACAAACCAACCAACCAGCTAGGTGACACAATGGAAAGAGCCCTGGGACTGAAATCAGGAAGAATTGACTTTAAATTGAGCCTTGCACCCTTTACTATCCACATAACCCTAAGTAAGTCATTTAATTTCTGTAAACAGGAGTAACAGCATCTACCTCCCATCTTGACCAGCAGATGTTGGTAACCTCTAAGGGGTATTACACCTCAAGGCACTCACTCACTCAAGTAAGTGGTAGCACTAAGATGCAAGGCCAAGTCTTCTGACCCCAAGTCCAGTTCTATTTCCACTATCCCCCTCCCCCACAATAAGGAACCATCACAGTCTGTGAGCGTGAAAGTGACGGGACCCAAGCGCCATTTTAAGATTAATCCCATATTCAACAGCATTCATGAGATTTCCTTTAGTCCAGCTTGCATCAGGTATCTTCTCTAATCTTTCAACTTCCAGATAACCACATCTCTACGAGGATAGAAAGGTGTTAAAAATACATGGCACTCAAATTAAGATAATCTTGGTAAACAAGTCATGGAATTTGCAGGAAAGATAGCCTATATTTCTCCAAACAGAATTATCTCAGGCCTGAATAAATATTGGACTCAGTTTTAGCTGTGTCCCTATTGCCAAAGGAAAGATTCAGAGATTTGAAGCAATTACTCAGATAACTCCAATCGTATCTCATAAGTGCCTAGCTATAACTTTGGAGACCAGGTTCTGAGAAAAGAAAAAGGATCAGTCATCTAATTACTGAGTGAAAAATTAATGTTTCTTCCAAAGGTCTCTTTTTTTGAAATGAGGCATTCCCGGAGTTTTCCTTACCTTTCACAAGCACTAGTTTCTTTGAGTTGCCATATTCCCCATGGAAAAATTCCCAAGAGGAAGACAAAGAAGCTGTCAGCTTAAGGGAGGAAGTATTTCTTTTTGAACTGAAGATTTAAGGTCAAGGTCAAAAACAATCTCATCAAAAGTCATGTCCCTAAATACACATTACCACCACTTAATTCAGCTGGAAAGAGAGAAAAAAAAATGGTCTGGAATCCATCAAATGAAGGGCTCATTTCCATAAATTGTAGCTGCTTGCTTTTACTTTCAGATCTAAAGCTCTCCTTGAGGATACAGCTGCTAAAGTTTGGAGTTTTTTTTGGGGGGGGGGGGTTGGTTGGGGAGTTTTTTTGGTGTTTTTTTTTCTGTTTGTCACATACCCATCTTAGGAAGAAAAGGAAATGGAAACTCCTAACAGCTTACTTTCTGTACACCACTGAACAGTTTATAAATCACTTTCACATCCATTGTTTGACTTGATCCTCACAATAACCCCATGAAATAAGAACTATTTTGGCCTTTTCGTGGGTGCGTGGATGAAGGAGCTGACTCTTAGAGAGATTAAGTGACTTCTTGTCAAAGTTCACAACTTTTGAGTGGTGGAACTGGACTCAAGTTCAGGTCTTCTGACCTGAAGTCCTTTCTTTCTCTACCATCCTTCCAAAGAAAATTATTTCTTTGGCCCATCTGTAGGAAAAGTGCCAAAGAATATCGCTTCTTGAAGGATGAACTTTCATCCAGAATTATAGTGGAGGCACCTTGTAGTATATTTCTTGTCCCTGCTTGGAAGAAAGACTCTAAAAAGATCCAATCACAGCCTATTCCTGTGATCTATTTGTCAAATTACTCATAATGAACATGACATCTGCACCTTTGATTGCGGTTTTAATTCATTCAAAAAGAATTGCAGATTGCTTACTATGTTCAAACGCCCTAAGAAAATAGCAAAGTCTTCAAAAGTAATGTCTCTCCTTTACAAAAAACACACACACACACAAACACACACACACACACACACACACACACATACACACACACAAAACCAGGAAACTTTGGTCTTTACACTTCAGAAAACCATGCCAAGGAATATTTGACTTATAGGACCTGGAGGAGCTACACGGGGAGCAGGGCTCTCTCTCTGTGTGGTCTCACTTCAGAGCTGGCTTTCTTCACTCTTGCTAAGGCTGCACTTTCCATAAGATCTCACCATGGGCAACCCTTCTAAATAGATGGATAATTTACTGCTCTTCTCTCTAGTTTAATAAGAACCAGTCAAGCAATAAATTGCACATTTGGGATTTTTGCCTGAGCAGATATTTCAAGTTGCCTGAAAATGTATTCATTAAGGAAAGTTTAGCTATTTATCTAAATGAAAAATGGTAAAAATGTAGATGCTGGAAATGATAACAAACTGTTAGGTTGCCGAGTCCTAAGCCTATACCATTGGCCTTAAGCCTTTCTGTCTAGTAAGCAGGACTGTATCTAGGGCAGGATACAAAGAGGAAAATTTAGAGGGTGCTGACAGCACCAACTTCTTCCCCTACCAAGTTCTACCCATGTTGGTGGCAGCATGGGCTTCATCTGCCTTTCTCACCCTTAGAAATGTCATGGCATTCTGTGTTGGATTTCTTCCCTCTGACTACTAAATCCCAGGTGATTGTACCTAGAGGTGTGCTGGTAGATGTTTAACAACTGGCTCTCTGGCTCAGGGGGTGGAGTGGAGGGGAGAGGCAAATATAATATACCTTGAAGTTTAATCTGTGTAAACATTTTAATATTAACTTTTTAAAGTCTAGACAATTAACGAAATAATAAATTGTAGTGTTTGCCAATTTCAGAGATGTACATGCTCTCACTGGAAACTCAACAATCTGCTTTAGTGAGCTGGTAGAAGCTGGCTCCATTACACCCCTGATTATACCCTTGACCCAACTCTAGACATTTGCCCCAGCCTTGATAACTTGTAGTTACTATTCTACAGGGTGTTCCTAAAGTCTGGATACATAGGAAAAAATGCATATTTTCAAAAAATGAAATGAATGAAATTTTCAACATTTTATTTCATTGGAACATTAACAAATAACATCTTCATTATGATTTCCATCATTTGTGATGCAAAGGTTGACGCGCTTTGCAAGATTCACCTGAACTCGATGTAATAACTCCACGTTGCCGTCAATTTTAGCATATTCACTCTTTACATGTTCAATCAAGTATGTTGCATCTGTGATTTTCATTGAGTATACCTTTTCCTTTAGCATACCCCAGAAAAAGAAGTCAAGGGGGCTAAGACCTGTTAATATTCCAGTTCATTTAATTTCTTGAAAATATACACTTTTTTCCTATGTGTCTAGACTTTAGGGATCCCCTGTACTAATAAGAAAAGTGCTTCTGTAACTCTTAAGCAGTATCTATACCATCCAAGGAGAAGAAGCAATTACCCTGGTAATTAATTATTAAGCTAAAAACAATGAACTTAATGAGATAGCATTATCTAGTGGAAAGATTTGTTAACTAAATCTCTGGAGTATTGACTTTTTAAAATCTGGATTAAATCATGGGCCTCAATTTCCTCTTCTAGAAAATGAGATGATTATGGTAGGTTACTTCTGTGGTCCCTTTATTTCTAATTCTATATATTGATGAAGCCTCAGTTCTCATATTTAGAAAGTAGGAAATATAACTGAATCTAATTACTTCATTGTTGTTGTTGTAGATCAGGGCTTCTTAAACTTTTTGCACTGGAGACCCCTTTTCATTTTGCATGGCCCAAGGGCATACACAGTGCAAAGTGTGCATGCTTTGTGTTCAGAAGCAAGGTTGCAATGAAATTGCCAGATACAACAAGGGCCGGCACTGCCAGAAACACCTCGGATTCATTACTCATTTGATTTTTAATTAATTTTTAGCTGTTGCACATTTAGAAACCCTTTACTGTTGCCAAATTTTTTGTGACCCCTCACGACCCACAGTTTAAGAAGCATAATTAATGCATGAATTAGTGAAGCAGGTAACAATAAATAAAAATCCTAAAGGGTGGAAAATACATTTCAGAAGAGGAAGAGTGGAGACTTTTTTTAAAAGGAAATGTCAAATTATATAAAAGTATATAACCTCAGTGCTGGAAGAGATCTCAAAAGCCATCTAGTCTAGCAGAACAAGCCTAATTCCATATAACAATCATTAACTATCATCTCTCTGAAACTGAGTTCCAGGTGATAAAGGCCTATAGAGTTCGTGTCAGCCCCATCCTCAGTAAACACTAGTAATTCTCTATTACTTCTAGAATCTATGGTCCACTTTCTGGTAGATAATGGTCTCCTTTCTCTTCTTCAAAAATAATGTTCCATCAACCATTAAATACCTTGGTACTGGCTGTCTCCATACTTGAAATATTTCTTCTCCTCCCCTCTTCCTCTCAGGACCCCTGGTTTCCTTCAAAACTCCATTCAAGGATCACCTACTGCATGAGACCTTTCCTGATCTCCCCCGCCCCCGCCCTTCCCCCCCACTGAAAGTTACCTTGTATTTATATAGATAGATAGATGTCACCTTCCTCCAATAGAATATAAGCTTCTTGAGGGCAGGACTTGTTTCTTTTTGTCTTTGTATTAACTGAGCTTAGTGCAATGCCTGGCACATAGTAATGATTTAATAAGTTGTTATTGATTGATCCACCTAAGCCATGGTCCTAGCTCTTCCTTTATCTTCATCTTGCCGCCAACATAGTTTTTAAAGAAAGACACCAGGTAGATTTTCTTGCAGAATGTTGTTTGTCAGGGATATGGGAGTGACTGTGTATTAATTTTCTCCAATGGAAGGCTTCAGGCAAAAAAAAAACAAAAGGTACGATTTTCCAGTCCAGTGGGAATGAATGTCAAATTTTCAAACGTGATTCTGTACATGTGATTTTTATGAGCAGTTAAATGCATCATGCCTTGAAAGGATCAAATCAAAATCATTCATTGATACTTACTATGTATGCAAGATATAGACATCAAAGTTTTGTCAGACATTTTTAGAGCACCTAATGATGTGTGTAGCCTTTGTGTAGCCACAATCTCTACTACCTCAGGGTTTACAGACTAGCTGTCATTTTCATCAGCGCCGGCCCTCAAAAACCCTGTGGATCAGTCAAAGTTGGTCTCTGTTTCTCTTCCATCTCTTCTGTTATTACACTTGGTATTCTGAGCCCTTTGCCTTCTGGGTCTCCCTACCCAAACCTACAATCTATCTTTCCTGCTCTCTTCTTGGCTGGCTCTCACTTTGCATGCATCTAATAAACATCAATTCAAATGAAGCTGACAACATTTAGTGAGTTATCTATCCCTCATAGGATAAGCATGTATACTTGAGCCCAGAGGAGTCAATTTCTAATAATAGTATTTCAGACAACAGCTCCAAGCTGGTGAGCTAGTGAGGGAGATGATTTTGGTCAGAGATGAGTGGGAAGGAGAGTTCTCACAGCCTTCAAATCAATAGTGACCTATATGTCAAGTGGCCAAAGTAATAGCCACATTCCCAAAATATCTGGAAAAGCTTCCTTTTAGATTAGTTAGCTAAGTCAAAGGAGGGGAGGCAGAGTAGTTCCTTTTTATCATTATTACTTTTATTATTAATTTATGGAATAAAACAAGCATTTCCATAACATAGTACAATAGGAAAGATGATTGCACATGAAACTACAAATCTACCATGCACAATTTGCTTTTCCTTTCAAATATACACCAAACTTATCATGTAAATTTTTCTTTTTTTCTTCCCTCTCCACCTATTCCCCCTCCTGCCCTAGAGATGGCTGCCATTAGGCACAAATTCTATACATACATCTATAACTACTTCTATTTATCAGTTCTTTCTCTGGATGCAGACAGCATCTTTATTCATATGTCCTTTATGGTTAATTAATACTATTTACAATAGTATTAATTAATACTAGTCAGAGCAGTTCCTGACAAAGCGTAAAATCAGATGGGTGGAACAGGGCCATACTTCCTAGGAGGAGAAGGGGAAAACCTCTTTTGGCTGATTCACCATTCTCATAACTTACCTCAAAGTCTTCCAAAAGCACAGGGTACAGCTACCCTAGCCATGATGCCTCTCTTGAGGGCAAGGACCAGGTGTTTCTGGAGGATGGCATCGCCTTTGTGGCCGTACATCTGACCTTCTGGACTTCGATACCATGAATCAGCTGCTTCCTCACCCTGGAACATCCCTCCCCAAGGTGACCCCTTCTCCCTTGGTCGAGGTCCTCTGAATGCTACCACTGGAGAGGACCCAGGCTGGCCAACCTTCTCTCCCCTCTTGCTCTGCTTCTGACTTTCCTCTAACATCATCCCCCTGAATCAACCCCCTGACCCTCTTTACAGAATCCTTCCATGTATTGTCTTCCTCCTTAGAAGGTAAGCTTGAGGCAGGACTTATCCTTCTTTTGGATGGTATTTGAAGCTCAGTGTAATGCCTGGCACATTATTAACAAATGCTCGTTGCTTTATTTTGCCACAACTATGCCCATTGTGGAACCATTCTCTGTATTGCTTTGCTCCATCCCAACTGACTCCCTCTCAGGCATAGTTTTGATTGTTAATGGCTCAGGTCCATGACATAAGATCATAGAGCTAGGGCTGAAAAGACATTAGAGGCAATCTAGTACCCCTCTTCTCTTGTAAATGGGGAAACTGAGGCCTAGACAGAAGCAATTTGCTCTAGGTCTCACAAATAGTAGGTGTCAGGTAATTTGAACCCAGGTTCTTTGACTGCCACCTATCTTCTACTCTGGGTGATTCACTGTGATAGAACCTTTTGTTTCAAAGGCAACAGAAATTCACTCACAAATGTTAATAGAAAGCAAAAGAAAGTTACAAAGGGGGAAAATGTTTGTTTTGGGGAGTCAATCGTGACACTCAGGCAACAAGTGCTTAGAGGAGAAGGCTTTTCAGGAGCAGGGATTGCTGGAAACTGCTGATTCCTTTTGAGGAATGAAACATCAGCATGATTCGTGAATGCAAGCCACCCACACTGGAAATCTGAAGTCGTTGCCCTTAGAAACAGAAATAAACTACTGCCCAATTTTGAAGCTGTGTTCATCGTTTAGGAGAGAAAACCAGGAGAGAACTTTCCAGTGCTAAGAACAGGTTAAAGGCACTTAATTACACAGAGGGAACAGAAGTTTTAGGGCAAAGTATGGACAGTACACTTTAAAAAAAGTGTTTTTTTTTTTCAAGTGAATACAAGTTTATTGGCTATAACCCAGGACAATAAAAGTCTCTTTGATATGCACCAGCATCAGAAATCAGTTAAATATCTAATATCTACTCAGATCTCATGACACCCTGGGCTTTCTTTGCTCAGAACTATGCATCATTGGAATAGGTTATATTTTGACTGATTTGGCAAATGTGTTAGTCCCTCGACTGAGCATTTGGTCACTATGCTCCCTGGATGTCACTGTCTCTCATCACATTAATCTTCCCTTCAATAAACTCATATGAAAATACAAAATGAACACTAGGCTCATTGGATTCTCCTTACCATATGGACTGACCCTGAGTAAGGCAAGGCTCCTGACTATCATCTCCAGGCAAACTAAGGCAGCTGGTAGTACAATGGATAGAGTGCTGTGCCTCAAGTCATGAAGATCTGAGTTAAAATTCTGCCTCTGACTTCTGTGTCAGCCTGAGAAAATCATTTGACTCTCATGAGCCTCAGTTTCCTGGTCCGTAAGATGGGGATAAAATCCATAATAGTTCCTGGGTCTAAGTTGCTGTTGTGAGATTCGATTCAACAAAACATTTGTTTAGCACACACTGTGGGCTAGAAATTGGCGGTGGGATGGGTGGGAATGACAAATACGAAGCCATCCCTGCCCTCAGAGAGCTTCCATTATACTGGATACATATAGAAATAAAATAGAATAGAAATAAATATAGTTTCTATACAAAGTAATGCAAAGCTATCTTAATTACTGACAAGGTGAAGATCAGGAAAAGGCTCGTACAGGAGACAGAACCTGAACTGGGCTTTGAAGGAAGCTGGAGATTTAATGAGGCAGAGAAGAACCAGAGGATTCCAGACATGGGAGCCCACCAGTGCATAGATACAAAGACAACAAATGACAGGTCTATGGAAGGCACTTTGCAAACCTTAAAGCAGTAATACAAATGGCATCTGTTACTGTCAGGTTCTCTGACATCTTGGACTATTGAGTACTTTTTAATTAAAAGCTTCCTTGGCATAAAAAGTCAATAGGCCTTGGGCTCCTAGTGGTACTGTCATGGCCCTGAAGCAAAAGCTTTCGTGAATTCCCCCTTCTTTATTATAGCTCTCAGAAACAGGTCACTTTCAGTGACTTCTATTTCACAGGTGGAGAGGAAGTGGTTCATTTCAAACCACCAGAGCCAGGGGACCAGTGGCTTGAACCAGAGGAAAACTCCCTACTTGATCATCTTCACGTTCCCAATACTCCTGTCTACACAATCTTAGACTGGAGCCAGACACTTATTACACTGGAGTAAGGGTAGGTGTTGGAGAAAAGATGGTTCCCCCTCCCCATGATTTCCCTGAGCCACATACAAATGGGGACCTATTAGAGAGCAGAATGGTGTAATATAAAGAGCATTGGACAGGGCTTAGGAGGCCCAGGTTTCAGCCTTGACTCTCCTGTCAACTTACTGGGATGCTTTGGCCAAGTAATTTCACTTCTGGGGACTTCAGCTTCTTCCTTTTATAAAGTGAGGAGACTGGACCGGAATGCCTCAGAAGAGACCTCCCAATTGTAACATTTTGATTTCAAGAATAGTTCCCAGTTCTTGCTCTTCAGCCCTGATCCTTAGTCCCACTCCATCACAGCGGCGATTTTTAACTTATACTTTCTGGGATAATGGAAAACCAAAGTAGTTTCTGTACTTTTCAAAGAAAAATCCTTTTTGGGGGGTGGGGGTGGGAATGAGGTAGAATGAACTACCTTTCTATGATACTTCTCCACCTTCTCCCTCTGGCCCTGGCTCCTTCGATTCAACAAAGATTGCTTCTTCCAGGTACACCTAGGCACTAACAATACAAAGGTAAAAAAGCGACATAGTTCTTGTCTTTAAAGAGCTTACTTTCTAGTAGAAAGGATGAAATAAATGCTCAAGTAGGTATAATGAAAGTTAAACTATATTTAGGTGCATAGGAAAAGTCAGTCACTTCTGAAACACAGGAGGCTTCTTGGAGGAGGTGGTATTTAAACTAGGCACTGAAGAAAGAGAATTTCAATAGGTGTAGCTATAGACTGAATCTTGGCTTGGGGATGGGGCAACAGTTAGCATTTGCAAATGTACAGAAGCAGGGAAACCTGGACAAGTTTGGAAAAAGAGCAAGTTGTCCCATCTGGCCGAAACACAGGCCAGAGCATGTGTGAAATAAGGCTTGAAGCCTTGTCAGCAAGGCTCTCCTTCATGGAAGTTTCTGAGTTCAGCATTATTCTTTTAGATATAGCACAGTATGTCTCCCCTGCAGGTGAAGACTTCCTGATGGGAGAACTGACAGGTTGCTGTCAGCTAGGAGGGGGTGGAATTCTTGACTACAGAGCTTATGTTTTATTCCAAGGACAACAGGGAGTCACTGAAGGTTTTTGAGGAGGAGTGGCATGATCGGACCTTCATTAGGAAGATTCCTTTGGCAACTAGGTGAAGCCTGCACTGGAGGGGCAGGAAGGTTAGTCAGGAGCCTATAACAGTGCATGAGAGTCCAAACTAGGGTGACAGCAGTGCAAATCAAAAGATAAGGACAAATGGAGGTGAAATTGTAGAGGACTGAGTAACTGAATATATGTGGAGATGGATGGAAAGAAAGAGACAGAGATGAGTCTAAGGTTTTGAGCCTGGGTGACTGGGAAAATGGAGATACCCGTGACAAAAGAAATAGGGAGGAAAGGCAGATTTAGGAGGGAACATGACAAGTTCAGTTTGGGACATGCTGTATTTGTGGGGTAGGGAGGATGTCTGTGTGGAGGTATCCTGAAGGCTGTTTGAAATGTTGTTCTAGAGGCTGAAGAAAATGGAATTAGATTTCCAGATCTGAGAGTCATCTGCCCCTAAGTGATAACAGAAGCTACATGAGAGGATGAAGTTTAGGGAGAGAAATGGACTACATCAGAGACTTTTGGAGATCTCTCACACTTAACAGGTGGGGAGTGAAGGAGATCCATTGAGAGAGTTCCAAAAGATGTGGTCAGAGAAGTAGAAGCAGCAAGAAATACCAGAGTCAAGAAGTCAGGGGAAGAGTTAATGTCTGAGTGGCTAGTCAATAATAATGCCAGCCATTGAAAGATCAAAGGGAACGCAGCACTGACCTTCTGTGAAATTGGGAAGTCTATCTTTCATGTCCTTTCATTTCTGTTTCCCTTCTTCTGAAAATGCCCTCCTCCCGATCCCTGTGGACTCAAGCACTCTCCTATTGTCCCCCTATTGTCCTCCAACTACTCAGAGCAGTACACATCGGTGCTCTGTTCAGCTTTCCTTCCTTGCAAGTGTCTGGCTTCAAAATTCTGCCTTCCCCACCCCCACCTCTATATTTCTTCTTCAGTCCCCATCTTTGAACTTGCTGATACTCCTTTACTCTAAAATAGGACTAGCAGACCACAGCTTAATGCATTACCCCTCCCAGAATTATTTGAATTTAGCCAAAAGCTTGTTGGTGGCAATGTCAACCCCATATACGGTAATGGTAGCAATGAAAGAAAGAAATTTCTCTTTAATGCTGAATTTGCAGCAATATAGGAGCAACCCATTTGGGAAAATCTTTGGGGTAGTAAAATCACACCATCTACTGTCCCTGAATAAAACAGACTCTGTCTAAAGATCACCAGGTTCTCCCGGCACCAAAATCATATTTTCTCTAATGGTCACTGGCAGACTTCTCAAAAAGATTAAAAGGCTGAGAAAGGCTGAGCTTAATACCCAGGGAATAACATGAACGGATGGTAGATTTTTCCCATGGCTCTGGTCTTTTCCCTGGTCGTTGTCTGCCAGTAAGTTTTGCAATTCACAGACTGGCAAGGGCCTGGAAGTGAAGGGACCCTACCCCTCCAATCTGCCAAACTCTAGGCATATGCAGGCCTCTTGCCTTTTTTTGGCCACACCTGTTTGTGCTACACGACTAAGTTCAGCCCGGATTAACTGTTTGCCTTGCCGAGGAAGAAGAGGGCTGGCATGACTTCCTTTGTTTGATGTTGCTAAGTTATTTGAAAAAATAAAACCACAGGTTCCACAATAACCTTTTAGATATGACTAGACTGTGCCGTCTCCCCAAAGCAGTGGGGGCTGGAGTCTGGGGAGAGAGACCAGGTGACAGGAACCAATGGGGCATGAAGGAAGCAGCAGTGTGAACAGAAAGAAAAACAGCCAGAGAACAATATTAACCATCCTGTTTAGCTTCTGATAGCTTCCTAAAGAAAGCCTTTTTAAACCTGGAGAATGGCATCCACCCAGCACCTCTGTTTGTCTCAGTCTTCCTCCTTCCCCCTTTCTCTCCTCTCTATCTTTTACGCATGGCTCAATTTCCCTCTGTGCCTGCTTTTCTTTGCAGCTCTGCCTTCCGCTTATTTCTCCATTTCCTTCTTTTTACTGTCTCCTTTCTGTCTCCTTACTCATCCCTCTCTACCTCTGTCTTTTTCTTTCTAGGTGTCTTTTATTTTGATCTCTATTCTGTATCTCCATTCATTCATGTCGCCCACTGTTTGGATCCAACTTCATGACTCCTCCATCTCCATTTTTTTCCCTTCTCTCTGTCTCCTCTCCTCTTTTCTCTGTCTCGTCCATCTGTCTGTCGCTCTCTCACACGTTTTAACTAGGTCAAACCAGACAAACAGGGACTGAGTTCTATGTTCAAAGACTTGTTGACACCTATTTATAGAGAGGGTGATTAGCAACCACAGAGCTTTTTGGTTAATCAAACAGGCGTGAGGCTCAGTGCCAGCAAGCTAAGAGGCTTATTACATGGAACTGGCTCCAGTGAATCCTGCTGGAAGCCAGCCTCCTGTCTCAGACACCCAGGCAGGTGCCTATTTTAGTGGATTCACTGAGACTGATAAGAAATGGGAGGGTTTTATATGTCTTTTGGTGGCAGTGATGATGGTGATGATGCCAGCCCGAGAACTAATTCATCCTGGGTTTTATAAGTTTAATTTGGGGAGGTAGTTTTGAATGTCATTTACTTCGTTGATGATTCTGAGTGTTGCTATGTTTTGTTGGTCGGCTAATTGCGGGGTATGGGGTGATTCTGAAATCGAAAGCAGGATGGTATGTATGTTAGATTGAGAAGTAGTTCAGGTGTTGAACCTGGAGCCACAAACGCTGGATTGTCACTTAATCTCTCTGAGACTCAGTTTCATCATCTTTAGAATAGTCACGGTAGTCCCTGCTTCACAGAATCAAATGAGAAAGTGCTTGACCAGAAATTTAAAGTGTTATATATATATGACATCTATCATTTTTAGATTGAATATCAACCAAGAAAACCAAAGGATTCTCAGTTTTTGTTTTAGTTCTACAACTAATCAACTGTTTTACATTAGATGAAATCACAACTTCTCCTTGATACAGTTCCCTAATGTATTTAATGCCAGTCCCCCAAGCCTCCCTGGTTCTAGAGCATGGCATGAGAGGCTTCTAAGGCTCACTGTCTACAGAGAATCCCAGCCCAGAGCAAAAGGAAACAAACAGTGAAACTTGTATGATTTTTATCCATTGCTAATTTCTGTCCTTAGAGGGCAGGAAGTAAAGTCTTCCTCTATGTGACTGACAGTCCCTCAAAACCTGGAACTATGCTGATACTCTGCACAGAGCATTCAAGATGCTGGAAGAAATTTCCCCCAAAAAATTAAAAATGGGGATTTATGCTCTTGACAATCCCATAAGAGGAGGGAGAGGAGAATAACACACACACACACACACACACACACACACACACACAAGTGCCTTACACATAGTAGGAACTTAAGAAATCTGTCTATAACCGTACAGAAAAATGTGAATATAACATCAAAAAAATGCCTTGATGAGTCAGACCCCTCGTCTATTCAACTTGGCATTATTGGACACCATGAGATGGTTTGTGGGACAGTGTGGTCATTTTCAAAAGGTTAAAAATGTCCCTTGTTCAGATAGATCTCTGATCCTCTAGACTACCATTGTTTAATAATCTCCCCCGTGAGTTTATCAAAACCTTGCTAAAGCAAAGATCAGAGGATTTAAATTGATGAGATGTTGATTAGCTCGAGGATCGCTTTTGATGATTCAAAAAGAAAAGACTTTGAAATAAATGCTTTTATGGCCAAGACCTAGGGTGGGGAATTTGGGGCCTTGAGGATGCATGGGGCCTTCTAGGTCCTTGGGCGTGGCCCTTTGACTGAGTCCAAGTTTTATAGAACAAGTACTTTTATGAAGGAGATTTGTTGTGCGAAGTTTAGATTCAGTCAAGGGGCCACACTTGAGGGCCTAGAAGGCCACATGGGGCCTTGAGGCCACAGGTTCCCCACCCCTGGCCAAGACCCTTTAAAAATAGTCAATCACAGACTCCAGTAGGGGGCAGCGTAGGGTGATGGAAAAAGCACTGGATTTGTAGTTAGGAAAGACCTCAGTCTTTATTAAATAAATACTTTATTAGCTTCGGATACTTCCTAGTTCTG
The DNA here is from genome assembly GCA_028646595.1 of Phalanger gymnotis. Lineage (NCBI taxonomy): Eukaryota > Metazoa > Chordata > Mammalia > Diprotodontia > Phalangeridae > Phalanger > Phalanger gymnotis. The sequence continues at coordinate 75,635,643 of CM053624.1, read as the reverse complement.
TAACTGTAGGCAAGTCACTTAACCTTGCTCAGTCCCAGTTTCCTCTTCTCTATAATGGACCTAAAAATGCCTTTCACATCTACTCAGAGGATTGTTATGAGGACAAAATGAGATCATCTACATAGAGTGCAGGGATGATAAAGCAAGACAACGTAACTCGTTTATAGAACAAGACAAATACCCAGTTAAATCCAAAAAGTATTTCTTAAGTGCCTACTGTTTCTCTGACATACAAGAGATCAGCAACAGCTCACCCACATTGTTCGCTTACCTCATCATTTCTAGATGCCATTAGAGACTGAGTTGGGTTGGTTTTTTTTACATTTCAGGGGAGCACACAGTAAGCACTTAATAAATGCCTATTGACTGATTGATAAATAAATTATTTGGTCTGGAAAATATTCAGATTCATGCAATGAGTCCAAATGTATCTGTTAGCTTTTTCAGAGAAAGATGTACAGTATACATATATGAGGAGAATACATGAATTACATCAGGGTGTGGATAGAATCCTTAATTATTGCATTCAAGTTTTAAAAATTGCAGTTAGAGATGGTAATAGCCATCTTAAAATAGCATTTCCAGTGGAAAGCACAATATAATTATGAGCAGATAAAAGGCAAATTGTAATAAGTAATAAGGTTCTTAGAAATAGCCAGAGAAGCTATCAATGATATCCAAGATTTCAGTTTCTTATCATAGCAAATTTCATTATTATTCCTTCTCTTAATACAGTGCCAAATCATAGGTCCATTTCAAAGGCACCTGTGCTCTTAGCATTGTGTGTGCTAAGAAAACTGCAGATGCTTTCAATGTGTATTAATAGCTTATGCAGATTGTAGACCACCAGAGTTTGGTTATTCAATATCCTAGCATCTCGAAGGGGGAGTCTATTGACTGTTCCTACCTTTCAGTCTCCTGGTACCTATTCCTCTGATTGAAAACCTTTCAGATTAAATAAGTACGTTGTTGTTTTATACCTTCAGTTGAAACTGCCCTTTCAGAATTCTGCAAGGTAGTGTGAAGCTTTTTGAATCCACTTTTCTTTAATATCAGTAATAGATTTTTGTCTCTCAACTATACAAGCAGGAATTACCTTTCTCATTCAATTAATATGCTACAGCTTGCTAATCACTTTTTTTTTCATTAACTCATGAGGAGCCCAGAGACTAGTGGATATTCTTTCTTTACAACAATTGCATTCTGAACTTGCATTCAGATAAACTGGTTTGAAGGAAAATGTGAGCTTCAGGTATTTGCAAAGTTGGCCAGAAGTGCAGTAAATTGGGACCTTTCGAAGACATTAATTCTTCTCCCGTCTCCCCACCCCGGAAAAAGATTAATGTAGATATACATAAGTACATAACATTGTTTTAGGTGACAGATCTTACAAGTAATCTCTTGGTCAACTCCAACACTATCTCTTCAGGTTTGTAGGGATTCTGCAGCTGAGACTTGGAAAATATGTGGGAAAGTAGGCAGTCACTTTTCTCCCAAATGCTGCACCGGGCTCAGTCACCCCTAGCAAATCATCCCCAAGTAATCTCACTGTAATTAGCTGACCCTGGAGTAATCTTGTTTTCAAGATGACATTTCCTTGGCACGAATTACAAGTCATCTAATGAGAGCTCTCTAGGGTTGCTTCCCAAACCTGAATGAAAAGTCCTTCTGAACACAGTAGGATCTGTAAGGCTTGGTCAAGGGGCCACTTGTGTGTTTGCCGTCCCTGAGGTCACACGGAGGAGTCGCCCAGATGCCTCCTTTGAACTCCTACCACATAATTTAGCACTTCATCATATACGGCCTTGTTTTCTTCACTGTTGTTTGGTATGTCATGGTCTCATACACCAACCCCTACTCCTTCTTGATTCTACTCCACCCCCCCCCAACCTTCTGCTGTGACTAATGGCATAGGAACTCACAGGCGGCCAGCAGGACTGGGGATGGGGAGGGGCAAGCGGAAGAACTGTGAGCAAGCAAGCTCTGGAGAAAGCCAAAAGGGAATGTGATGTGACCATGGAGCTTCTGATGCTCAGGGAAGAAGAGTGTCAAACAGACCCAGAGTGATGAGAGATTCAGAAGATTCGGGAGAAAGGAAAGAACAGAACAGTCAGAAGGAATCTCTCTCCATGCCTGGGCTGGAGAGAGCTCTTCAATCTTCAATCCATCAGTCAATCAGTGAGCATTAATTAAGCACCTACTATGCTGTGTTAAATGTTAATAAGGCAGTTCCTGCCCTCAAGGAGCTTCTAGTATATAGGAAGGGGGAGGGCAGGGGAACAACATATATAAGTAAGTAAAAGCAAAATGTTAGAAAGTAAATATAAGGTTGTTTGTGGCTGAGGAAGACAGGGGGACTGGGGAGAAGAGCTCAGGACATACATAGAAGAGGTGTTGCTTGAGCTGAGCTTTAAAGGAAGCCAGATATTCTAAGAGGTAGAGGTGAGAAGGGAGTGATTTCCAGCCATGGCAGACAGCCTGTATGGAGACACAGAGATGGAAGATTATCATGTATGAACAACAACAAATGGTCTGGTTTGGTTGGAATATGAAGCGTATGAAGTGGAGTAATGTGCCATAAGCCTGGAAGAGTAGGCTGAGGGCAGATTGTTCAGGGATTTAAGTGCAAAACCTAAGAGTTTGTATTTTGTCCTAGAAACAATGGAGAGCCACTGGGGCCTTTTAAGAACAAGGGAAGGATGTGGGCAGACCTGCGGTTGAGGATATCATTTTCACAACTGTATGGAAGAAAAACTAGAGATGGGAAAGAGGAGGTCAGAACACTAATTAGAAAGCTATTGCAAATGTCCCACTGAGAGATGATGACGGTCACTAGGTGAGGGGCCATATGAGTGGAGGAAAGAGATGTCATAGAAGTAGAGTCAATAACACTTGTAACTAATTGGCTATGAGCCTATACTGAGTGCTTATAAGAGCCAGCCAATGAGCTAGCCACAGGAAACCTCAGCATTCCAACCAGCAACAACAATGAATGAGGAAAAGGGGCTGGAGGAGGATTCAGTGCCCTGGATCTCAAGTTCTCCCCCTGCTCCAGAATGCCATGAGTGGAAATGCAGATAGAGGAACACTTGCTAGCTCCAAATGGGAGGAATGATAGGAAAGTTTAAGTCTGAGCACCTGAACTGTGTCCCAGGAACTCCTGGATTTGGGATGTATCTATAGAGTTCTTTGGAATTTCTTGGGTTTGGGAAGAGCTTCTGATAAGGAATCTACCCAGTAAATGTTTTAATATAATTGGTCTTATTCCTTTTGCTTCACTGGTCATGAGTATATGTCAAACCATGTTTTGTGCTATGCTCATATGTCTAAATACTGTAATACAGTAGGGAAGAGAAGAGATGAGGAGTATCCTGGTGATTTCCAGCTGAGCCGGAAGCTGAGTATAAGTTTAATTTAGAATGGACCTTAGAGTTCTTCTAATCCAATCCCAGCATTTTTCAGATGAAGAGACCGACATCCAGAAAAATCAAGTGATTTTGCTTAGTGTCACAAAAGTACTAAATATTACAACCAAGAATTGAGCTAAAATCCTCTGATTTAGCAAAAATCTAGTCCTCCTTCCACTATAACAATGTAAAAGCAAGTGTGCACCCCACTTTTCCAGCAAGTAAATTATGGTAGGATGTGCTAATTGGATTAGCCTGAGCACAAGATTAATATAGGGTGTTTGAAAGAAAGGAGGCTATTGAAATGGAGTAAAAGATTTTGATGGGTTGGCAAACTGAAGAATTTAGCCAGCAAAGGGTTGCTATAAGTTTTTTTAGAAGGGGGAAGGCAAGGCATTATAAAGGCAGTGCTTAAGGAAGCCTTTTCTAACAGTTGTTTGGTTATAGCTAACTAAATAAGCTAGTTAGAAACAGAGCATTTTTTAAGCACTGTGTGTGTGTGTGTGTATGTGGAAGAAGAGTTCAGACAGTGAGTTGATACAGAGGTGAAGTGAGTCACTTAACTTGTGTGGACTTTATGTTCCTCATCTGGAAAAGGGATGGAAGGGGAGAGCCAACTATGGCTTTTATGGTCCTGCCAGTTTTAAATCCTAGGATCCTATTCTCTCTCTCTCTCTCTCTCTCTCTCTCTCTCTCTCTCTCTCTCTCTCTCTCTCTCCCTCTCCCTCTCTCTGCCTCTCTGGCCCCTGGTTGGAGCTCCTCAAGAAATGGCAATCAGACTACAGACTCACCAATCAACAGAGCAGAATAGGTTTTATTGGTTCAGGGAATCTAGACATAAGATTTTTTTTAGAGATATTATATTTATACAGGTATGAAATGAACAGAGACTATCCTAGGGATAGTCTGTGGGAATCAAAAGGAAAAGGTAAAATCCAGACATTTGTAGGGAAGCAATAGGACTTGAAGTTCACCTGGGTTTTTTTAGGACAAAAGAAAAGAAATCCAAGTGACTGCAAATAGCCAAAAAGGACAGTTTTCTCTGAGTCTTGGCTGCCTCTTAGAAGTGTAAAATGTCGCCTCATACACTTCCTATCTCAGTTCTCACTTTGGAGATACTGGCACATTACATCTACACAATCTTTCCGCACCTTTCTACTTTTTATATGCCTTTTTCTTTCTTTCTTTCTTTTTTTTACATAGCTATGGAGATAATTATCTTGGTGTTTGCTTTGCAGTAGCCAGCAGTGATTTTCTCTCACACTTGTGCATTTGACCAATCAAAACCCCTCTTGCTCAGAACTCATTAAAAATGGCAACTGCTATCCTGCTTGAGAACTTCTTGAAGACCCAAAGCTGAGGCCTTGGTGTACCATCAATGATGGCCATCTTAACCCTTACTAATGTTTGCTCTTTGACGAGGAGCTGATGTGTTCACTGATCCAAGATAAACAACTAAATTAAGCCTTGGGAAAACTATGTTTTGGCTTGATTATGGCTTTAATTTTTTTTTCTTCTGGGAAACGCAGACTATTCCTTTCTTTCTGACTACAGAAAAGGGGGTAAATGGCTCTTCAGAGAAGAGAAGGCTTACGTTCAGCTCTCCATCAAAATGTCTTCTAATCTGGGGGCACTATCTAGGACAGTCTGAATTTTCAAACTCAGTTCAAGTTCAGGTCCCCTGGTTGCCTTAAACTCAAAGTTTGCACTGCTTGCTGACGCAGGGGAAAATGGGAACTGAATTTTTTTTAAAGAAAGAAAAGAAAAGCTTCAGATCTCAGGACTGAGTTAGTCCTAGGTTCAATCCTGAAAGTGTATGTGCTGTGTATGTGCTTCATTTCTTTACAAAAGGCAGGCAGAATTTTCCTTACTTTGCTATCTCTCCTATATCCTATTTCACTTAATGAACATACATGCTTTTTAATTGCTTTACTCAATAGCTTTCCTTCTCTTCTATAAACTGTGCCTGGAAGGATTCCAATGTAATCTGCAGAAATTAGGCTTCCCCTCCCCCCATCAGGCCATAAATATGCTTGAGCCATAGCCTTTCCCGGCCTAGATTCTCAGCTCAAATAACAGAACTACCCTCAAGGTGAGTTGATTGGTTGTTAAGTGTTCAATCCTGAGACAGAGAGGTCCGCTGCAGTATCTGCCTTATGTACCTGGAGCCTCTAATATGATTATGTTCTTAAAACAAGTCGAAACAGATAATGGGATTTTAAAAAAAAAACCCTAGGTACTTTAGTTATAATCACTTCCTTGAAAAATATAGACAATCAGCCTATACAGATAAAGTTCTGCCTAGAGGCAGAAGGTTAGTTTAGATCAGAGGTCTCAATGCTGTCCATGCAGCCTACAATGTTCCCTAATGTGGCCAAACCAGATTAAAAAGTAATTGGGAAATAGTTAACAAAATAAAATAGGTTAAAACAGAGACAAAATATGCTGGATGGCTTAGAATTTCAAACCCTTTGCAATTTGATTCCCATCTATCTTTCCAGACTTATTTTACTCTGTTCCCTTTCATTTAGTCCAACCAAACTAGCCTATTTATGGTTCCCAAATTCAGCACTCCATCTCCTGAATTCTCTTTTATAGTCTGTTCTGGAGGCCCAGAATGCCCTCCCTTTTTCTGTCCATCTCTTAGCATCCTTCAAAGCTCAATTCAAGCACCATCTCCTCCAGCCTTTTCTGGGGACCCAGTCTTCCGTTTTCTCTCCCTTCTTAAATTATATAAAACTTACTTATCTGTAAAAAGTATGTATTTCTACAATTAAATATAAACTCCTCGAGGGCAGGGATTGGGGTTTGTTTTTTTCTTCCTATTCTCCTTATCTACCTAGTGCAATGTAAACACAATGAACTAAGCAAATACTTGGTGATTGGTAAAATACGGTCACTGCATAGAACTGTATTAATGACTTTGGGAAGATATAAAATAAGTTTGAAAAATTTATTATTTGTGGAAATAGATAACTGAATTCATTGGAAAAGGCTTAAGGATGATAATAAAAATGACTCACATGTATAAAGTGCTTTAAGGTTTACAAAGTATTTCTTTAATTTGATATTAATAGCTTGCATTTATATGTTGCTTTAAGGTTGGCAAAGTGTCTTATGTACCATATTTTATTTGAGTGTCACAAAAAGACTGTGAAGTAGATACTACAGTTGTTGTGGTTTACCCATGATCACATAGCTAGTAAGGGTCAGAGAACTGGTAAGTCAGGTCTCCCTTGACCTGGCCCTCTTTGGTGAAAGTATTATTGTGCCCCTTCGTCATATAGATGGTACACACAAGGATCTCCACCCAAGCCTGCTGACCCCAAATCCTGAGCTCTTTCCACAATGCCGTACTGACAAAGCAACATATCAGTAAATGTAAAGGAATGATAACAACCCCACAATCACACTGTACTCGTTCCTACTTCCATTTTTTCCCTTGTGCTATTTCCCCTGCCAGAAACATTCTACCCTCTTACCTCTTTGCATCTCGACTCTAATTTTACTTTGGGGCTCTGCAAAATTTCCATCTCTACCATGAAATCTTTTCTAATTATTCTAGCTTTCAATCTTTTCAGTTCCCACTGAATTGCTATGGCATTTTATAGGCTGAGCAACACAAGTTAGCACTTAATTACATACTCTGCTCTGTCAATGTTTCATTTGTATTAGGTTTTTCCACCCACCTGGATTATGAACTTCCTAAGAGAAGAGATCCTGTCTCCTACTTACTCTCCTTCTCTCAGAAAGTTAGGAACATAGGAGATGTTTATTGATTAGAGCACAAACTAAATACAATCAAAGGTCACCCACTGGTGTCTTAGAAGCCACACTATTTACTGACACAACAACAGGAAAATTTTAAAAGGAAAAAAAAACAACAGCCCACACCTCTTGCTCATAACCAGCTGGCACATAGGCTTTTCACCAATGGCAAGGATCTTATATCCAGTGAACATCTTCATCCACTTTTTCAGGGTGTTATAGGCCCAGCAGAAAATGAAGGATTTTGTGAAAATAATTTGTAAGCCCAGGTTCCTTAGCATTTCCAGAATGTTTCCTGAGAAGCCCAGGATTTTCAAAGCAAGGAATTCCATGGGCACAAACTCAAAAACAATAGCAGAACCTCACCAAAATATTTCTTTCTTATATATATTTATTTCTGGGAACATTTGAATATAATCTCCTATGAGAAATATCTGCTTCATTTTCCCCTGTTATTTCTTCCCACTTAGAATAGTGCCTAGCATATAATTGGTGCTTAATAAATACTTGGGTAGTATATGCCAAAGGACCAACAAGGGAAGTCCAAAGGAGAATCCAAGGGATGTTGGCTGAATCCAAAGAGGCACTTCCAAAAGAGACCAGAAGCCTTCTGTCCTGGATCCTTATGGTTCACGATATGAGTGGCCCTTTCTGCTCCAGTCACCGATCCTTTTTGACACATTTCTGCCTCATCACCATCCCTCTCCCCAAATCTTGTTCTGGTGACCAAGGGACCAACCAGGAACCACTGGTTGAGTGTGCCCTTTAGTAAGAGCTCACAGCATATACGTTCCACAAGAAGATACCAGAACACAGGCATATTCCTATGCATATTCCATAGGATGGCCTTGTAAGGACCTCAGTAGCACCCCCCCCATCTCAGGAAATGAAGGGGCTTTTAGGGGAGGCTCAAATCCCCAGACTCACTCTGCAGAAGTAAGGCCTGTGATAATGGGCCAAAAAATTCAAAAAGTAACCTTCCCTCCCCCTGGCACCACAGAAGTTTGAATATCAATTAGCAGCCACTTCCCCAGGCTGATCTCCTTCCTCTTACTCTCAGCATAAATCAGCACCAGTCCCACAGACTTGATCTGGATACACAAGGTTTAGGCTCCCAATACCTGGTCCTGCTTGGTCCAAATAAGAACCCTATGAAAACCTACTGGGCTTACTGGTGTTGCCCTTCCCTTTCTATCCCCTCCACCTCCTCCTCTCCACTAGGGATCTGAGGAAAACCTATTTCCATTATCCCTAACTGTCCCTTTTTGTTGTATTTTCCCTGGTTTGTTTTACTTTCGACTAACTCTTGTCTTGTGCGATGTTCTGTCATAGGGTTAAGACAGGGTCACACTATAATCATTGAATTGAATTAAATTAAAACTGAAAGACACTCTGACAGATTGGGTTGTATAGTTCCACCTCCCTGCTGCAGGCATTTTCACCAGCTGCCTCCCATGCTTAGGATTCTCTCCCTCGTCATCTCTGTCTCCAGGCTCCCCCAGCTTCCTTCCAGTCCCAGCTAAAATTTCACCTTTTACAAAAAGTCTTTCCTAGGCCGCTTTAATGTTAGTTCCTTCACTCTGTTGATTATTTCCAATTTATCCTATATATATATCTGGTTTGTACATAGCTGTCTGCACATTGTCCCCTCCATGAGATTGTAAGCACCTTGAGGGCAGGGATGGCTTTGGTCTTTCTTTAGATCCCCATCACTTAGCACACAGTACCTGACACATAGCAAAGGCTTAATAAATGCTTGTTGACTTGGCTTTAGCCTTTCTTTACATCCCCAGCACTTAGTATACAGTAGCTGACTCCTAGCAGGTGCTTAATCAAGGCTTGTTAACTTGGCTTTAGCCTTTCTTTGCATCCCCAGCACTTAGTATACAGTAGCTGACTCCCAGCAGGTGCTTCATCAAGGCTTGTTGACTTGACTGAGTAGTTCGGCTTCCCAGTTCTGAAGAGGTTATGGCCAAAGGCCAAAGGGTCAGTCAACCTCTGCCTCCAGGACTGTGTTGTGAAGCCCTCCGCATGAAAGATGAACACTCTGACCAGCCGTCCAAGTGTTCTGATGGGCCAGATGGAGTTAACAATGATGGCGTTCTCTCCGTGAGAATTTCATGGGCAGCAGCATGCGGCCTCCTCTGTACTTAATACTATACCTGTCGGAAGCTTTTCTCCACCCCATATTGACAAAAAGGATTAAGTTGCACTGGGCTACTCAGCTTAAGAGTCATTCTGATTGAAAGAACAAGCTAAAAAACGTTCTAATTATAGCCCATTGCCTTCCCTGGGTTATATCTTCCTACAAAGCCAACTGGGAGAAAAGAATCTCCTCTTTGTGTGCAAATGGAAATTAGATACCAGAAAAGGGTAAGTACTATGGGTCAAAGCTTATGGTATTTCCCTGTTCAGTGCATTTATTGCACTGAAAAGAACAGCGTGCTTACATTTTTTCTTTGTCATATTTCCTCTATCAGTGGTTTTCCTTTCAAAAAAGTCACTTGGTTTTCTTTTTTCATTTTGGGGGGTAAAGTGACCAGTAAACTTCAAAATCGGGTTTACCATTAAGAATGATTAGAAGCACCTACGTCTACTGTTCTGGACCAGTCTAAAGTTCTCACTGACTTCCTATTGTCTAGCTCCAGTGAGCATTTCACCTAAACCACAGGTAACCAACCACACAAAGGCTGCGCCATGCTCTCTTGATCAATTATCAAATACTTAGCATGGAACAAAAAGCCTAATCCTGGTTCCCCTTGGATGGGAAAAATCCAGGGGGGCAGGGATGCTCTCCTTTCTTCGTCTAGGGCAGCACCGCACATGATCTTTTGGGAAGGACAGCTGGACCAGCAAGGAAGGACTCCTAGCAAAGCTTCATGAATCACCTATGACTGCTGTCCTTCTCCAGACACCCGGAGATCCCAGAGATCTTGCAGTCATACCATTACTGACTCCTACCCATCCCCTCAGCTCCAGCAAAGACATTCCGTCCCTTGGTGAAAGGAGCATAGAGCAGTCATTGTCATGTAAAATTAGTCTGGGCAAAACCCCAGAGAACATATTGTTGGAAACTGGCCTGCTCTCACTCGGCCGGGCCATGTGAGAGATAAGCAGAATGTAATAGCTCTCACTTCCCGTTGTCAGCCTTTTCCCAGTTCAAGACTATTGTTCTCTGTAGTTTTTTTTCTCTCTCTCTTTTCGCCTGAAATGCATCAATCATCCATATTTCCCAGTTTTGTGCTCTAAGAAAGGAAGGTTTTATGAAGGCCCAACTCTGCGAAGTATCTCCCAAACCAAGAGAGCTTAGGGAATCCAAGGAATGAACCGTGTGGCCACAGACCATGCTGTTTACCAGTGTTCCGTTGTAACCGTATCTGGGCTCCAATTTAGCAAAATTGGCTTGGCTCTCCTTCTAGACTGTCATCTCTTAGGCAAATGTCTTCTTTCCTTAAGACCGTCCTCCTTCCTGAGAACAACATGAGATGGGCAATGCGTCATTGTCCTTCAAGCCTTCGCGTCAAGGACAAAGTTCCCTTCATTGTCAATGATACAACCTCCTTCTCCTAGGAAGGCTTCACCTTCCCTCCATTCCTATGGAAACAATTGTTTCCCAAGACAAGTTATTCTGTCCCACCGCAGACCAGAGTCAAGAGAATCTTCCTTTAAGTTTCTCATTCCAAATACCTTTTTTAAAAAATGTTTCAGGTTGAAAACTTCCTATGAACTGAGGTTGAAAGTTGAGAGGTAGCTGGAAAATGGAAATGAAGGAGTCAAGTTTCAGTGGTTAAAACACATGAATCACTTCTCAAAGATCACTTCTGGGCTTCCCCAAGGAGTGGAGCTAACAGGCCATCACACTGGTTAACTGAAGAACCAGTATTCCTTGGCAACCCAGGGTGAATTTTCCAGCTTAGAAACATACATGGTATTCTATCACCTTGATCTTTTTTTTCAAGGTAGAAGGAGAGAGAGAAGAAGAAAAGGTAAGGAGGAAGTATAAGTAATAGAAATATCAAACTATGGAAACAAACTCATGACCAAGACTTTGACCAAAATCTGCCTTAGGACACCCTAAATTTGACTACACCTATATACAAAGTAAGAAATGGGGAATAACTCTCTAGTGCTAGGGCCAAAAAGTGGATGCCTCTCAACTACTTCCAGGAATGATGTTAAGGAGCCCACCTTAAGTTTATTTTTTATTTTTTGAGAAGTAATCCAGGTTAAACAACTTGCCCAGGGTCACACATATACTAGATACTAGTAAGTATCAAGTGTCTGAGGTCGGATTTGAACTCAGGTCGTCCGGACTCCAAGGCTGGTGCTTTATCCACTGTGCCACCTAGCTGCCCCCCCCAATTTTATTTTTTTAAAAAAGGAATCAAGCATATGAATTAAAGGATTTTGATTTTGTTTGTTTCTTGTTTTTAATTATTCTTTTAATTTTCAAGTATGCCAACTAGAGGGACTGAAAGGTGAATCTGTGGATGAAAAACAGCATCCTCCATAATAGTTGTAATAATTTTAGGAGCAAATTCTCAGAAATTTAAACTTAAGAGTTTCTAAATTACTCTAGATGTGAAAAGTATGGTTTCTGGGTCCCTGTAGGTTTTGTCCTTTTTTTTGCCAACCAGAAATGAAGACAAAATGACTTTGAAAGAACACTGCAAATAAGGAGGGAATGTTAACGTTCAACTAAACCACTAAAGCAATAATAATAATTAACAATAAGCATTTATATAGTGCTTTAAGGTTAGCAAATATCTCATTTTATCCTCATAATAACCCTGAGAGGTAGCTACTGTTATCATACTCATTTTACAGATGAGGATCCTAAGACCAATGGTAGTTAAGTGACTTGCCCAGGGTCACACAGCTAGTAAGTGTCCGAGAATTAGACATCAGATCTTCCTGACTCCAAGTCCAGTGCGGTATCCGTTTAACTACCAAAATACAAAGCTAGCAAATGCAGTGCTTCAAGTTTTACAAAGCATTTTACATTTTTTTATTTGATCCTCACAACTTTATGAGGTAAATGCTATCACAATTATAAATAATTTTACAGAAGCGGGCATCAGAGTTTGATTCCCAGCTCACCAATTAAATGCACAGAGCCCTGCACAAGTCTTCTGGGCTCTCTGGGCCTTGGTTTCTTCATTGGCTGCCCAGCCGCAACATTCCTGATAAAGAAACAAGAGCATAGTTGTATTAATATTGCCAAGAGTATCTGTACCTCAGCCCTCTGGGAAGGATGCTCTGCATCCTCGAGCCAATGCATCCTAAAACATGCCTGACTCAAGTCTCTCCCCACCCAGGGGCTTAGAATAACTATCACCTCCTCATTCAAACACAGGTGAGCAGGAAAGAGAGGGAGGTTGAGTTGTCTGGGCCTTTGGTATTCACACTCAGATATGGCTCAGCATCCAATCAAAAGGCATGTAGTAAGCAGGCCATAATCAGTCAGAACTAGCTCACGCTCTGAAGACTAGGAATGGAATTGCATCCAGCCAAGAACTCTGCATGCTTACGAGGCATGGGCCCTCACCGGCCAGGACCTCCTTATCCTTAGGAGACATGGGCCCTCACTGGCCAGGACCTCCTTACTCTTAGAACACATGGGCCCTCACTGGCCAGTACCTCCTTACTCTTAGAACACATGGGCCCTCACTGGCCAGGACCTCCTTACTCTTAGAACACATGGGCCCTCACTGGCCAGTACCTCCTTACTCTTAGGAGACGTGGGCCCTCACTGTCCAGGACCTCCTGACTCTTAGGAGACGTGAGCCCTCACCGGCCAGGACCTCCTTACTCTTAGGAGACGTGGGCCCTCACTGGCCAGGACCTCCTTATCCTTAGGAGACGTGGGCCCTCACTGGCCAGGACCTCCTTACTCTTAGAACACATGGGCCCTCACTGGCCAGGACCTCCTTACTCTTAGGAGACGTGGGCCCTCACTGGCCAGGACCTCCTTATTCTTAGAAGGCGTGGGCCCTCACCGGCTAGTACCTCCTTACTCTCACCCCTTTATTTTGTTTAAACATTGTCTCTCCCCATCAGAATGTGGGCTCCTGGAGGGCAGGAATTACCATTTGCCCTTTTTGTATCTCCGGCACTTGGCACCGTGCCTGGCACATACTAAGAGCTTTTTGATCGATGATTCATTGGTTGATGGTGTTTAGAATCTTAATGGCCAAGGTCATACAGAGAGCTTCCTGTTAAAGGAACCCACATGCAAATCTTAAAAAGACATTCAACTAGTGGGGAATTATTTACATGTCAAAAAGATTTTCTCCTTCCTAGAAGTTTTGTTTGTACACACCAGATTCCTTTACCAACAACCTCCTTAATGACTGTCAAGAGATCATTAACTCTTGGACAGAAGACCTGGAGTCCAGCGGCAGTGAAATTGAAAGATTCTTCGTTACAAAGCCCTGGTGATTGAAGGTGAACCAGGGAGAAAACACCTGTAAAATTACAGTACGAGCCTTCAGGAAAATATGGTTTTGTTTACCTAAGAACCAGAAAACCAGAGCCCTAGGACCAGATCAGTCCCAGCTGTGTGACCTTGGCCAAACTGCTTGTCCTCTCTGGGCCTTAGTTTCCATATCAATAAAATGAAGGCTGGGGTAGATTCCTAAATGTCTTTCCAATATTTTCAAGTTCTTTAACATGCCTATGCTTAAGGGTCATGTGGTGAAGCGGAAGCAAGATGGGACCTGCAGTTAGACGCAGATGACCCAGACCTAAAGTCCTGTACTACCTACTGACACCACTAGGCTCAGCTAGGTGACTCAGAGGACAGAGCGCTGGGCCTGGAGTCTGGAAGACCTGAGTTCAAATCCAGACCCAGACTCTTACTATCTGCCTCAGTTTCCTCGGCTGTAATGTGAAGATGATGATAATGGTACCTCTTGCCAGAGTTGTCGTGAGGATCAAAAGGATTTGTAAAGCGCTCAGAACAGTGCCCGGCACGCAGCAAACGCTAAACAAATGCTCATTTTCTTCCTACTAGCTGTGTGACTTTGAAAAAGTCACAACCCCTCTGAGTCCTCAGTTCCTTTAGCTATAAAGCATGGGCCATTTTACTTGTACTATTGACTGGATGGGGTGGTAAGGACCAAACTAAATAATGTACGTGAGAGTGCTGTGAACACAGCCTTCCAGAGATGCACACTTTCGGTTGGGAGAGGCATAAATATTAAGTATGAAGTGCTAGCTACTCTTTCCCCTCCCTTCTTTCACTTTTGCTAACCAAGAGTTCATTTCCCAGGCTGTGTTCTCCTACGCCGGACCCCGAGGCTGCAGGTTCCCCACCCGACTAAACAGTCTCCTCTTAAACTTATCTAACACTGGTTGTAAAGCTACCATCTTCTCATCAAGCTATGGAGGTAGACTGGGCATACTATCATGGCAGTGAACTGGACATGCTATCGTGACGGTGGACTGCACATGCTATCATCAGAGTAACCTGGGCATACTACCATGGGAATGACCTTGACATACTATCACTGGGGTGGATTGGGCATGCTATTGGAGGGGGTAGGGGTGGAACTGGGCAGAGTATCATCAGTCATTGAGTCAAAAGTCAGTGCCAGGCATTGTGCTAATCTATCATGAGGGTAGAATGGGCATACCATCTTAATTTGAGGAGAGAGAAAACATGATTATATTGAGCCAGGAAACGGAAAGGCCCAAGGTGACATGGCAAGCTAGGACACATCTGCCCGGTGAGCCCACTGATCGCCCCTCCCCTCTGGGTTCTCAGAGCTTAAAATAGCATGAACCGGTGTGGCCACATTTTATCATGTGCCAGTCTGAGTGAATCAATCCCACACGGTGTTTCAATAGCCAGTAAGGAACTCCTCACTGGCTGGCTGAGGGCTTATTTATATACTTCCAGGCTCCACCTGGTCTGCCATTAAAAGGAATTCTGCCTGTCCTCTTAGGGTCCCGCCTCAGATTATTCAGAGGGCTAGAGCTGTCAGCTATAGTTATGAACCTAGATTTTAAGGAATAGACTGGGAAGGTGGAAGTATAGGGGGCAAAAGAAAAAGTGGTTTTAGCCGTTAAGGCCAGGGATGGTCTAACAGATACAGAATTTGACTGGGAGTCACAGGACCTAGGTTACCACTAACTGGCTATAGGACTGGAGGCAAGTTATTTAACCTCTCTGGGCTTCCATTTCTTTGCAGTAAAACCAGGGGACTTGTTCCTAGAACAAAATACTCTACTCCCAAACTCTGGGCATTTTCATTGGCTCTCCTGGAATGCTTTCTCTCCTCATCTCCGCCTCCTGGCTTCTCTGGCTTCATTCCAGCTAAAATGTTCCATTCTACAAGAAACCTTTCTAATCCCTCTCAATTCTAGTACTTTCTTTCCCTCTATTGATTATTTTCAATGTTCATGTATAGTTATTTGCATGTTGTCTCCCCCATTAAACTGTGAGATCTTTGCGGGCAGGGACTATTTTTTTTACCCTTTCTTTGTAACGCCAGCACTTAACACAGTGCCTGGCACATAGTAGGCACTTGATATTCATTGATTGACTGACTGACCTTTAAGATTCCTTATAGCTATAGTGTCACATATTTAGAGCTGGCAGAGATCTCAGAAGGCACCTAGTCTCATTTTATAGATGAGAAAACCAAAGGCCAGAGAAATAAAGGGAACTGCCCCAAAGATTACACAGGGAGAAGAATTTAGACCCAGGTCCTGTGGCTCTGGCAATCTCCACTGCACCCATCATATACCATTCCTTGTGTTCTATGATAGTCTGCTCTCTTCCTGGGTACAGCAACACTAATATTTGGGGCATAGTCCTCCTAGGAATGGGCAGTGTTGTCATGTAGGAGCCATTCCTAGAAGTTCCCAAGGTGGATGCCAGCTTCCAACGGTTACTGGACCTAGTGAGGATGTTCTTCTCCCAAGAAGTTCTGGCATCACTGATCGCCCAGATGGCCCAGACCCAACACTAGGAGTTGGGACTTTTGGTAAGCTAGATAAAACAGCAAGATGATAGATTAAGAGTTCAAAAAGACCTCAGAAGTCACAAAATCAAAGGATTTTAGGGGACTTAAGGGGCCATCAGGTCTGAACACACTTGAAAGGAATTTCTACTCTAACACCCCTGACCAATGATGATCCAGTGTGGGTTCAAAGACCCCCAGACACAGTCCGTTCCACTTTTAGGCAGCTCTAATTGTTAGGAAGTTTTTCCTGACATCAGAGTCTAAATGTCCCCCTTTACAATTTCCAGCCATTACTCCCAGCACTGCCCCTGGGGCCAAACTGAACAAATCTAATGCTTCTTCCCCATGATGGTCCTTCAGATAGGTGAGCACAGTGATAACACACCTACTGACTCTTCTGTTCTACAGGATAAATATCCCTGTTTCCTTCAATGGAGTCCTCGTCTAACATGGACTTAAGGTCCTTCGCCATCCTGTTTGTCCTCATCTGCCCACTCTCTGGGTTATCAATGGTCTTCCTAAAATTTGGTGCCCACAACTGAACACTCTCCTCCTCCTTATATGGTCTGACCACAAGAGAGTATAGCCAGGCTGTCACCTTCCCATTCTTAAAAGCACTATCTCTTTGAAAAGTCCAAGGCAGCAGTAGCTTCCTTGGTGGCCACATCACACTCCTAACTCATGTTAGGATTGGAGGCCACCAAAACCCCCAGATCACTTTCAAACAAATTGTTTCCTAACCATATCTTTCTCATTCTGTCATTGCAAAGCTGATGTGCTGAAACCAAACATAAGACTTTGCAGTCTTCCCTATTTAAATTTCATCTTGTTAGATTCAGCCCAAGGTCCAGGCTCCTTGAGGAGATATCTTTCGATCTGGTGTGTTAGCTATGCCTCCAGCTTTGTGCTCTCTGCAAATTGGACGAGCATGCTCTCTATGTCTTTACCTCGCTATTGATAAAATTATGAATCAGCACAGGATGCAGCACAATCCCTGGGGCACGCCACTCCTGATGGAGACCTCCTATCAAGTTAATAGGAAACCATGGAATTTTTCTTTTTTGAAGATCAAGACAACATATTCCCTTTTCCAGTCCTGACTTTTCCCATTCTCCATGATCTTTCAAATATCCGGGTCAGTCATTCAGTAATCATACCCTCCAATTATCTCATTACCTGAGAATGTACGTCTGGACCAGTTGAGTTGAATTGAGGTAGTTAGGTGTCACAGCAGATGGAGTGCTTGGTCCGGAGTCAGTTAGACCTGAAGTCAAATCCAACCTCAGGCACTTACTAGCTGTGTGACCCTGGGCAATACTCTTAACCTCTCTTTGCTTCAGTTTCTTCATTTATTATAAAATTATAAAATTAAATTTTTAATTCATTTATTCATAAAATGGGTAGAATGATGCAGTAGTGAGGTGAGAGTGTGTTCTGGGTGGCTGGACTTAAAGGGACAGAACCTTACCTAGCTAGACATGGGGGAACAGGCAGTGCAATGGCCTACAGAGTTGGGACAGAATGAAGAACAGAGAGGAGACCAGTTTGACCAGATGACACACTACAGGAAGTGGAGTAATGTCCAATGAGGATACAAAACAGATCGGGGCCAGGTTGGGAAGGGTTGTGAATCCTACCTTGCAGGGCGGTTGTGAGGATCCAATGAGATAATGATTATATAGTGCTTAGCACAATGCCTGGCACGTACTAAGTGCTATGTAAATGTTACTTCTCGTTATTGCTGTTGAATTCATCAAGAAAGAGTCAATGCTCTCTTACTTAATCTCTCCTTCCTCAAATTTACTGAAACTCTCCTTAAAGCAGCTAGGTGCCACAGTGGATAGCCTGCTGGGCCTGGAGTCAAGAAGACTTCTTCCTGAGTTCAAATCTGGCTTCAGACACTTACTAGCTTCGTGACCCTGGCCAAGTCACTTTACCCTGTTTGTCTCAGGTTGATCATCAGTAAAATGAGCTGGAGAAGAAAAATGACAAACCAGTCATGCATCTCTGGCCAAAAAAAAAAACCCAAAAGGAATCATGAAGAGTCAGGAGTAATTGAAGTGACTAGACTACAACAATAAACTCTCCTTACTTAATTTAGGGCAGAAGTTCTTAACTGGTTTTCTGTTATGGACCCTGATGCAGGGTCCCTTCTCAGAGTAATATTTTTAAATGCATAAAATAAAATCCATAGGATTACCAAGGAAGCCAATGGTATTGAAATAGTTATCAAAATATTTTAAAAACAAATTCATAGACTCCAGATGAAGAACCCTTGACCTAGGGTTTAAATTCCATTAGCCATCTTTCTTCTCTTATTTCCACTGCTTGGATGTAGGAGGTAATGTTTGCTTCCCCCCAAACGTTTCTCTTATTTCCACCTCAGGAACCAATTCTTCCCTGTTAGTGAGATTAAATCCAGTAAAGACTGTTTCATTATTGGTTCCTGTATCTTCTGAGAGTCATTGAGTCCAACCCTCTCATTCTACATAGAAGGAAACTGAGTCCCAGGGAGCTTTAACACCTTGGCCAAGTGTTTCCACAATCCGGCTAGCAGCTTCTGTGGGGGTGTAAGGTCCACCCACAGCCAGCATCAAGAAAGCTGCCAACAGCACAGGTTCTTTTGATCTGCTTAACTAAGAAAAGCAAGGTGAAGGAGTTGACAAGTTTACTTTAATTCAGCACACACATATCATTCACTTAGTTCAGGGGAAGAGACCAGCACACTGAACTTCAGAGCAAATTACAAACAAATTACAAACATCAACAGACAGACCCAATACAATTCATAGTTACCAACATCTAGGTTCAGCCCAGGAGCTCAGAACAAGGGCTGGCCCAGAGTCATGCGCGCCACCACTGCTGTGGGA
>CM053624.1:75602046-75616526 GCA_028646595.1 Phalanger gymnotis | reverse complement strand
CTAATAGGGGTTTGGGCCTGGGGCTTAGCATCTAGTAAGACTCAATGAAATACACTGAATTACTCAAAGGAAACAAAAGGCCAACTAAGTGCTAAGAGCCCATTTTGCTTACCAACACACCAAGATCACAAAGATAATGAGTGACAGAACAGGGCTTCCAACCCAGTTCCTTGCACTCCAAATCAAATGTTGCTTTCTATTATGCTACTTGGCCTCCCTAGAGAGTATGCCAAGTTCAGATTGTAGTACTAGGCAGAGCTGTCCACAGTCTACAACAAAGATCAAAACCAAGCTGGCAAAGAGGGTAACTCCCAAAATTATCATTTGGACATAATGAGCACCCCAGAATAAAGCGGTTCCACATCTCCATGGACCCATTGTTACAAGAATATTTTAAATGCATAATATTAAGTACATAGGATTACAAAGAAAGCCAATCATATCAGTATTATATAGAGCTTTTCTATGAGCCCATCCTTTATTTTATTATGAAATTAAGCCTTTTAAAGCATGTGGTGTGTAATAATAAACCTTTGTTGAATGAATGAATGAACATCAATGAGTCATCTTTGCTGTTTTTCTTCCTCCTTGACTGGAAGATGCTGGCCTGCTGTCAGAAGAATGTATTTACATACCAAGCCCCTAGACAGATTTCAGAAAAGATCCCCTTAAACTTTTGTTCCTGAAAAAAGAACAAGTCCCCGTACTGACTGGGGCCCAATATTCACACTTATGCTGATTTTGGTACTTAAAGAAGGCCTTATTAGAATTGGTCACAATAAACAATGGTATATCAGTAAGGCAAGATATATGACCTTGAAGATGACCATGAACATGCCTGAATGGTTTGGAATCACAAAGTGTAAGAAATTCTGTAAGTAGAAGGCAGAGGAAGTATAACATTTATTTAGACATGAGAGAATCCAATCCCAGGACCAGTAGTTCCAATTCCATATAGTAGCAATAATATTCCAAAGGAGTAAACCCACCTCAATGTAGCAACAAGGAAAGTATAACACAATATTATAGCAAGGAGCCAAGTCATCCTGTAACCTTCCCCCATTAGGGCATTCCTGTAAACAATCACTCTCGGCACTCTCTTATGCAGCTATGTAGACTCTGAGTTCTTGCTCCTTCTCCTTGGGCTGACTTCTGATTCCTGTAGCTCTCACTGCCTCAATGTCCTCTTGATGTCTGCTTCTAAATCCTGCAACTCTCAGTTCTGCTGCTCTGCTGCTCTCAGTTCAGTGCTCTGCTGCTCTCAGTTCAGTGCTCTCTTTATTTATATACAGTCCTAGCAGGCATCTGATTGACTAGAACTCAGGGCACACACCATTGCCTCTGGTCTTAGCAACTCTCCTTAGTGCCCTGAGGGCTTCACACCCACACTGACTTAACTAGCAAAAGAATGTGGGCCTGGGGTCTCATATCTAGTTAGTGAAAGGGTGTGGGTCTGCCTCTAATCAGGCCTGCCACCTGAGGCCTATTCAATGGGCAGTAAAGATCTTTCACTTACTGATTGGTTTTATAAATGGAGACTAGTCCTGATTCTATTACTAATTGTTTTATCTTGACTAAATTCCTTAATTGCCCCCCACCACGATTTCCTCTATAAAATGAGGGAGTTGGATTCCAGGATGATGATAATAATTCAATCCAATTCAACAAATATCCTTTAATGGCCTGTTACATTCAAAGGGCTGGCTAGGTGCTAGGGGGTACAAAGATGAAAAACAGCACAGTCCTTAAACTGACAAGTTTAATACAAAGTAGAGAGTGATTGGAACAAAGGAAAGATCCAGATGAAGTCTCCTAGGAAACTCTGAGTAGGAAGAGATCAGTTAAGACTACATGGGAATATGATGTGAAGGAAGCAGCTGAGTGAGATCTTTAAGAAAGAGAATCATTTCAAAGACCAGAGATCAAGAGGCGTGTCACAGGCAGCGGTTGTGTTCTACCCTAAAGTATGGATTCTGGAGAGTGTCCAGTCAAACATCCAGTTTGACTGCAACGTACAGTACATGAATGTGATAAGTACAGAATTAGCCCAGAAAGATAAGTCGAAGCCACACCGTGGAGGGCCTTGAATGCAGGTTATAAGTAACAGGGAAGTAAGGCTTGTGTTTTGGGGGAGTGACATGATCATATCTTTAGTTAAGAAGATTGTTTCGGTAGCTACATGAGGAATGAATTAGAGGGGAGAGAAACTGAAAGCGGACGAGACCTCAGAGGAGAGATTGCGGCTCAATCTAGATTTGGGAGGCACCTTCCTGGGGAAGGAGATCAGATAACCTTGGGAAGAAGCAGGGAAGGAGATGAGGCAAGGCCAGTCATATAGGAAAGGAACCAGGAGAGAGGGTGTCACAGAAGCCAGGGGAGAGGAGGGCATACAGAAAAGGGGGGTTGCCAAGAGTGTCAAATGCTATAGAAAGGTCAAGGACAATGAAGACTAAGAAAAAAACATTGAATCGAGTAACCAAAAGGCCATGGCAACCTTTGAAGGGGTAATTTCAATAGAATAGTGGTGTCAGAAGCCGGATTGAAAGAGGTCAAGGACTGAGAAGGATGAGGAGAAATTAAAGGCAGTGAGTATCGACTAGTCACTTTTACATAAAGATTTATGGCTGTAAAGCATTTTACATGCATCATCTCTATTTGATCTAAATAGCAGCTCTATGATTGAGGTATATAATATATCATTATAGTATATGTTATAATAATAAGTATATTATTGAGCTATATTATGTCAATTTGTGTAATATACTAAATAGCATCTTTAAAGCACTGTTATCCCATTTCACAGACAAAGAACTGAGGCTTACAGAAGTTAAATGATTTGTCTGAGCTCATCATGAAATGGTAAGACCAGGATCTGAACCCAAGTTTTCAACGTTCTTACCACTACACTGTGAATCTTAGGAGTCTTTTTCTAGTTCTAAGATCCTGTGTTTCCTCCAGGCAGACTACAGGCAGGGGTGAATTGTCTTGTGTTAATACTGAGTTTTATTTTCTCATGGAAACCAGTGAAGGAATTGAAGTACAGTATGTAATTTGTTTTATTAGGCATCTTTTAAAAAAAGAGAAAGAGAAAGGAAATTCAGTATGCTATAACGAAGGAGGGTGATGACCTCTGAAGTCCCTTCCAGCGTTAAATCTACAGTCCTGTGATCCATGATTCTAAGCAGAGGCAGAAAAGCCCAAGACAGGCCCCACAGCATCCAACAAAAACGCTAGGTCCCAGCCAAAATGAACGTCGGCAGAATTTCCTTCTGAAGCAGCAGTTCGAGTGTCCAAATAAGTTTTGTCTATTTTGGATACAGGCAACCCTAAGACCTCACTACTGCATGTCAGGCAAAGCCAGTATTAGAGAAGGGCCTGTATTGTAAGAAAATCCTTTTTGTCTAATCTGAGGGTTGGCTAATTACAATCTTAGCGTTTCATGTAGGTGGTTCCTTCAAAGGAGTTCATTAGTTTGGCATTTATTGTGCAAAAAAACCTCTTCATTTATGTAGGTGTTTATTTTTTTTTCTCCTGAGGAATTGAAAGAGCTCAGCATAGCACATGGACCTTGATGTTGGTGACTTTAGTATAATCTGGGGGACACCCTGTTCTAATGCAATCTGATTATTTGATATTTGCAAAAGCATCCAATTTTGTTGATAATGTTAGGTGTACATTCAGAAAGCACTGTGCAAAGATCCACCTCTCAAGAATTTTGGCAGTAAAAGAAAAGACAAAGAGAAATCTACTTTCACAGCCCTTTCTCGGGGCCCACGTTAGCCCCTCGCAATCTGGCTTCTTCTCTGTTTCTGTTGAGGGCACCACGCAGGTTTCAGTGTCAGGTTCATAACATCGATGTCATCCTTGACCCCTCAGTCTCCTTTGACCCACGTGTTCACCAGTTGCCAAATCATGCCATTTTCTGCTTCCATGACATCTCTTGCATCTGAACCTTTTTCTTTATTTGAATAGCAACAGCTTTAGTTGACTTTCATCACTTCATGCTTGGATTATTGCAACAACCTCCTAATTGACCTGAGACCAGTAGTCTCTCCCCGCTGTGACCCATCACCCACAGAGAGGTGAAAATGAAGTTCCTTAAGCATGGATCTGACCACATCATTCTCCTACTCAAACTTCAGTGGCTTCCTACTGCCTCTAGGATACATTATTAATTCATTTGTTTAGCTTTAAAAGCCCTTCACAAACTGGCCCCAATCTATTTTCTATCCTCATTAGATATTACTCACTTCCTGAGCTGGGTCATCCAGTCACACTGGTCTTCTCTCTGTTCTTCATTCTGTCCCCATTCTGTAGGCCATTGCACTGCCTGTTCCCCTATGTCTATGTAAGGTTCTGTCCTTTTAAGTCCAGCCACGAGAGTGTACTCTCGCCTCCCTGCTGCATCCTGGGACCCCTCTCTTTCAGATGCAGCTCAAGTACCAACTTCTATATAAAACCTTTTTTCTCGCCTTCGCTACTAGCGTACTACCTCTCAACCTATGGCATATGCAACTGTTTTTAGTATCTGCTTGTGTTTATTCTGTATTTACTTGTTTATGCCCTTGCTGTCTTTTCCCTTAGAAGGTAAGCTCTTTGTCAGTAGATGTTTAATACCTTGTATTCGTATCTCTTAGCACAATGTCTGGCACAAAGTAGATTCCTAATAAAAACTCGTTGACTGATGGCCAGCACAGAACTGCTCTCCTAGAGGTCCCTTATGCCCTCTTAACCACCAGATACAATGGCTCTTTCTCCATCCTCATCCTCCTTGACCCTTCTGCAGCTGACTACCTACCTCCTTGAAATTCACCCATCTCCTGATCTTTTTGATGCCATCCTTAGGCCTTCCTTATTATTGCCTTTCTGTCTCCTTTGCTGACTCTCATTCCTCCTTTCACTCTCCATCCTTCACACCCACGCCCTATACACACACATACATATACACAAATGCATGAACTCTGTCTTTGGTCCTCTTCTTTCTCCATGCTCTTTCCTTTGGCAATTGCATTCACGCCCGCCACTTCAATTATCATTTTTATGCAGATCATTCACTGCAGATTGGTCACCCTGACCAACTTTATTTCATGACAATGTTATCAATACATTGCAAGCAAACACAACCAAAATGTCATGAAAACCTTTTTAAATATTATTCATCTCATCAGTTGCTCATAAGATGAACCAACCTGCCCCCTGTAATACTGTTTTACCTAACCCTGTTTTCATGGCCTATCAGTGCCCTCTCCCACAAATTGTGTCTATTTTATATCTATCTGCATGTGTCTCTCTTGTTCCAAACTTAAGGAATAAACCATAGCCGTGAGAAGGAAGAGGTATGCTTGTGAATCATATTTGATCTGCTTACTAACTTAGAAAAAACCTAGGACTTAATTCCTATCCTTAAGGAATAAAGATATTCTAAAGAAATGGGGTGTGTTCCAAGTACGGCTTGAAGAAGTTGTGGTTGAGGGTCAGCATCTGCACACGGAGCTAAGGGAGCAGTAACCGTGGGACGGGCTGAGAGAAGTGTTGAAGCAGTTGCTCCTTCTTTTAACTGCAAGTTATTTTTGAAGCCTTTAATGGATGTTCCTCTCTACCTTAGCTCCTTTACAATGACCCAGAAGGACAGACGTTTGTGTCAGTTTAAGCCCATTAGATGGAGCTCACCATCACAAATGCCATGTTGGTGAGAAAGGAAGAATTTTAAGCCTGCTTCTATCCCAGCAGCCAGCTGATTTTATTTTCATGCATGAAATTCCATCTGAAGTAGAAATTAAAACACTCAAGAGCATTCTAATAGACTTGAATGAGAAGTGGATAAAAAAATTTGATGGAGAATCTCAGGTCAATAGTTTTCCAAACTACTTGCCATAGGGTGGTTTTGATGAAGATGGGAAAATCTGATTACTCTCAGCAATCAGTGTGACATAGTAGAAAGCTGGATATAGCACCGGGAAGACCTTGGTTCAAATCCTGCCTTGGTCCTGTATTAATTGTGTATGGAAGCACCAGCTCAAATGTATGTTGGTATAGAAAAGTTAAGCCACTTGGTGAGACTGCTAGCTGGTGGGGCAAGGGACAGAGCTGTGAGCCTGGAGTTAAGAAAATCTGAGTTCAAACCCAGCCTCAAATATTTGTTAGCTGTGTGACCCTGGGCACGTCACTAAATTTCTGTCTACTGCGGTTTCCTCAACCGTAAAATGGGGATAATAATAGCACCTACCTCCCAGGGTGGTTGTGAGGATTAAAGGAGATATTTGTAAAGTGCTTAGCCAGGGGCTCATAGTAGGTACATAGTAAAGGCTTGTTCCCTTCCTTCTTTCCTTCCCTCCTTCTCTCTATCCTTCCTTCCTCCCTTCCTTCCTTTCCTTCCTTCCTTCCTTCCTCCCTCCCTCCTTTCCTTCCTTTCCTTCCTTCCTCCCTCCCTCCGTTCCTTTCTTCCTTTCCTTTCTTCCTTTCCTTCCATCCTTTCCTCCCTTCCTTTCCTTCCTTCCTTCCTTCCTTCCTTCCTTCCTTCCTTCCTTCCTTCCTTCCTTCCTTCCTTCCTTCCTTCCTCCCTATCAAAGTCTTCCCAATCAAGGTAAAATATCTAAAGATTTAGAGATAAAGAGGAGAGCCAAACTAGGTCTAAAGCCAAAAGCTCCAGATTCAAGCCTTCTACAAAGCCCAGCCTTGGCCTGCCCTACTTATAATGACCAGGGTTGTCTTCTTTTTCTGTTTTTAAAGTTCAACAGTCTCCACAAGAAATAAAGAAGAGCTTCAGGACAGAAAGTTCACCCTAGGGCCAAGTGCTGCCCATTGTCTATCCTTCAGCCTTAACATATCAAGGTATGTCTGGAAGTACAAGGCTTGAACACAAGCTCAGAATCATCTACGCTCTCTGAGCATGTTTATTTTCAAACATTAAGTTATGGTGGATACAAAAAATGTGCAATAAAGAGCCCCAGGCTTTACCACAATCTTCGATTTAAAACATATAATGTAAGGTTTGGGACTATTGACTGAGCCTCTTTGGGCATGTGCTGTGATAAATCTCAAGTCAGCGGAAGCTGCCAGTGAGTGACTAAGGTTAGTAATATTATTGTAAGACACTTTGAGATGTTTCTGGATGGGAATGGGAACTGTAACTACAAAATGACAAATTAATGTAGCCAGGGTTGGATGACCTTCACAAGTCAGGTCAGGCAAAGTCCCACGATGCCGGGGCACGAGGCAACAGGTCACTGCACTCTTCCACTATCTTAAAAGAACCAGAGATTTGGTTAACCCAACTGGCCCAAGTCACATGCGAAGCTGCCCACTGGGAAAGCCATTCTCACAAAATAACCCACTTGAGTTAAGTTTTACAGCAGTTGGAGAAAAAAAAATGAATGATTACAACAGTGATGCAGTCAAAAAAAAATAAATCTAATGTATTTTTTTGTTTCCAACACTTGCCTATAAATTCACTTATTTTCTGTTTTTCAGAATTGAAATAGACACTTTTATAATGGGTTAGTTGACTGGAAAATTGAAAAAATATTAAGAACAGGCACCAGTTTGTTTTCCCATTTTTAAAGGAGGTAGCCCAGAGATTCAGATTAACTTTAAACATAACCCACACAAACATACACACACAGAGAAATGCACACATGGGTTGGACGAACTCTCTAAAGCAAAGGCTCAGGTTTGTGGCCCCTGACCTTTCTCTAACTGTGCTTCAGGAATTTGAGATTTGTCCCTTCTTGGCTTTATGCAAAGTGGGACAAAACCATGTTGGAGTGTCTGACCTACGTGGCTTTGCAGGCCTTGCCAATAAGTGAAATTCAGACTTCAACTGTGGAAAACTGCTGCTTTTGGCTGGAAAGCCACAGTTTACCAAGTTGTGTTGTGGGGGAATTGACAGCCCTGAAGATTAATTTGTACTTGCTCTGCCTCTGGGGGACCTCCACCGGACATTTGGCTGCAGGAGCTGCCTACCCCATTCAGAATGTTGTAATGCAAAACCGCACAGGAGGAGGAATGCAGTACAAATGTCGCCAATGAGTAGCCCCTCTCATCCAGGAGAGCTGAGCTTTCTGCATTTTCCCCAAAAATCACATTTGCAGGCAGAAGGGTGAAAGTTGATGTTTGCTTCTTAGCTGACCACAAAGTCCCTCCTGGGTCCTTTACCACCTGATTGGAGAGTGCTGCCAACATTTCACAACATTCTCTCTAAACCATGCCTGCATCATTACCCATCCTTACCTGCTGTTCTGGAGAAATTCATCGTCATGACTGATAATGAAAATGAGTAAGATGAGCTACAGTAACTGAGAAGAAACAAATTGATTAATTCAGCATTACCCACTTATCTAAACACAAGATGAGATAAAGAGGGGGAAAAGATGCTGGACTCTTAAATGTAGTAAACCACTTAACTAAGTGCCCCCACCCCACCCCCAATGCCCAACTTCTTCTAGCCTGAGTCCCAATTTCTCCTTAGAGATAAACAAAAGCTATGTGGATTAGACTGCTACCTGAATGCTATGTATGCAGGACACTGCCTCTCCTAGGGTGGTTGGTTCTCTGGGCTGGCCCCATGCTTCCTCTAAATAAATTTGCTTCAAACACAAGCACTGGATTTGGAGTCACGAAGACATAATTTGAATCCTGACTCGAATGCTTATTAGCTGTGTGACCCTGAACGATTTACTTTCTGACCCCCAGCTCTATGGTTCTACAGTAAAATCTCAGTTTTACAGACCCCATCTGCAAAAAGGAGAGGGATATGGACTCAATGACTTCTAAGGTCCTCCCCTAGCACTAATTAAGCTATTAGCTCTACTTCTAAAGACTTTTCACTTTGCAAGTTGTCTACAATAGTATGGAACTTTTGGCCTATGGAGCCTTCCATTAACCAGGAAGTCATATAGAGAGGTTTTGAATATCATGCTTTCCATTACATGCTGAAAGTTGATGTCCTTTAATTGTTAATTAGTTAATGTCATGACCCAATATTCCAATATGTACACCTCTCTGAGAAGCATTGTAGAACTGACTAGACATTTCTATATTAGTCTTTATGGGCACCTCTTTATCTTTCCACTAAAATAGTGAAGATTTGCCTAAGACAGCTTCATGTCTTTTGGTCCATTCTCTGTTCATTCTGTCATTCTACCAGAACTGTTGTTCAGTCACTTCTGATTCTTCTGGGATTTTCTTGGCAAAGATACTGGAGTGGTTTGCCATTTCCTTTCTCCAGCTCATTTTACAGGAGAGGAAACTGAGGCAAACAGGGTTAAGTGACTTGCACAGGGTCATACAGATTTGAACTCAAAAAGAGGAGTCTTCCTGACTCCAAGTCCAGCACTCTATCTACTGTGCCACCTAGCTACCCCTATCTGAATTGGGGGCTGAGGGATCTACAGTCTGGTAACTAAATGGACCAGTGGCTAGAATGCTGGGCTTACTCAAAAGGACTAAATTCAAATCCTGCTTTTGACACTGACTGGCTCTGTGACCTGGGCAAGTCCGTTAATCTGACTCATCCATAATATGAGGGAGTTGGACTTCCCGCCCTAAATCCTGTGATTGTCTTTCTCCCAGTTGTTTGTGTAAACTGTACCTTGCATGCACAATTCACTTTACATTTACTTTGTTTTTGTCAAGGTTCATCTCTAATCCCAATATATTGAGATAGCACTTTGAAGGAATTAGGAGAATATATGTACAAGATTTGCTGAAGATTAGAAGGAATGAAGGGGTGGTTATGTGTATTACAAACTCCCCAGCTGGACATTTGAGACTCTTCGCTCTCTTACTCCAACCTATCTTTCCAGCATTATTTCCCATAACTCCCTTTCGCTCACTCAGGGTTCCAGCCAGACTGGACCACTAACTCTTTCCTGAGCTTCCATTTCCTGTCTGTGTGTCAGCGCACGCTGTCCTCCGTGCCCTTAATTCGCTCTCTCCTTCTGTCTTTCAGAACAGTTGTCTTCCTTCAAGGTTCAGTTCAGGTAATAGCTCTTCTGTGACATCATCCCTGATCCATCCGTTTGTTCCAAGTCATTCATTCCAATTTTCCTTCCTACTCTCCCCTTCATCATTTGCTTTCCTGTATGCCATGCAATCTCCCATTTGGGTGGATGCCTTCCTACTCTTCAGGTCTATAGCTGCCCCCAGGAGATCTGATTTTCCTTCTCTCAGGTAGCATGTTGTCCATAGTGGCACAACACTCAGAGAAAGTAGCCTCCTGGAGCACCAAATCCCTGTAAATCTCCTTCTCTCATTACTTTAAATTACTGTAACTTAAGTCTCCGTCTCTCATGTCTTTCCCCCTGTGGGAGCATTTTTAGCAGGACCGCCTCCCACAGTTGAGTCATGATATTACCCTTCCCCCCACCTTTCTATCCCTCCCTTTCATTCTCCTGTAGCCTCTCTTAATGGTGAAATACTAAAGGAGTTTTTCCTTTTGTTGGTTACCATGGACTTGATTCAGATAAATCACACTGCCCTTTATCCTCTACCTCCCCTCTCTCCCCTTTTGTGCATCTTCCCATTCTTCACTTTTGTCCCACAAAGTACGCTGATTCATAAGGGAAGTTGATGGGTTTAATCCACAGTATTTCAGATCTGCTCCTCCATTACCATTTCTCTTGTTTCTTCAAATTCTTTTATCCTTATTCTCTCGTGTACTATTAGAAAGAAATCTCTTCATGGACCCTATGTCATTAATATTTTTTGAGCTAGTGTCTTTTTCTTTCTAATTTCTTTTAATACTCTCTGGAGATGGGGTGGGCAGCTAGGTGGTACAGTGGATAGAGTGCCAGGGCTCAAGTCAGGAAGACTTGTCTTCATGAGTTCAAATCTGATCTCACACACTTACCAGCTATGTGATTGTGGGCAAGTCACTTAATTCTGTTTGCCTCAGTTTCTTCACCTGTAAAATAAGCTGGAGAAAGGAAATGGCAAATCACTCCAGTATCTTTGCCAAGAAAACCCCAAATAGGGTCAGCAAGTCAGACACAACTGAAACGACTCAACAACAACAATAGAGAAAGGATAATTTATTTTGTTACTTGTGATTTCCTTGGCAGTTGTATTTAATTATTTTTCTTTTATTTCTGTAGTTCAGGATGCTTGTAAGTCAAACAATCTGTCTACATTTGTTTGTTTTGAGGAATATTTCAAATACCTCTCTTACTGAACATCCATACATCTTTTTTTTTTTCAGGAAGGATTAGTCTAAAGTTTATAGGGCTTGTCAACTGGGGTTGCATCTTGAGCTCTTTTGCCTTTCAGAATACATTATTTCACACCCTTCTGAAATTTCTGGTCAGCATACAAGAGTCTTGTGTTTTTCAAATTTCGTTTCTTTTATATTTAATGGTCATTTGCAGAATTTGATATTTATCATTGGAATTGTTACATTTAACCATATGTGTCTTTGATTCTGAAGGATACACACACACACACACGTGTGTGTGTGTGTGTGCGTGTGTGTGTGTGTTTCATCCATTGATGTGATCTTCAGATTCTTTCTATTGGCACATCATTTCTGTGCTGAGAAGTTCTGGGCAATTTTCTTGTATTATTTCTTCCATCACGATGTTCCAGTTTTTTGACTTGCCATGTTCTTCTAGGAGGTCTATGACCCTTAAATTGTTTCTCTGCGTTCTGTCTTCAAGATCAATATTTTTGGTTTGTGTAGACATCATGTACTCTTTCGACACAGTTGTTTGCTTCTTGCCTTCCAGATTGTCTTTCACTTTATTATATTTGTATTCTCAATCTATTGTTCTCTTTTTGACTTCTTTAAAGAGACTCGCCATCATGAAATCAAGCTTTTCTATTCTGCTAATTATTTCTGCTGTGCATACCTGGACACATTCTGCCGTTTGTTCTCATGTAAATTCTTCTCTCAAGCTTCTGATTTGTCTCCTGGAACATTCTAGAACATCTCGCTACAGTTCCATGCTTCTTGGGAATCTATAGGATTCCATTTTTTGTCAGATGTTGGTTCAGTTTTCTTTGTCTAACAATATTAGGGATGTTTGTAACCTTTTAGATATCTTGGGTTTTTTTTTAATCTTCCCTTATGATTTCAGTATCTTCCCTGTCGATTTTTCTGCTCGTATACTGAATTTTTAACTTTTTATTTCTCCAGGGAAGTGGGTTTTTTGGTTTAGTGGGTTGTTTTTTATTTTGGTTTGTTTTGTTTTTTAGTTTTTCCCTTTATAGTCCCCTGACACTCACTTTCTCATTTTTATTTTCATGGTAAGTTTACTCCTGGGGTTGGACCTCAGAGCTGTCTCAGCCTCCTCCCAACAGGGAATTCACTTTTCACTCCTCTCAGACCCTTTTTGAAGTACCATCTGAGGGGACAGGCCTGGCCTTCAACTAGATGACATTTCCCCTTTCCTTCAGTCTCAGTGCAACACCACATGTTAGTCCCCTGAGCCTCTTCCCTCTATTATTTATTTCTCTGGCTGGGCTGAATTAGGGTCTTCCACTTTCAGCAGGCGTGGGTTCAAATCTGGCTTCTGACACTAGCTATGTGACCCTGTTTGCCTCAGTTTCCTCATCTGTAAAATTATCTAGAGAAGGGAATGGCAAACTCCTCCAGTTTCTTTGCTAAGAAAACACCAAATGGGGTCATGAAGCATCATACATGACCGAAACAACTAAACAACCACAGAATATAAACTCTTTAAAGACAAGAACTGCTTCTGTTTTATCTCTGGATCACCAGCACCTAGTTCAGTGCCTTCCAAGAAGTAGGAGTTTAATAAATGTTTGATGAATATAATTCAATTCAAATCACATCTCTTAACGTGAAGTTATCTCAGTCGCACTGAATGGGTGGACAGAGTTACCACACATGAAAGTAACAGAACATCACCTCTAAATCAGTCGTTGAAATTAATTTTCTGAAACAGCTACAGCTTTTCTTGAAGCTCTTGGACAATACTTGCAAACCAGAAACAATCGTCTGCAGAAAGCAAACGTAGGGAAGAATGCAACGTCAGTCATGACTGTTTTGGTGCAGACCAAAAACGTATTTGAGGCAGTAGAAAAACAGCAGCATTGGACACATTGCACAACAGTGGAATAAATTCATGGTATGTCAACATTATCGAGGAGATAGACAGCAGATGCAGAACCCTGAAGTCCAGCTGTTTATGGAGCCCTGAAACCACTCATGGCTGCCTTAAATAGGCAGGGCAAGGGTGACATGTATCCTGGGAGCCAATTTACCAAGGCATGCTCAAGACAGAATAGTACAAACATAAAAAACGCTCCTTAAAGAAATAAGGAATTAAATAATCCAAGGTATTCTTTCTGATGCAAAGAATTGGAAACAACATAGGTGCCCTGTATCTGGGGATGAATGATCAAATTATGGTTCATGAATGTAATGGAATATTATTGTACCGCAAGATACAATGAATATGAAAAATTTAGAAAAATGTGGTCAACACTTGTGAACTGATGACGAACTTCTCACCGTTGGAGATGACTAAACACCTGGTATAACTAGGCTTCCTCAAAGCATCTGATAAAATCTCTTTCCACGTTCTTGTAGATAAATTGCAGCACTGTGGTGAAAAGGGGTGGAAGGGAGGGGGGGAACAAACATTTATTAAGCACTTATTGTGTACTAGGCACTGTGCCAAATATTTTACAAATATTATATCATTTGATCCTCACACCAACTCTGGGAGGAAGGTGCTATGGACTTAACAGTACAATTAGGTGGATTCTAATCTACTTGATTTGCTGGGTTCCAAGAAGGGTGGCTGGTGGTTCAATATTAACCTGGGAGACGTCTCAAATGAAGGGCCTCAGAATTCTGACCTGACTTGGCCTTATTCCCTGCAGTGAGAATCCTTATCAAACTTGCGGGTGACACAAAACTATGAGGGATAACTAAAGATAATCAGAGCTCACATTTATATAGAATCTTAAACCTTGTAAGGTACTTTCCCCACAATAGCCCAGAAAAGTAGGTAATGCAAATATTATTATCCCAAGCTTATAAGTGGAGAAACTAAAAGGTTAAGTTCTTTCCCCAGAAGTACACAGCTAGAGTGAACTGATCTGCCCACTCTGGAGAGCAATTTGGCACTACGCCCAAAGGGCTATAACGCTGTATACCCTTTTATCCAGCAATACCACTGTTAGGTCTATATCCCAAAGAAATAAGGAAAAGTAAAAGGGCCTATTTGTACAAAAATATTTATATTTTTAATTTATTCTTTTTTTATTTTTTTGCAGGGGGGGGAGGCAGGACAATTGAGATTAAGTGACTTGCCCGAGGTCATGCAGCTAGTAAATGTGTCAAGTGTCTAAGGCCGGATTTGAACTCAGGTACTCCTGACTCCAGGGCTGGTGCTCTACTCACTGCTCCACCTAGCTGCCCCTACAAAAATATTTATACCAGCTCTTTTTCTGGTGGCTAAGAATTGGAAATCGAATGGGAAATAGTTAAACAAGCTGTGGTATATGATTGTAAT
>CM053624.1:75584383-75601546 GCA_028646595.1 Phalanger gymnotis | reverse complement strand
CTTACCAACACAAAAGTCTAGTTTGAAAAGGTTTGAGGAAACTATTAAAATTCCCACTATTGAGAATGGTAATTGCCCCAGAAGCTAAGTGTTTGGAAAGAGTAGATATTTCTTTCAAACAGTTAGGAAATTCCAATATATTCAAAACATTAGAACGCTTAATTAGGAGTCAGATGGCCTGTGATCTAGTCTCAGTTCACCACTCATTTTCTAGGTGACTTAAGGTAAATCATAAATTTTGTGGTTTAATTTATCTATATGTAAAAGGAAACAATAAAGACCACACTTTGTTCTCACAGAATTGCTGTGAGGTTGTAGACTTTGATGAGGAATATCTTGAGACTTCTAAGAAAATGTACTATGTAAATCCAAAATATTACAGTAGAAAATTTAAAAATTTACAGTCACCAGGACTGGGTGAAATGAAGATTTTTGGCAAATACGAGGAGATATGCTGGGCAGTGTTTAAGAAGTGTATCCCCCCCAAAAAAAAGTCTAAATAACACACTTCTTTTTTTAATTTATTTTTTATTTTTAGTTTACAACACTCTGTTCCACAAGTTTTTGAGTTCCAATTTTCTCCTCCTCCTTTTCCTCCCCCACCCCCCACCAAGGCAGCATGTAATCCAATATTGGTTCTACATATACCTTCACATTAAACTTATTTACACAATAGCCAAGTTGTAAAGAAGAATTACAACCAATAGAATGAATCATGAGAAAGAAGAAACAAAACCAAAAAAAGAAGGGGGGGGGGGGAAAGAGAGCAAATAGTTTGCCTCAATCTGCATTCAGACTCCATAATTCTTTCTCTGGATGTGGATAGCTTTTTCCATCATGAGTCTTTTGGAGCTGTCTTTGAACCTCATGTTGCTGAGAAGAGCCAAGTCCATCAAAGTTAGTCATCACAGATACCGTGTGTCTGAAATCGTGTATAATGTTCTCCTGGTTCTGCTCCCCTCACTCGGCATCAGATCACATAAGTCTTTCCAGGTTTAAATAACGCACTTCTAGGTTTAATCTCATTATCAAAACTTTCCTTAGTCTAGACAATCAATAAAACAATAAATCAAGCATTAATTTGTAGTTTGCCAATTTCCAAGGTATGTTGAAAATTTAACAATCAATTCTCCAATTTGAGCTAGCTCCAGGACACACTTGCATAGATGTCACAGAGTTCTTGAAGGCAAACAGCTTTGATGAAGTGAAATATTCACTTTCTATATGGATCCTGCTTCCTTTCAACTTATTCAGAAGAATATTCTATGTACTCTAAAGCAGGGTCTTAACCTGGGATCCATTGATCCCTATATTTCAGGGGAGTCTGTGAACTTGTATGAGAAAAAATACATCTCTATTTTCACTAAACTGAAACTTAAGCAGTTCTTTCAATAATTTAAAAATATGATTCTAAGAAGCGGTCCAGAGACTTCAGCAGATTGGCAGAGGGGTCAGCAACACAACAAAGCTTAAGGACCTCTTTGCTTAGATGCGGAGCCTATGTAGTATATTTTGTTAACCATCATCTTAGATATTCGGTCTATTTCACATGGGTCAATCAACAAAAGCTGATTTAAGTTCTCGATGCTTAGATATGTTGTTGGAATTCTTTGCCTAGGCTTCTATTCACCTGTCCACTTAGGAAAGTCTTCTACAAGTTAATCTCAAATGGAGTTATACTCGATAAGATTGATCAATGATTTTGACATTTCAAAGCTAAGTTTTTTTTCTACTATCTTTAAAGGCTTATATGATTCTGTATGATTGTGTCCTTTAAAGACAGAATACTGAAAAAAAAAAGACAGAATACTGTCTTTTAACAAAGTCAGACTCCCTATACCCATAAGGGCTACCTAGTTCTTTCCTGGGTCCTCATTCTAGGTTTGTAGATATTTAGATTACACACACACACACACACACACACACACACACACATACATCAACTATTAGTAAAATGTCATTTTGATTAAAAAAATGACTTTATAAAGTAGGTTTTCAAAATAATGGCATAATATAGTTGACCTTTTTCTTGGTATCTAGTCACCCACTAAGCCATAGCTGGTCCAGTATTAACCTTGAGACAATGATAGCACAAGCATTTTGTTATCCTCCACCATTCTAGAGTTGTATCCAACAATAGTCATAACTGTGTCCAAACAATCTTAATATTCAACAATGTCAAATATGACTCTAAAGGGTATATTGTGTTGGTAAAGTTGAATTTGATGACACTGGCTTCCTGTTTGAGTAAGTGCTATATTTCAGAACAATTTATCATAGACTTTTTCTCTTCTTACTGTCTTTTATATTGTAAAGATATTTTGCCTTGACTTGAGAAGTGAAAATAAAAGGAAAAATGATTACAATATTCTCGTTTCCCTGTTCTAAGTAAAGGGCCTCAATTCCAAATTCTTCAAGAATTTGATGATTTTTGCCCTGATCTGTGAATATTTTTCTGATAGGGTGCCCAAAATTGTGTTAGAATTTTTAAAATATCATCATTCCAGAGGAAAATTGCCAGCTACATACCACTTTGTGTTCTTAAAAATATAGTGTCATTTCATCTGTTAGTAAGATTTTAGCTTTTTGTCAAGCAATCCTACTTTAATCAATGAATACAAAAGGCAGGCAATATAAAATAAAAGAATGCATCAGGATTCCAGAGTGAAATTAGCTTGGCTCAATGATAGCTTCTGTATTTATGAAACATAAATGCATCTGTTCTCTGAAAATCTTAATTAGCATGCCCAAGATGAAAAGCAGCAGCAACAAATACTGTAAAGAATGGCATCATTTTCTGTACTTTGAATCTTGGACTGTGAAATGAAGAAAGGAAAAGGGTGGAGAAGAAGGAGCTTTTTCATTTAAGTTTGAGTTCAACTTGCCTTTATCTAAATTGTTGCTCAATAGCTTGGAAAAAGTTTCTTATGCATATTGTCAAAGCCCTTCTCAAAAGTCTACCAAAGAGGGTCTCAAAGATGGGGTTCTCAAAAGCTATTATGTTCTCAAAAGTAAGGCCAGCGGAGAGCTATCTCTGGTTGATCCTACCAGGCTAGAAAGCCTTCTACTGTTGGAAACTGAAGGAGTGCCAATGAATTAGGGAATGGCTGAACGAATCATGGCATACACATGCAATGGATTACTATTGTGGCATAAGAAATGGTGAAACCTGGGAAGATTTATCTGAACTAATTCAGAGTGAGTAAAGTGAGCAAGACAAGAAGAATTTATGCAATAATGACAGTATACACATGAACAACTTTGAAAGGCTTAAGAACTCTCATTGATGCAATGGCCACCCATGATTCCAGAAGATTAATGATGAAACAGGCTATTCACTCCCTGGAAGAAAGGTGATGGGCTCTGCATGAAAGATGAGACATATATTTTTTGGACATGGACAAGATGGTAATTTGTCTTACTCGATTACACTTATTTGTTGACAAGGGCTTTCTTTTTCTTTTTTCTAGTGAACAGATGGGAGGGAGAAAAAAAATCAGTTTTTGTTCATTGAAAAAAATGTTTGTTTTTTTTTTTTAATAAATAGAATGCCACTGAAAGAGGGAAAAAAGAAAACCTTCTAGTATGGTGAAGGAAATAGGTTGGACTGGAGGGGGTGGAGCCAACATGGTGCAGAAAAGAAAGAGACTCACCTAAGCTCACCCCCAAATCCCTCCAAACAACTTTAAATAATGCCTTAAAAAATTCTGGAGAGCAGAGTGAATCAATTTTCCAGCCCAAGACAACTTGGAAGATTGGCAAGAAAGACCTGTTGCGCCTAGGTTAGAATGCAGCATAGACCAGTGCAGGCTGCAGGCCAGCACAGACTCCATCCCAGCAAACCAGCAGTAGGCCTTGGAGGCAACTGAATCCATGGTGACAGTGGCAGTTTCCAGACACCTCAGCCCACAGACAGTAAGGGGGTCAGACAACTAGATAAGAGATTACAGGTGCAGGACTCTGTTGCATTGCCCAAACTTAGATCTGGATCCCAGGTCTGTGTCTCAACTAGTACACCAGAGGTTGCAGTTGCAGTAGAGTAGAGACCCTGGTCACAGCTCCAGGGTGGAAACAAGTGCTTGTGGACACTCATAGACCAGAGCACAGGCCAGGAGAGTAGTAAACACACCTCTCCCTAGATCATACCACCTTGGAAGAACTGAAAATTGACAGGTCCCTAAAATTATCTCTGAAAATACCTGCACAAAAAACTTGAAGCTTGGGACATTCTGGAAGCAGAGCCCCATATTAGCATTCAATTAAAAGTCAAGAAATAGGCTGGAAAAAATGAGAAACAATAGAAAAAGAGCCTGACTGTAGGAAGTATCTATAGTGACAAAGAAAATCAAAATACAAACTAAAAAAAAAAGAAAACAAAGTAAAACTACTCCATCTAAAGCCTCAAAGAAAAATATGAATTGGCCTCAGGCCATGGAAGAGCTCAAAGAGTATTTTAAAAATAAAGTAAGAGAGATAGAGGAAAAATTGGGAAGAGAGGTGAAAAAAGAGTCAACAGCTTGACAAAAGAGGCACCAAAAAATACTGAAGAAAATAACACCTTAAAAAATAGAATAAGTCAAATAGTAAAAGAGGCTCAAAAATGAATTGAAGAGAAGAATGCCATGAAAAGCAGAATTGGCCAAATGGAAAAAGAGATACAAAAAGAGAAGAACTCCTTAAAAAGTAGAACTAGCCAGATGGAAAAGGTGGTACAAAACCTCACCAAAGAAAATAATTCCTTAAAAATTAGAATTGGACAAGTGGAAGCTAATAACTTTATGAGACATCAAGAAACAATAAAACAAACTCAAAAGAATGAAAAAGTAGAAGAAATTGTGAAATATCTCATTGGAGAAACAGTTGACCCAGAAAAGAGTTCCAAGAGAAATCATTTAAGAATTATTGGAGATTACCTGAAAGCCATGATCAAAAAAAGAGCCTAAACATCATCTTTCAAGAAATTATCAAGGAAAACTGTACTGGTATTCTAGAGAGTGAAATAGAAATTGAAAGAATCCAATGATCACTTCCTTAAAGAGATCCCCCTCCAAAAAAAAAAACTCCCAGGAATAGTATAGCCAAA
Source organism: Phalanger gymnotis (assembly GCA_028646595.1). Taxonomy (NCBI): domain Eukaryota; kingdom Metazoa; phylum Chordata; class Mammalia; order Diprotodontia; family Phalangeridae; genus Phalanger; species Phalanger gymnotis. The sequence goes on along the minus strand of CM053624.1, from coordinate 75,596,463 downwards.
TTCCAGAGCTACCAGGTCAAGGAGAAAATATTGTAAGCAGCCAAAAAGAAACAATTCAAATATTATAAAGCCACAGTCAGGATAACACAAGACTTAGCAGTTTCTACATTAAAGGATTGGAGGGGTTGGAATATGATATTCCAGAGGCAAAAGAGCTAGGATTACAATCAAGAATCCCCTACCCAACAAGATTGATAATCCTTCAGGGGACAAAATGGATATTCAATGAAATAGAGGGCTTTCAAGCATTCTTGATTAAAAGGCTAGAGCTGAACGGAAATTTTGACTTTTAAATACAAGACTCAAGAGAAACATAAAGAGGTAAACAGAAAAGAGAAATCATAAGGGATCCAATAAGGTTAAACTGTTTACATTCCTACATGGGAAAATTATACTTGTAACTCCTAAAAACTTTCTCATTATTAAGGCAGTTAGAAAAGATACACTTAGAGAATGGGCAAGGCAAAAGGGGTGGGGGGATAAACAGGGGAGAAATAGGATGGAGGGAAATAGTAATCATAACTGTGAAAAATGTGCAAAAAAAAGAAGGAAAAATGTACAGCAAATTTCTCTGATAAAGACTTCATTTCTCAAATATATAGAGGATTGAGCCAAATTTGTAGAATTAAGAGCCATCTGTCAATCAATAAATGGTCAAAGGATATGAACAGGCAGTTTTCAGATGAAGCAATCATACCTATCTATTTTTCGTATTCATATGAAAAAATGCTCTAAATCACTATTGATCAGAAAAATGTAAATTAAAACAATTCTGAGCTATCATCCCACACTTATCAGATTGGCTAATATGACAGAAAAGGAAAATAGCAAATATTGGAGGGAATGTGGGAAAATTGAAACACTAATGCAGAACTGGTGAAGTTGTATACTGATTCAACCATTCTGTAGAGCAATATTGAACTATGCCCAAAGGGCTATAAAACCATACATACCTTTTGACTAAGCAATACCAATACTAGGTCTGTATCCCCAAAACAGAAAAAACAAAAAGGGAAAGGACTTATATGTACGTGTGTGTGTGTGTGTTGTGTGTGTGTGATCAGCTCTTTTAGTGATGGCAACAAATTGGAAATTGAGGGCCTGTCTATCAATTAGGGAATGGCTGAACAAGTTGTTGTATATGATTGCAATACAATGCTATTGTATTATAAGAAATTATAAGCAAGATGCTCTCAGAAAAACCTGGAAAGACTTACATGAACTGATGCAAAGTGTAATGAGCAGAACCAGAAGAACAATTTATACAATAACAGTAATATTGTATGATGATCAATTGTGAATGACTTAGCTATTCTCAGCAATACAATGATCCAAGATGATTCCGAAGATGAATTATGATGAAAAGTGCTATCCATCTCCAGAGAAAGAATTGATGGACTCTGAATACAAATCGAAGCATACTTTGTTTTTACTTTTTTTCTTGGGTTTGTATGTGTCTTTTTTTACAACATGACTAACATGGAAATATATTTGCATGATTGCACATGCTTAACCTTATATCAAATCGCTTGCCTTCTCAATCAGGAGGAAAGGGATGGAGGAAGGGAGATAATTTGGAACTCAAAAATATTTTTTTAAAAAAATCAATGTTAAAAATTGTTTTTACATGTAAAAATAAGATATTAATTTTTTTTAAAGAAAGAAATCAGGTTAACCAGTTACCTAAGGTCCAGTTTAGCCAAGTTATAAGAAGGCTCATCACCAGCAGTTTGTCCACTAGATAATGAGTACTTTTTCCATCACAATCTGTGAAACAAATAAGAATATTAAATGCCCCCCAGTTTTATATGGCCCCTTTTCATTTCTGTATTGACAGTGGGAGAGGGTCAGCTAGCTGGTACAGTGGGTGGTGGTACAGAACAGGAAGCCCGAAGTCAGGAAAATCTGAGTTCAAGTTCAGCCTCAGACTCTTACTAGCTAGGGAAGTCGCTTTATCTCTGCTTCAGTTTCCTCAACTATAAAATGGCAATAATAGCAGCTACTTCCCAGAGTTATTGAATCAAATGAGATAATAATTATAAAACACTTAGTACAGTGTCTGTTACATAGTGGGTATTTAATAAATGCTTATTCCATATACATGAATGTGTGTGTGTACACATACACATACACAGACTACGAAGAATTCAGTAACCTGTCACTCACATATAAGCATATCTAGGTGGTGCAGTGGATAGAGTGCTAGGCCTGTAGTCAGGAAGACTCCTCTTCTTGAGGTCAAATCTAGCCTCAGACACTTACTAGCTATGAGCCCTGGGCAAGTCACTTAACCCTGTTTGTCTCAGTTTCCTCATCTATAAAATGAGCTGGAGAAGGAAATGGCAAACCACTCCAGTATCTTTGCCAAGAAAACTCTAAATGAGGTCATGGAGAATCAGACATGACTGAACAACAACATATTTATAACATATGTACATGTGTGCAATACATGAATGTGTGCATGCATGTGCACATACATGTGAACTCTGTGCGTATGCATGCATAAGCATATATAGTCAGATAGATAGGGAGCTAGATATATAGACAGATACACATATATATGACAGCAGTAAGTCTTGTGCCCAGGTTTTCCCGACTCTGCAGCTATCATGCATGACAAGTTAGCTTTTTGTTGTCTGTGTATAGGAAAAGAAATGCCCAGTGTGACCCAGAACTGTGGGTGTGAATAAAATCAACAGTAATAGCTTAACTACCAGTGAGTGTGTCGGTCCATGAGTTCAGCAAGAAAACAAAAGATCCCCTAGCCAAAAAGAGAGACCTAACAATTCAGGGTAACAACACTGGTTCAGAATATAAGGTCATGCGAAGAACATTACAGAGGAAGGCAGTAGAAGACTATGAGCAAAAGTACAAAAAGCAAGAGAAGAGAAAACTCAATCTGCAGAAAACCCACTATGAGCCCCAACGACACTTCTAGATGAAATGGAAAGGAGGATAATAAAGAAATTCAAAATGGATCAAATTGTTGAGTGCTTCAGCCTCAAGCTATTCTCATTATCATTGACAGTTGAAGGATTACTTTTGGACTCCAGCATCTTAATATTCTATGTGCTACATGAAGAAGAGGAAATGGCACTTAAGGGAATGAAATTGAAAAAAGACCAGGCCAAGTATACACAGAAGCAAACTGTGATGGAAACGATATAATTTTGAAAGTACTGAGATCAGTTTTTAAGATATCTCACATCTTAGGAGAAGATGCCAAAAGAAAGGGAAAAAAAATCACAGAGAGTATGACAAAAAAAAGTGATTAAGAATATATCGACAACTATTGACCGAGATGCCTGTTTTCTTATCTCTGTAAAATCTTTATGAACATGTATAAGCACACATCAAGGGCGCACCTGATTAAAAAAAAGTGAGAAAGGGGCAGCCAGGTTTTCACAAACAATTTTCTACAGAAAACTGTATCTTCAGTCACGATTGATAGCAAGAAATGGAGAATATAAAATCCCACTATATTTATTGCTTGCTGATTACAAAAAGCATTTGACTTATTAGAATAAAACACAGCCTTGAAAATTCTCCTCCAACAATGTATTTCCTACCTATTGAGATGATCCAAGATTTATTTGATACAAAACTTTGTTCAACAGTCTTCTTATCAATAACAAGTTAGGCAAAAAAAGACCCCTATATTTGCCAAAGGTGTCCTCTAGTTTTAAGGAGGATGTCTACATAAAATCTCAATAGAAAAGGGATTCCTTAAAAAATGGTGCTATCCTCTACGTACTCTTGTTTGTGCATGAGGTTACTCCAAGTACACCAATTCTCAAAATATTACAGATCATCTTCAAGGAGTTCTAGGACCACTCAAAAGAGATTAGCCTAACAATCCACAAAGGATTTGAATGGGAAACCCAGTTATTTCATTAGTACGTATGTTATTTATAGGCTCTATGGCTGAATAACAAATTGGGTCTAAAACTGAATAGGAAAGGAGCTTGTGAGATACATTTGGGTAATTATGCAGCACTTTCAATAAATATAGGATGCTCTTTGAAAAAAAAATCTCATTTTTTATCAACAATACTCTCCCAGTATTGTTATATGTCAGTGAATCAAAAACTATCATCTCTTAAGAAATCAAAATTGCCTATGACCCAAAGTCCAATGAAAAATCCATGGGAATTATGAGTAAGTTATATGATATTATGCAACTATGACTTGTCTACAAACAATGGCATAAAATATAACACCAAGGAAATGGATAATTTAACAAGCTCATGTAGTGTGTAGGATGGCTATGAGGGCATTATTCACATTATTAAATGTGAATGTTAAAATGTTAAAAAGGAAGACTTCCAACATATTGAATAGTTTCTCATTGTGGTGAAGGCCTTCCTCTTAACATTTCAGGAAGTTTTAAATGAGATTGTAGATAGTACACAGAATGAAATGGTATGGGTCGGTTAAGATCTGTGCAGGTAGAAATTAGTACCCATAGCTATATGTGGTCCTTTGAAGGATTGTAGAGTTTATAGAGCTGAAAGGGCCCATCTCTTAGTCAATGAACCATGATTAGAACTCAGATCTCCTGATTCTATAATCACTTCCTCTCAAATAGGACATGTCCCACTATAAGAAAAAAGATTGGTGATGTGTGGCATCTTCTCTCTTCAAATGCCTGTACCATCCCGATTATATAACTGGGAGGGTAGCCTCAGCTTCAGGCTAGAAAGGAGCTCTGAAAACAAGAAAAAAAAACTTGGAAACCCATTAGCTTTTGTGTCCTCCTCTGGTTCCAGCCCCTAGCTGCACTGCTCCAATGAACTAATAATTCATGGACTCTGAAAAGAAGCTAATTTTCTTTGAATTTGACTTTCTTTTTAATGTGAAATCCCAACATCTGGAGACATGTCCTTTACTTCAACAACTTCTTTTGCCCAGTGAAGTGTGGGACAGGGTGGGGCTAGACATGAATAAAGGTCCAGGATAGGAATTTTTGAAAATGTTTAAATGAGTAGAAGAGGGGAATTAATCTTTTTAAAATTAATCTTTTTCCCTCAAAATTCAAAGCAAGTTTATTCAAATTTCCCAAAATAATAAATCTGTGGGTTTAAAACAACAACCAGTCAGTGACTGGATTTCAAACCATAAAACAGTAATATTCTTTAAGGAAGTTGGTAGACATTGCAAAGAGTTATAGCGTTTGAGTACCATTGTAGGTTCCAGATTTGGCTAGCACATCAGCAGTAATTATGCGCTTCCAGATGAATGGCCCTTAAAGTATAAGGTGAGATGGAGAAGGTTAAATCAAAGTAGCAGGTGCCTGTGATAAGTGGTGAGCCCTTCATAATGAGAAATTTCTAACAGCACACTGAGTGATTGTGCAAAGAAATAGATTCTGGCAAAGCAAGCGGGTGGCTGGGTTTCAACCTAAAATCGGTGACAAACAAAACAAATGATATGCCAAGTTGGTGAGTGTTCAAGGGGCGACAGAGTGTAAGTGGCTGTTCAAGGTTGCATGCTATGAATATACATCACCTGCAGATCCAGGTGCAAGGTTTTAAGATGTCTATAAGGTACCCTGACTATCAAACTTTTCATCATGGAATGGTCCAATGAATGAGCTTTACCTGTATATCATAAACTAACCTAGCTTATTTTTCATGGATCAAAGAAAGGGCATTATGTTTATAGCATATGTAATCCTTGTATCAGAGACTCGTGACAAGAAGGATCCAAAGGCGTTTTGTAAGATTCTTTATTTGTCTAGCTCATGGTGCCCGCCTAAGGGACTAGGGGAAATAAATGCATTGTACCTCACCCCATGTATACTGAGATCAACTCCCCACTTATCAGATATCAAGGAAAGAAAACTTTATTGAAAGAATACGAAAAAACAATACAACCCCAAACAGCTCTTGGAAAGCAAACAAACCCACACCAATGAACAACCACAAAGAGTGAAGTAAATTTCCAGTCGCTTACAACAAACATCGTCATCTGTTATTCTCTCAGATCAAGCAATGAAATAGTCAAATGACACCACTAGGCTCTGTCTCCATCTCTGTCTCTCTGTCTCTGTCTTTCTATCTCAGTTTCTCTGTCTCTCTATCACTGTCTCTTTGTCTCTCATTTCCTATTATCATTGCTCAAAATAAGGGCCTTGATCAAGTTTGGTTCCCACTCTCAGCTATCCCATTGTCTCTTGGCCAGACAAGACCCACTTACTTCGTCCATCTCATTATCATCAGGCCAAATTATGCCAAATTTTTTTTTAACAAGAAAAATTTTCTCTGTTATTGGTGGGATCTTTTGTCCATGGAGAGGTGGACCTTCAGAGTTTACGCTGTCAGAAGATTCTTAGTTTACCCTTTTACATAGCTCTGATGACACAGTACGAAACTAAAAACTTACTTTCAATGAACCTATTCTCCCTTTTCACCACACCAATCAACCTCTGGCTCCAACCTCCAGAGAGTCCTTCTTACCAACTCTAGTTGGTTTTGCTGTCTACAAAGCATGATGTCCTTTCTTTCTCTGACATCTGGAAGGGGTGACTACCACATAAAGAAATACTCCTCACTTGTTTAGAAGCTGATGAAGTATTTTATTTCCTCCCTAATTATCTCTCAAGTATTAAAGAATGTCTTCTAATGGGAAAATGTTTATTCAAATTCACCCAAGGCTATGGGTAGTTACCAGCTTCACCTAAAATATGGAGATGAGCTGCTGTGCTCCACCAGACCTATAATATACATTGCCTTGATGTTCACCAGGGAGGGGGAAGGGTGCCAACAATGGCCCATGATAAGCCTGGCCAAAACCATGCTAACCCTTTTCCAATTATGATTTTATAGTTAAGGGAGAGATTAAGCCTATTTGGGCTCTAAAATATAGCTATTCCTCTACTAGAATTAGCTCACAACATTCACATAGCCCCTTTTCAGTACACCTAGTGCTTTCCTCATAGCAATCTTGTGATATAAGTATTATGATTCTCTTTTTACAAATGATGGAATGGAGGCTCAAAGAAATTAAGGGACTTGTCCACATTCATATAGCTAGGAAATGTCAGAACTAGATTTGAACTCAGGTCATCTGGCTTTGAGTCCAGCGGTTCTCTCCATTATAATGTGCTTCAGTCAGGATTTTAGACTCGTGTTCTCTAACGGAACAAATCTACTGAGTAAACATGAAGAACACCCCACATCTACACATTCAGCAAAGACCAACACACTGGGTTATTTGGGATCACTGCCCAATTTATGTAAAGTCTTTTTTCCCTCCCCAAATTACTTATATTTTTATGTGACTTATAACTATTTCTGAGCTATAAACAGTAAGTTGAGCTTACTCTAGCTTTTTCTGTAACTATTTCATTACTGTGAAGTTCATACAGAGAGCCCTGAATCAGGCCCATTAGACCTGAATGATCAACCCCTTTTAACTATAACACGGGCCATTCAAAAAATCGTTTCCCCTTGCTTAGTAGCCAAGTCTGATCTATATATTCATGTCTGGGTCATACAATGTATTAAAAATCTCTTCAGATGAGGAATTTGCCAGATGCTCAAAAAGTCTGACTTGATAACCATAATCACTGATAAGGAGAAACAAGTCCGTTTTGGATGGCCTTGATGGAATATCATTATCAGAATAAGGCATTTTAAAAATTATTTTGAATAATGTATGTGCCAGTTTCTCAGAGGCACATATGAGCATTGTGCATTTTGTGTGATAATTATTTACTTCTAATTTGGTTTGAGTGGATTTTGATGTTAAACTTTTAAAGTTAGAATGCTATTTCTTTCAAAATACATCACGTAATGTCAATGCTATGATGGCTGCAAGAACAATTAGTTGGCAGAGTCACTAAATCAATCAAGTATTTATTTAAGTACCTACTATGTGCCAGACATTGTGCTAAGCACTAGGGACCCAAATTCAAAGAATAAAACAATTCCTACTCTTAATGAGTTCACATTCTAAAGGGGAAGGTAAGTACATATAAAAATATGTAAAAGGTAAAAATAAAGTTAATAAATATGTATTAGATACACACGAAGTAGTTAAATACAAGGGAATCTGAAAAGTAGGACATTAGCAATTGGGCTAGGGAGATCAGGACCGGTTTCATGTGGTTGTAGTACCTGAGACTCATCTTAATAAAGCAAGGGACTCCATGAGAGAGAGAGGAGGGAGTACATTTTGGGCATGGGGAACGGCCGGTGCTAATGCACAGAGATTGAGATGAACTGCCATGCGTGAAGAACAGAGAGAAGGGTAGTTTGGCAGGATTTCGATATGTGAGATGTGGGAAAATGTCCGATGAAGCTGGAAAAGTAGGTTATCCTTCGATTCCAAAGTCTTAGTTATTCCAAAGGCTAGCTTAAGTTAGATGCTATGCCTTGATCCAAAAGCATTTTGCATATGCAAGTCTCGTCTGAGCTTAGCTCCTTGTACAAAAATGAAAGATTTGTGAAATCCAAACACATTTTAACTACAAGATGTTAATGTGAATGGATCTCGGAACTAGTAAATAAACGTGGAATGTAGGTAACTAATAATAATATCACTTCACATCTGTCTGCTACTTTAAGATTTTCAAAGGCTTTTAACATGCATTGTCTCATTTGATCTTTACAATAACCTTTTGACGTAAGCATGACAGGCATTGTTATTACCCATTTGACTCAAAAAGAAACTGAGTTGAAGTGATTTACCAGTGGTCACACAATAAGTGGCTGCCTCAGGACTAGACACTCGGTGTAGGGCAGCTAGGTCTCCAAATGCCCTGGGCCTGGAGCCGGGAAGACTCATCTTCTCAAGTTCAAATCCAGCCTCGGACACTTAGTAGCTGTGTGACCCTGGGCAAGTCACTTAACCCTGTCTGCCTCAGTTTCCTCATCTGTAAAATGAGCTGGAGAAGGAAATGGCAACCACTCCAGTATCTTTGCCAAGAAAACTCCAAATGAGATCACAAAGAGTTAGACATAACCACAACCAACCACCCTCAGTGTACTTTTATGCTTCATCGAGCTGCTTCATTGGCAATTTAGGATTAGGACAGAGTACTTCTCACCAACCATGAAATAAACAGGACAATTAATGAAGCTGATAGCTGTTCTTCCCTGCTTCCAAATGGAAGACATTCCAAAGTCTGAGGTGGGGCGTGGGTTCAAATGCTAGTCACAGCTATTCTGTTACCTGTGAAATAAGGACAAGCAAATTATTTTTTGCCTAATATCAAAATATTTAACTGAAGTTTGCTGAGGATTTTTTCCTTCTGAAAAGACATTTTGGGACTCCATGAAGAAGAAAATGGAAGACATTTAAGTGATAACTTGGTAAGAAAAATTCAGGAAAATAAAACTTAAAAATTTACCTGATAGATTTACTTCCCACAACCACTGTCACTTAAAAAAAATTGTAAAAAGTTAAGAAGTATCAGGATGAAGTGTCATCTTGGCTTGGACCATTACTTTAAGGATCTAAAATCTGATTTGAAACCCCTTTCTATTTCCAGGTGAACCAATCATAAAACTGTATTGAAAAGTTGTTATACATATAATTTTACTCTTGGGGGGGTGGGGAGAGAGAAAGAGAGAGAGAGAGAGAGAGAGAGAGAGAGAGAGAGAGAGAGAGAGAAAGATGTAAGAACTATGGAGGGTCCATGGTAGCATACTGGAAAAAACCCTTACCTAAAATTAAGAGAATTGAGTTAATATCTTGCTTCTGATGCTGGCTGCATGATTCTTGGAAAGTCATTTTGTTTTTCAAAGCCTCAATTACCCCTGTAAAATGGGGAAGATACTTGTACCTCATCTCTTGCTGTGTTTTAATTTTATAAGGAAAGTCCTTTGTAGGTCTTAAGACATTTTTATAGATGCGAGCTGTTATGGTTATACAAGTAAATACCCATAGCTATTCATTGACATAGGAATGCCATCAGGATTTATGATGGAACTCACTGTACTTCAGAGGAAAGACAAACTCAAAATCCTTTGTGGATTTTTCCAATCAATCCAAGAGTACATAGAATCATGCACATAGAAAATTGATCAACCCACTAGGTGGTTGACCCTTAATAGAAAGGATTTGTTCTGTGAAGTTTGGATTCAGTCAAAGGGCTGCACTTGAGGACCTAGATGGCCACATGTGGCCCCAAGGCTGCAGGTTCCCTCACCCATGGCCCTAAGGGAATCAAAGACAGAAATGTTACAAATATGCCAAAAATATTCATAGCAATGCTTTTTGGGGGGTGATAATAACTGGAAAAGAAAATGAGAATCCACTGAACGGGAAATGGCTGAACAAATTCTGGTAAATTAATATATTGCAATATTATTGTACCGTAAGAAATAACATTAGGAATTCAGGAGAACATAGGAAGCATTGCATAAACAGCTGCAAAAAAAAAAAAAAGAGAGAGAGAACCAGTATAGTAATATTCACAAGCATTACAATATTGCACATCTAAAAACAATGCTAAAAAGCTGCCAAACTCAAATTAAAGGTAATAGCCAATACTGATTCCAGAAAGCAGATGGTGCACACGTCTTCCCAACCCCTCTTCATTCCAGTGTCTTCCCTCTATTATTTCCTATTTATCCTATACATAACTTAGTTCATATATATGTGTTTGTATGTTGTCTCCACCATAAGGCTGTAAGATCCTCGAGGGCAGGGATTGTCTTGCTTCTTTTTTGTATCCTCCCCAATTAGCATAGTGCCTGACACATAGCAGGCATTTAATAAATGTTTACTGAATGAATTGAATGAAGGTGGGGGGGCACAATAAATGTTAAATATTACATCCACTGTCAGATACAGTCACTAAATCCATTGATTTTCTTTAACCGTCTTTGTCTCAGGGGATAGTTTTAAGGGGAAGAAGGTGTAAGAAATTTTCGTGATGTGAAAAAAAAAAAGGCTTCGATAGAAAACTAATCAGAGATACAGAGGAAGCCCGACATGGCTGGTGTAAAAAAATGTTAGATCTGGCATCAGAGGACCCAAGTGTGAACCTCAGACTCTGTTGTTTACTACTTGAATGACTTTAAGAAAGTCCATTCATCTCTCCAGACATTTACTTCATCTGTAAAATGGAGGGGTGTTGTTCAAGGCGATCTCTAAAATGTTCTTCATTTCTAAATCCTATAATCTGGGCTTAAAAATTCCCATTATGGTGTTACTTCCCATTTTTCCTCTTGTGTCTGTATTCCTAATGTGGGGCACATAGTAAGCACTTAATAAGCGACTATTCGTTTGTTCATTCATTCAGTTGACACTATACAAAGATACCTCTAGTTATAGCTAATATTTACTTCATTCGTTTTTAAATATTGCAGTTGATTGACAACATAACCCATAAATTGGACTGAATAAACAGGCACTTTAAAAAAATAAAAGAACAAAGATTTGTTGTTTATTTTTCCTCTCTAAACATAGACTATTCAGAAGACTTAAAGCATAGCCTAAAAGGCAGTTCTAAGGGGAAAGCTGCTTTGGTTATAAAGGCTTCTTCTGTGGCTTTCTCAGAAGTCACACATAAAATCTATAAAGTTTAAGCTGACCACAGTTTCTGTACTTACTTCTTGCTGGTGCCATACTGAAGATACCAACAGAAAGCAGCATTAACAAAAAAGTTTTTTTTTTTAATAAAAAGTTAATTGGCAAAATCATTTTAAAATATTTTAAAATATTACTTTGGGCTTTTGATTTTCCTTTTACTTAGATCTGTGATTTCTTTCAGGTAAAGTTTGATTCCTTCACAATAACCTGTAAGGTTATAATAATGACAGCTAGTGATTATATTGCAGTTTAAAAGTTTGCAGTTAGGTGGCTTGTTGGATAGAGTGCTGGCCCTAGAGTCAAGAAGACTCATCTCCCTTGAGTTCAAATCTGGCCTCAGAAGCTTATTAGCTGTGTGACCCTGGGCAAGTCACTTAACCATGTTTGCCTCAGTTTCCTCATCTGTAAAATGAGCTGGAGAAGGAAATGGCAAACCACTCCAGTATCTCTGCCAAGAAAACCCCAAATGGGGCCACAAAGAGTTGGACACAACTGAAATAACTCAACAACAACAAAAAGTTTGCAAAGCATTCTAC
>CM053624.1:75496880-75583883 GCA_028646595.1 Phalanger gymnotis | reverse complement strand
CCTTTGATATCCGATAACTCTCTGCCAACCCCTCTCCAGAATCTACAACAATGAAATCGACATACTAAATAAATACTTGTTGAATGAATAAAAGAAGATGAATTAAAGGCTTTCAATAACCTTTCATGAAATGTTTTCATTTTCGGGTTTGGTTTTAGTGGCATCGTAAGAAAGCCAGCAGGATGGGAAAAGCAAAGAGAAAAAAAATTAATGTATTTAGGAATTAGTTGGGGGGAGGAAATGAAAATAATTATTTCATCTAGACAGAGGAAATTTAGCAGAGGTACTAAATATAACAAAGAGCATGAAGGAATCTAATCAGTCCCTTGTGTTTAATTTACTATATTTAATTTCGGAAGGGATAACACTTTGAAACTCAAAGGCAGTAATTTTAGAAGTAATGAATAAATATTTACTTTATAAAGCTAAGGGTGGGTCTACATTCGTTAGGCTGAGAGGTGAAAAATACACTGCTCAAAAATCATGCACATTTTTCTGGCAGCTTATGTATTGTTGATACACCTGGGTCTGAATCATGTATTTTTTTTTTCCCATTAAGAACAGTGTCTGCAATTTTTGCTACACATTTGAATTTGCTCCTAGGATTGTTGTCGTTCAGTCATGCCCGACTCTTTGTGACCTCATTTGGGGTTTTCTTGGCAAAGATACTGGAGCGGTTCGCCATTTCCTCCTCCAGCTCATTTTACAGATAAGGAAACTGAGGCAAACAGGGTTAAGCAACTTGCCCAGGGTCACATAGCTAGTAAGTGTCTGTGGCCAGAGTTGAAGAAGAGTCTTCCTGACTCTAGGCCTGGCACTCTATCCACTGCGCCACATAGCCCGGATCTTGAAGTCATCAGAGTGAATTAGGACTACATGAGAGCCTCAAAACCAGGGCTGGCCTTACAACTGTGAGGAATAGATAATCATCTACGTGGAATAAGGTGAATACTAAAAATTCGTCCCCCAAATATCTACTCCGTCATTCTATATCCCCGTGCCTGAAATTCCACCATTAGCAATCAACTATTTCATGTCAAGCAGTCATGCCAAGTAAAACAATGTTATCAGATCACTTTCCTGGAAAGAGGAACTAAAGCAGGAAAGCATGGTGGGAAAGGGGACGCAGAGCCGGGAAGTAAACTTGACCCGTCTGACTCTCTTCTAAACCCTAATATGTGATTCATCTGGCATAACTGAAGGGCAGTCAATCACACAGCTAATTAGGCCATGCAGACAGCCAAGTGAGATTTTTCAGGACTAAAATATTGACTAGATAATTCCCCATTCACAAATTCACTTTGTGCTGTACAGACCTAATCTTAAGAATGTTTCAACATTGATAAAGTCAAGGGTATTAAATCAGGTTGTTTCTCGACGAGAAATTCCTCTAAGACTTTTTTTTCTACAATACGATGGAAAGATTTGGAGTTAGAAGATCCCTATTTTAAGCCCAAGTCTGCTCCTACCTGTGTGACCTTGAGCGAGTCAACTCTTGGGGTGTGGATTTCCCTGTCTATGAAACCAAAAGATCAGGTCTTTTCACCTCTAAAGTCATTTTCAGCTCTAAAAATTTCTGTGATGACATTTATACTTACAGAAATAAGAGCAGCCTATTCCAGGAGCCCATTGGCTTTTATGGTAATACTTTTTCAAGCAAAGGCAAAGAATAGCAGATGCACTTCTCCAGAAACCCTGATTAATGGCCTGATGTTAGGGGAACACTGTCTAGGTGTCTACTTTTTGGAATATGAAGGTACAACACTGGCAGCTTCTATCAACTTTTTAGCCATGTTCTCAACACAAGGCGGTGCTAAGGAGCAAATAATTCACTTGTAGCCTTATGTCTATGACTATTTTTTAGTCAGCCTTATCTTTACATCAAATAGTGTAGTGTAGTTATTTCTACATGTCAAAATTAACAGCAGCCTTCCTATAACTATAGACAGAGAAGTACCCTCCAGCCAATACAGAAACAACCACATTTATTCTTTTCCAAATAATGAATTTTTATATGTCCAGAGTAGGACCTACTTTATGTTTTTTTTTTTTTTAAAAAAAAGAGCTAAAGAATTTACAGCTATGCCACCTAAAAGAGGCTGCACAGATGAGGTAGGGAGTTTGGCTCCGAGTCAGGAAGGCTGAGGTTCAAATCCTGCCTTGGACACATTCTGGTTGTATAACCCTAGTGAGGTCATTTAAACCCTCAGTACCCTCAGGCAACTCTTTAAGACTGTATTATAGAAGAGCTGCTAGGACTACTTTGGTGAAACAAGTCCAAAGTTAAATAAATAAGTAAATAAATAAAACTTGAAAAAATACTAGGTAAGTAGCCCCCGTGATCAATATAGATTAATATCACAGAATCACAAAGTTGTGAGAGACCTCGCTGGCCATCTAGTCTGATTCACGGAGGCAAAAGAGTATCATCTTAGACATACCCTGACAAATGGCCCCCCAACTGTTACTGAAGACCTCCAGTGAGGGAGAACCTACTATTCCTCTCAAAACAGTCCATTTTGCTTTTGGATACATCTAAGTGTTGGGAAATCACACATTCCTGACATCAAGCCTACTTGGGCACGTGTCTGGAGACCACATTTTTTAGCTTTACGGCATCAATTTACCACTAGGTGGCACAATGGATAGAGTGCTAAACCTGGAGTCAGGAAGACCTGAGTTCAAATCCAACCTCAGACACTAGTTGTGTGACCGTAGGCAAGTCGCTCAATCTGGTTTGCCTCAGTTTCCTCATCTGTAAAATGATCTAACGAAGGAAATGGCAAACTACTCTAGCATCTTTGCCAAGAAAACCCCAAAAGAGGTCACCAAGAGTCAAACACAACTGAAACAAGTGAACTACAATGATTAACCACTTTCCTAACAGTGCTTTTTCAGATCAAGGTGTATATACATATAGCTATACACTTATATGTAAGCACACTTTTATTTTCTGTCATCTATAAATGGTATTTTCTGCACCACAAAAGACAGAGATAGAAAGATAAGAGTGAATAAAAGAATAAATAAAAAGACAAGTAAATAAACAAATGAATAAATCGTCTTCTCTTCAAGATGCTAGGGATATTCAGTTTTTTCAACTGATTCTCATGTAGCATAAACTTTGGGCCTTCCACCATCCTGACCGTCTTCCTCTGGATACTCTCCAGATTATCAATGCCCTTCTCAAAATGTGATTTCCAGGATAGAACGCAATGCTCCAGAGTCAGGGAAAATAAAACAGAAATAGTCCCTCCTAATCCCTGCCCCTCTTAAGTTTGAATTAAACTTTCTATGCTGCCAAATCACACCATGGACTCATTTTGAGTTTTCAGGCCACTACACACCCCTAAAAAATATTCTGAGAGGCAAATGTCACTGTTGTCCACATGCTTTATTAAACAATGCGTGTTTAGCAGGCTGTATCTTATGCTTCATATTCCTCCTGCCCTTCCCTCATGTCACTGCCCTACTTCCTTAACACTGCCTAGCACAGTGCTAGGCACTTAGTAGACAATAATGATTGCGGCTTGAGAATGGAAAAGATGGCCATTCAAAGCTGGAATGGAACACAACCTATCCTGCCATCAATCAGTAAATATTGATTGTTAATGATGCTTTTTATGATCTTTATTTTCAAACCTGTACTCTAAAATGCCTCTCAAAAATAAACTGAAGAAAGAAGCCTAAAAATATTTTCAGCTGTACCTAGCTCAGGCCAAGATGATCTGCAGAAGCCAAGTAGGCGAAAGCTATTATAACTCACAATTATATGAAAACCACTCTCAGTAGCTCTAACGTTTAAAACAGACAGGAATGGAATTTGACTCCTTTATTTAAAAAAAAAAAGGTAATACAAGTTTCCACATTGCTCATAATTCTAATTCCAATAAGCCAAAGAATACAGTCGCAAAGTCCTAGGCAAAAAGCACAAAGCATCGTTTAAAATGCAAGTTGATATTAAGCTGGGAATGACTCTTTAAGAACACATTTCAAAATTTGTCTACATATTTCTTTTTAAAATTCCCTAACACACATTAGATACAAGGAGATGCCAATGGCCCCGTTCCGGCTTGCTTAGCTTGTGACAGGCTCCTTATGGAGCACTGAAAGTTACTATGATTCTTGGTCTCACTCCATAGGGATTTTCAATGAGGAAGTAGGCACCATCCCTAAAACAAATGAAGACGGATTGTGGCAGGAGAATTTTACCTTCTGGAGCTCTCAAGAATCTTATTCTTCCTAAAGCAGATGAAGGTGAATCTGAGCTTATACCTTCAGAAAAAGAAGTGAGATCTGTCCTTTTTAGGGGAGGCCCTGATCTCAAAGGGCCCCTAGGTAGAACAATGAATAGAGTACTGAGCTTGAAATCAAGGAGACTCACCTCCATGAATTCAAATCCAGCCTCAGAGACTTACTAGCTGTGTGACCCTGGGTAAGTCTGTCAATCCTGTCTGCCTCAGTTTCCTCATCTGTAAAATGAGCTGGAGAAGGAAATGGCAAACCACTCTAGTATCTCTGCCAAGAAAATCCCAAATGGGGTCACAAAGAGTCAGACACAACTGAAAATGACTAAACGACCATCTAATCTCAAAAATATTCTTCATTCAACCAAAGATGACACAGTAAGCGTTAGAAACATTTTTTTCTTTCTATGCACCTGTGTAGTGCTATTATAATCATAGTATTTGTTTAATGGTTAGGTGAACCCCGCGAAGCCACTCTCAGTGCTCTTCTAGAAGCATGTCACAGAGGGGGTACTGATCTGCGTTGGTAGAGAGACTCTCCTCTTTTGGGAGTTCCTTCTATCAATGAAAGCTGAGGTCCAGTCACCAACCCTGTTTCTAAGTGCTATGACAACTAGACTGCTATTTTACTGTAAAGAATCGTTGTGTTCCTATATGTCACTATGATAGACATGTTAGAAATACATATGCGTTCTTTACGAACCAAGACTATTTTACATAACCACAGCAATACCGTGTGTAGAAAGCCTTTCTCCAAAACTGTTCACCACCTGAAACTTCTCCTAATATCTTACTCCACTCACAGATAATTGGCTCTAGAATAAAAGCTTTTTTTTTTTGGCTTAAAAAAATGATAACATACCCTCCGTTCCCAGGGTCTCTTCTTTGTCTGTGGGTCAGAAGTCACTAGCTGAGGTCCCAACATCTCCCTTGAGCTATTTTGACATGCTTCTAGCGACCACAACATTTTTAGCTTGGAGGCCCCTATTCACCACATTCCTAATGGTGCTTTTCCAGATTAGTATGTATACATGGGACTATGCACTTGTATGCGGGCACATTTTTTGTTTCTTCATCTATAAATGAGGGAAGCATAACTAGATCATCTCTTTACATTTCAGATAAAACTCCTATGATTTGATTATTTCCACTGTTGATAGACCTTTCAGGTAAATTATTAAATCTGCATTGTGTACACCAATGGTGTTGATCTCAAACAGAAACAGGGAACCACCAATTTGTACATAAGGAACCTCTGGGCTGCATAGTGCCTTAGTTTTAAAATGTAAGGTTATCTATGTTATAGTTTGCTTTATTTTGTTAAATCCTTCCCAATTACATTTTAATCAGATTCAGGCAGCCCTCAAGAGTGTCGTGGCCATCACATGTTTGACACCTCTGGTGTACATAGGTGGCACTTAATGTTTTTAATTTTGATGGCAATGGCTTAAGTTGAACTCATCACACTAGTGGAGTTATTTAGGAATGTGAAGTTCAACAATTTATAATAAAATATGTAATAATTGACAGGAATTTCTCCTTTTATCTTTTGTAATACACATGTATATTAAATATTAACTAGGGTATGCAGGTTAAAATATTACAACCTACAACCAATTTTTCCTCATTTATTTGACAGATTATCTCCAGCATTGTGGTCCAACATTGAAAGTCATGGTCAGAATTTTGGTTTAAGATTAGGAGAATGGCAAGGGATTAGAAGACAGGAATTTTCTTTGACCACACAAAATAACTTAGCCATTTAAACTATGTGCCAGTTTCCACAATACTCTAGAATGATCTGGTGGAGTGGGTGGCTATGTTTCTCCTCCAGAATGACAAGATCTCCATGACTGAGGTCCTTGTTTTGTCCACAGAGTGGTACCATACAGGGAACCATGACAGAAGGCGGAGACCTCCTGGAACCTTTCATTTTGTTGTCTGATATTTGGGTGCCCCCAATTTCCAGTCTAGCAGTCCAGTTTGGGTGCTGCCTTAGGCAGCTCTTGACATAACTACAACTCTGAGGCAGGCTGCCAGCTGACTAATCCCTGAGAGAATTAATCTGCAAGGTCAAAAAGCTTGCTTTGTTTTATATACACTGCACCCTCTCCATTGCTTCATATGAGCCCCCAAATGGCCTCAGGACTATTAACGCATCCAGCGGTGACCCTGAAGGGAAATGTCTATTTTTGTTGCTCTATTTCGGAGGGGAGGGGCAGGAATTAGATATATAAATCACGTTTTCAATCTCACTAAAATGCTAGCATTTCACATATTTCAGCTCATGGCCTACTCATATAAACAAGTACTTCATTTGTGGTTTAAACTGTATTTCTCAGGGCACTGAAGGCAGTGTTGAACTAGCCAAGAGAAAGAAAAAAAAAATACCCAATTAGAAGTCTAGGCAACTCTAGACAGCTTTTGTTCAAGATTCAGGTAACCCCCACCAAATCCACGTGTGTGGGTTTTTTCTTTAGCTAAATGGCATTTGAATGTTAAAACGCTTCTTCCTCCGTGTCCTATTTTCTTCCATTCTGGTGGGGAAAATGGGTAATTTCCAAAACCTCATTGAGATGGAAGTAAAGCTCTAAGGACTACAATATGATTTTGTCCTGAGCCACACCCAAGGAAAGGGTATTATGACTTACTTAATTCGCAGACTATTGTTTTCTTGTTAAGTCATTCGGTCATGTACAACTAACTCTTTATGACCCCTGTGTCTATGGAGTTTTTTTGGCAAAGATACTAGACTGGTTTGCCATTTCCTTCTCAATAGATTAAGGCAAACAGAAGTTAAGTGACTTGCCTAGAGTCACACAGCTAGCGTCTGAAGCCAAATCTGATCTCAGGTTTTCCTGACTCCAGGCCCAGCACTCTCCATCCACTAAGCCACCTAGCTGCCTCTTTTTCTCTGTTTTGGATTCATATAATTAAGAACTTTGATTAATCTCCAACATAAATCATTAACCCTATAGTCATCGAGTTTTGCAACTCTCAATTGAGTTTGCTGGTATTTAGTCTTTTCTCAACTACTGTTGGATAGACCTCTGGAAAGTGCCCAGAAGAAGGAAATTTGGATGGAGAAGGACCTTGGATTCATTTTATATTAACTGAATGAAGGAACTGGGGATGTCTAGACTAGAAAAAGACTGGGGGGTCGGTGGGGGGAGGGCAGGGAGGAAAGGGCCAGGATAGCTGCCTTGAAGTCTTTAAAGGGAACTACGGTTTGGAAAATGTATTAGACTTATTGTCTCTAGTCTCTTCCTTGGTGATCTCATCACCTCCCATGGGTTCAATAATCATCTCTGTGCATGACTATATGATTTATGATCCTATGATTTCTAAATAGATTGCATATCCATATTGGTCTTTTCAGAAAACTCTTTCCTCATAAAATTTTTTCTGTTTATATAGTCAGAATTTCATTCTTGAGACTATCCCATCCCTCCTGGGCTGAATTCAGGGCCTGTAGAATTTTAGTCCATGTAATCTTCTCCTTCCTTTGAACCCTTTGAAATCTGCTTTCTCAAAATCAAGTGTTTGTGTGAGAAACTCAGAGTGATCACTTTTCTCCAAGGTTCCCATAATTTCTAAACCAACAAAGTTTCTTCCCATTAATGAGAATCAGATCTAATTTTCCTTTGTTGGTCTCTCCACTTTTTGAAAGATGAAATTATCATTGTCACGTCAAGAAATTATCAGCTGCTCTGTTTTTGGCACAAAGGGAGCTCCAGCACATATAGGCGTAACCAAAATGCCTCATTATTACAATATCATGCCAAGCTGATTTATCTATTTCCAAGCTCTTCATCGATTTTCTCTTTCTGTCCAAGTGTCCTATATAGTATGATTACAAAATCACTTCTGTTTGTCCTTTCACTGATTTTCACCTAAACATTCTCCACAATGCTCCCCTATTCAAGTTCCTAGATTTTTTCCCATGCGTATACCTGATCAATATACAGTACTACTCTAACATCCTTTTAACCTATACTGTTTCTTTTAAATAGGGTATATCCAGAGCCATATCGTCACCGGCTTCGTTCCATCAAGACTTAATGATACCTACAAGGTCAAATTGGCAAATTTGTGTTCCTTCTGTCTAAACTTTGGGTATTTGTGTGCAGATTTCTAAAATGATTGATTCCTTTTTTGGTCTTTTATCTCCTGTAAATTTCTTGATGTCTCTACTGCTATTCTTCTTCCTCCATCAGAGATGTGTTTTATGGGGTCTTGTATGTTAGAAATATAGGGGTAGTTTCCTCTTTCTCATGTCTTTTTAGTTTAGTGCTCTTTCAATTAAGTTTTCAAAACACCAGGCAATCCGGGCTCTGCATGACATATCCCTTACTTTCTTGGAGCAGCCTGACTTCAGGATGGCTTTTAATTCCTCATGAAATTATAAAAAGGAACTAATGTTATTCTGTATTATTCATAATACATGTATTAAAATAACATTAAACTATTAAATTTGGATTAGGAAAATTTTCTGTTAAAATGATCACCTGATAGTTTTCAATTCTATACCAAAAAAAATCCTTTATCAACTAATTTACTAAGGAATTACATGAGCTATTTTTGTTCTGGTAATACAATAACACACAGTTCTTGTTTGTACTCATATCTACTACACCAAAAGCATCATTAACAATCTAAAATGCTTGCATAACACTAAGGTAAAAAATACATGAAGATCTTTCATATGGTATTTACCTAAGAGATTTCTAATAGGAATTAAAGTGGGGTCAAATAATAAATTCTCTCAAAAGATAGTAATTGCGATTAGAGCATAAATCTGTATTGCTATCTCAAATACACAGGCTACTGCCCTGTGATTCTATTTGGAGTCTTTATTTTTATTACTAAGCTTTCTAATGGCTTTTGTACACTTTCATTTGAGTGACTTTTTAAAAACTGCCATTTTGAACATTTTCCAGATAAATTCCACAGCAATGTG
This sequence comes from Phalanger gymnotis, assembly GCA_028646595.1. Classification (NCBI taxonomy): domain Eukaryota; kingdom Metazoa; phylum Chordata; class Mammalia; order Diprotodontia; family Phalangeridae; genus Phalanger; species Phalanger gymnotis. Next base: position 75,574,676 of record CM053624.1, on the reverse strand, counting down.
TTATATAGGAAATGGAGAGGAAAATAACACATAGTGAAAGGTGGAACTCTCACTTGTAAGGTTAGCCCTATTTGCTCCTCATAAAACAGGTTTAAAATGTATTTTCTCAAATAGATGACTAAGCGAGACTCAGACCAAGAGATTTTTGCTTCTTCCACTTTGCTACGCTTAAATATCCCCTGCTGGAAATTGTACAAGTGCATTCAACTGAACAGTTCTCACTTTAAAACCTATCATTTTTGTCCATTCTATTCTAGTCAAGCACAGGGAAAAACCTAGAATATCTCTGAAGAGTAAAGTGATTAGTTTAACACCACAGCGGCATCAAATCCCAGTCTTTACTAAAATCTTGGAACTGTCTAACCTATTATATAAATAATAGCCATAAACCTGTATACAACTTACACAGCTCTTCAATCAGTTTCATGTATGAGTCATACTCAACATCAAAAGGCAAAACAAAGACATCAGCATTGAGCTTTCTGACCAATATCAACATGCTGGCATTAAAGTCACATTTGTTTCAGCTGTCGCTACAGAAGAAAAGGAGATTATACAGGATCCCCTAGATTCTCCCCAAAATAAGTAAAACCCATCATCTCAGCTTAAAGTCCTTTGATTGTCACTCTCCTACCCATCGGTATTCTACAGGTGATGTTATAAGGCTGTGAATCATGGACTGTCACAGTCTCCAAGAAATAAAAATGGTGGACAATCCAAAGGTCAATGGAGAGATAAGTGGTGAGTATAACTGGAGTGTTACCAGTAATTAAACATGTGCAAAAAAAGCCAACATCAAAGATATTATCAAAAATGAAGTTATATTCTAATAAGAGAAAGCCCAGGAAGGGGCATTTTGGTTCAAAAAGGTACAGGGATGGTAAGTTTGGCCACAGAGGAGCAGATTGACACATAGTCCTTCTGTGAACAATGGCAGAGTTTATTTGATTATGGCTCCAGAACTGGAGGGGGAAGGTGTCCAGTATGAACTGGTGACATGACAACTAGCAAGACTAACTACGGTATGATGAAAGAGTAGGGAGTCAATTGAAACATAGTTGATGTCTGCCTGAAATAGGCCAGGTAAGGCAGTCACCAATCAGATTATTCCAAGGGAAGAAAGTGAAAAGGTTAAGGATGCTTGCCCCTAAAAAAGATGCCAATAATGATTCCTGCTGCACTGGCTGCATCAAAGAGAACATTATGGCCACAGTCATGCACGAAGATAGCAACTCCATTGAAACAGTCATTATTGACAAAAAGGACAATTAGGTAATTTAGAAACCTCTAAAATGATGACCTATACAAGATACCTTTATTGTTCTGAGTCGATAGACTCAAAGAAGCTTCTACTTAAGAACAGCATAGACTCTAAATCCTATATTACCTGTGCTAGGCAATTTTTATTTATAGGATCTGACTTTCTGACTATCAATTAAAAATCATTCCTTCAAAGTCTAAAAAGGTCAAATTTTCAACTAAATCTTCAAGAGTACCAAGTTTTGCCTTGTTTTAAACACTAACTTAATATTTCAGTTATAAAGTTTTGTTGTAATATAATTATCTTACCCAGTAATATGCTTTCTGTCATTTCTATTCCAGCAAAAAAAATACAACTTGTAGGATTCTTGATCTTGTCAGAACTACCAAGTGAAAAGTTGTCTAAGTTGTATAAATAACAGTTTGATACTTTAAAAGCTGAATTGGCTGAATTAGTTATTTCAGTGTTAGGTAGACATCAGCTAAATTTCTCTATTGAGCTTACAAGTATTTTTATTTTCTTATAAGGATTATGTAAATGTAATCACTTTTATTCTCACCTCAAGTGTCATGGCTCACAGTAATGTTTCTTGCCCGTCTTCCTCTCTACTAGGCCTATAGTTATTTACCAGTGGTACAGAAACTTGATCTGAATATAATCAACCTGTGGTACACATTCACTCTGTAACAGACTGCATAGATTTTCAGCTTGTTTTCTCCTGCACTGGGGTCAGTATCCCATTTCTTTTGGAAGCTACCATTAGCATGTGATATGGGAGGTTATTACGTCTTGGCCTCTGACTCAAAGAACACAAGATACAATGGCCAAGAAAAAATAACCAACTAAAATTATTTAGAACGCAAACCCCTCCACTCAAGAATTTCATCTAAAATAAAAGCAAATCGTTTTTGAATAAAAGCTAAATAATGTCTCCTATGAGTAAAGTGGATGGGCTTTAATATGTGAACTTTGAGATACATAGATATATACACATATTTCATTTATCTGGTATGAAAAAAAAGGTGTTGTACCTAACTTTAGCTGAGTCTGGAGAGAAGTTAAGTGCACTAAGAAGGAGAAAGGAAAGGGGAATGCAATGTAGAATGCCTCCAAATATGATAAATTTAAATGCCTCTCTTATGGAGGACTGGCAACTAGAGCACTGGGCCTGGAATCAGTAAGACCTGATTTCAAATCCAACCTCAGACATTTACTAGCTGTGTGATCCTAGGCAAGTCTTATCCTCTATTTGCCTCAGTTTCCTTATATGTAAAATGGAGATGATGTTAATAACACCTACTTCTCAGGGTTATGAGTATCAAAAAATAATTGTAAAGTGCTTAGCATGACACCTGGAACGTAGTAAGCACTATGTGAATGTTACTTATGATTGCTATGAGAAGGAGAAGGACATAGTTAAGAGTCACCCAGAATGAAATGGTATAAATGGTCTATGGTCTGCATTGCTAGTGGCGGAAATAATCTAATCAGAGAGCCACAGAAGTGAGTGACACAAAAGAACAAATCTTCCTTGATGACAAAGGAGAGCGGTACAAGTGAGATTTATCACAAAATTCTAAGCTTTTGAAATAAGAATACAATTTGTTCAGGTGCCACCTACTGAAGCTCTACCGAATGAAGACTTTCTGCTTCATCTCACCACCTTTGTTGAAGAAACAGAAAGAAAAAAAAAGTCAAAATAAATTACAACTAAAATTTAAGTGCTTTTACTAAAATACCATTGCTAGAAATTATGAATTTTTTAAAAGTCCAAGACACAAAATAATGTATGCTCAGCAGTACTTGCAAAACTTCTCAGTAAAGGCTGGTTACACTTTAAAATTCAGGTTATTCTTCTTTTCATATTTCCCTTCATATGGCAAAATTTGTCCTCAATTTCAATTTTATGTGACTTAGTGACAGAGTGATTTGTAGTTTAAGTTTCTTAGACAATCTAAGAACAAATTTAATTAGATATGTAATATATATTTATAGATCTGTGTGTATTCACAAATATTTATATTTAATATAGAAATATGACATACACTCTATCCCAAAGATAGAGTTATAAAAAGGAAAGTAAGATCCCCAACTAGTAATGGAAAAAGTCACTTCACAAATGCCAAGCAATACAGGAAAATCTGGTACTGAGTGGTTGGCAGCAAGCAAGAGAAGAGGTGGGGACTGAGAAGGAAATGGTGACAAATTAGGCCCCAAATCATCAGTTTAGAAACTTCCAAAGTAAAAAGGATATTTTCATGTGCATGGTAGTAATATGTCAATGCATTTTCAGGGGCTTACATTACTCTTTCGGATGCTCAAAACAATTAATTTTATATATTGTCTAACTATCTGCTTAGTACAATACTTCAGAAGATGCCAAAAACTAAGCATCTATATTCAACATTTCTGCTTCAAAGTCTAGAATAGACCTATTTTAGTATTTGTAGAAAGCCTCAAATTTTGTGGTCTATGTTTATCAGGTTTTACTGACTGTGAAATATGTTAACAGATATAGAGCAAAAAACCTCCTAGCCAGTTCTTTGAATCTTACATGATACCACTTTGTCTTAGAAATACTATTTACAAGTATGGTTGAGGAAGAGGGAGGAACTTGGAACAAAACTGTAATAACATGGACAGTTTCTTTTTTATTAACAACCATTAAAAGTTATATATGAACTTTGTTTAAAAAAATACCAAAATGTGCATATTTAACATGTATGTGGTATAACTTCCTAAATCTAAAGTTAATTACTTAAAATATGCTTCCTTTAGGTTTCTTCTGTAAGCCCAGAAATGTGTATTGAAATTAAATTATTTCCACAAGTAGCAACTTGAGGACAGACATATGGTAAGGAAATAGGTTTTAATGGTTAAAGACTACTATATAATAAGTCAGTAAAATTAGGTACTTTTCTCCTTTCCCATAAGGACTTTTCTCATGACCTTGTAAAGGATACAGTCTTTTTATGCTTCATTTTCTCCATTTGCAAAACAAAGTGGGGAAAGGATACTTTATTCTGTGCAATACATTTCATCTCTCTAAATCTGTTTCCTTATCCATCAAATAAAGGATTGGAGCAAATCATCTCTAAAGTCCTCTCTTAACTCTAATATTACAGTACTCTATCAATGTAAAATTTCTGTATGATGACAGGGAAGTCAATGGTGCCATTTCTCTACCACTGTGAAATACAATTTGTATTTATAGACAGTTCTGCTAGGAAGGTCACTGCCACCTTTAACATCTAATTAAGAGGTAATGCTAAGGAAATGAAATACTGTTACTGGATAAAGATCTCTAAAAGGCTTTATGCAAGGGCTGTAGCAAAGCCGAGACATGGAAAATAAATGTCAAGTAAAAGGTTCACTATTTATATTCAAAGCAAGAAATTTTACCCAAGGAGTAATCAAAAATAAAGTAACAAAAATATTGTATCACCAGTGCCTTGAGATTGCACCCTCTGTTAATACTAATTAATTATTAATAGCTAGAAAGATAAAGCATTTATTAAGCACTCACTATAGACCAGGCACTGCGCCAGGTGCTAGGGATACAAATATAATCAGGCAAGACTGTCTTCAAGGAGTTTACATTCTAATGGAGGAAGACAATACATAAAGATACAGAGGGGTACGTGCCCAGCCATGGTTGGGAGATGGCACAAAGCTCACTTATCAGAGCTGGGGACTGTGGGGCAAAGGCCAAGGTTGCAGTGGGGGAGTGATAAGGATGATGCTTAGAATGCTGGTGGCCAAGAATGCTAATGCATTTATCAAGCCTACAAACATCAAATAAGAACTAATTATAACAGTATTTTTGGAAAGGAATTTATTCAAAGGAGACAAAACAGCAAATGGGAAAAAAAAACTTTAGTCTACTCAAGGAGACCAATAGAAAGGAAGAAACTTAAATGATCTGTTTTGTCATCCAAAGGAAGAAAAAATAGCCAAATTCCTCCAAATTATTTCTATTTGATAATTTCATTCAAAAAATGTTTTGTGAGATATAAGATGCCACTATGACTTAATGGAAAAGCCCATTCGTTAGGAAGAATCTGTGGTTCTTCAATCAATCAAACAGACAAACTTTTTTTTTATTAAGCACCTACTATGTGTCGAGCAATGTGCTACATGCTGAGAATACAAAGACAAAAGTAAAAAAGACCCTTCCCTCAGGGAACTTGCAGTCTATGAAAAGAAGGGGACACCGCGTACACAGGAAGGTACTGATAGAACGGATTTGGAAGGGGGCAGCAACAGTGCCTATAACAGGATAAAGGTCACTATACTATCGCAATGCTGAGACATTATAGAAAATAAATGCCAAGTAAAAGGTTTACTATGTTTTCAAAGCAATAAATCTGACTCACAGAGTTAAGGTAAAGGAGAAGGGAGTCAGAAAATGTTTCATGTAGGTGACATGACCTAAATCTTGAACCAGTGGATCCTAAGAATTGGAGTTAAGGAAGGATCACGCTCCAGGCATGGAAAGAGAGCCAAGGCAAAGGCAAAAAGATGGAAAACAGAGCAGTATGGATGAGACACAGTAAGAAGGCCAGTCTGACTGGGCCATTAACAGGAGTAATGTGTAATGAGGCTAGAAAGGGAGGTTGAAGCCAGGTTTTCAAGGTTTTAAATACCAAAAAAAGGATTCATTATTTGCTCTTAGAGGTACTAGGGAGCCCCTTGTAGTTGACTGAGTCGACAAACATTTATTAAGCACCTAGTAGGTGCCAGGAATTGGGCTACGTGCCAGGAATTGGGTGTACAAAGGCAAAAGACAGACCCTAGTTTAAAGGAGCTCCCAGTCTAATGGTGATCATATATAAAATGTACAAACAAGATATAAACAGGGTAAAGTGGAGATAATCTCAGAGGGAAGACACTAGGGTTAAGGAGGACCAGGAGAGACACAAGGTGAGACTTCAGCAGAGATTTGAAGGCAGCCAAAGGACAGAGAGTCCCAAGCATGAGCCACAGCCAGTGAAACTCCCTGGAGTATTGCCACCAAGTGACACGGCAGACTTATTCTTGATTCTAATGTGTATTCATGCAATGCCACTTGTTTGCTGAGCACATTTGGAAAATATGTCAGACCTGAAAGACATGACCCCTACTTTCTATCAATCGATCAACAAATATTTTATTAAGCCATTTTTATTTACCAGGCAAATAAATAGGTTCTGGGGACACAAGAATAAGAATGAAATGATACCTACTCTAAAAAAGCTCACATTCTAATCAGGGGAGACAAGTACATATCAAAAAAAATGTAGCATATAATTTACATATACATATATTATATAATACATATATATGTATATATATATATATATATAGTCAAAATACAAGGTACTATGTGAGAGAGAAGAGGCAGCCCAGTAGATAGAACACTGGGCCTAGTGTCAGGAAAACCTGAGTTCGAATCCAGCCTCAGACTCACTAGCTATGTGACCCTGAAAAAGTCACTTAACCTCTGTTTGCCTTAATCTACTAGAGAAGGAAATAGCCAACCACTCTCGTATCTCTGCCAAGAAAACCCCCCATGGGGTCATGAAGTCAGTCAGACATGACTGAACAACAACGACAACATGTGATAGAGAGCAACTAGGTCAAGAAAAGCTTCATGCAGAAGATGGTACATCTTATAAAGAGGAGCTCTGGGGAGTGCATTCCAGGAATGGGACAGTACCCATGCAAAGGCACAGAGGTGGAAAATGAGAGTGGAAAAATAGATTGGGTGCAGGCCGTAGAAACTGAAAAATTAAACAAAGGGGTTTATATTCTAGAGACCATAGGAAGCCACTAGAGTTGGTTTGAGTGGGGACTCACATGACCAATCAAGAGCCTAGAATGTTTCTACAATAGCCCTTCTCTGTTTCTGCAAACATTTATTTTATGTGGGCTAGAATAAAACTTCATTCTAAGAATACCTACTTTTTTGTTGTTAGCATAGTTGGAAGTCATCAAAAGCTTGGATATTGAGAGAACTAAAAGATTTAAACTAGATGACAGTTTATGATGACAGATGACATTTGAAAATACAATTTTCATTGTGATTCAGATTTTGAATTCTTATTTTTCCTTCTCAGAGGGGTTGCTACCTATGCCCCTAAACAACTGACTTGAAAAAAATTAGCGCTTTTTTATAAAAATATTAGCACATCATCATCACTCAGATACCCAAGCAGGGGAGCTCCTCGAAGGACTACAAAAGCTTATCTTTTGAGTCATCTGTTAAAGGTACATCAAATAAGTTCTTAATTGAGAATACTCGAAAAGCAGCATTTGCAGAAGTTTTCTAAAATGTCTTAACCTAGAAACGGCTTGTGGTAATCTAACTCCTGACTATCCGGGGTTAGACAAAAAAGAAAGTAGGAAATGACTATTAATAAGAAGGCAGAAAATGACTACTTAAATAAATTGTAGGTGATCGATCATATGTGAGGTTCCAGTAACTTAAATCCTGGGAAACTTTAAAATGCCATGAGAATCCAGATAATGTGTGTGAAAACATTTTTAAAAGCATCATTAGCTTTAACACAGTGCATCTAGTAAGCAAAAAGGGAAGGAAGGAAGGAAAGGAGGAAGGAAGGGAGGAAGGTAGGGAGGAAGGAAGAGACAGAGGGAAGGAGGGAGAGAGGGAGGAAAGAAGTAATAAAAGGAAAGGGAAAAAGGGAAAGGAAAAGGGAATGGGAAAGGGAAAGAGAAAGGGGAAAAAGGGAAAGGGAAAGGGAAAAGACTTTGGAAATCTTCAAACAGCCCTAATCATTGATTGCCATATTCAAAGATGTTGGTGATGAATACGTTACAAGCCCTGTGTCCAAGCGTGGCTACAAAATCAAGACATCTATTCCTAATGTCAATTTCAGGCTGTTATTTGATTACTTAGCATTGTGTTGCTGTTTGGGGCCGTTATGCTTCATCTCAAAGCCAGCATATCTTTGCTTTAAAAGAGCCAACTTAGCTCTGATTACAAAGACTTAAGCTCCTGTTTCCCAGTCTACAGCTTTCATGTACCTCTTGAAGCTTTGCTCTGACATGTTCTCTATCCTATTTGTTCTAATTCTGTTTGTAATTGTTAGCACTTTCCCTCCTTCGCCTCCCTCAGATTACTTTGGATTTATTTTGTACATATTTTATAGTTATTTATCTGCATATAAAGTGTTCCCCGCCCCCAGTGGAATATAGGCTCCTACAAGGCAAGGACTGCTTTCATTTTTATCTCGGTATCCCCAACACCTAGCACAGTGCCTGGCACATAGTAGGCACTTAATAAAACATTCATAGAATTGAACTCCTCTAAACTCACATAATCTTCTTGGGTACACAACCATATTTCCTGCATTTCAAGTTAAGCAGAGATAAATCAAGGCAAGAACTTCAAAGTTGGTGGACTCTAGAACCATAATGTTGGTGAAACTGTCTTCTGATATTAGGGATATGTGACATTAAGAGAATGAGATATTTTTGGAAGATCCATGTGTTATAACCAGAGCCACTACTGCTCACTGCCCTGTGGTCTAGATCTCAAGTCATCTGTTTCCTGTTCTAGCGAGAGGCTGACAGGACATGCGATACCGTGTATACACAAACAATAAAGGTTCATTTGTCATGGTCATTTGTGAAGATTTGGGCCCATCTCATCCTGATACCGACTTACCCCCTATATCCAGTCTGTCACCAAATCTCATCATTTTTACCTTTACCACTTCTTTTGTATGTTTCTTTCTCTCACTCTCCTTTAGGTCCTCACTGCCTCTTGCTGGAATTGTCGCAGATTGCCTTTTAATTAGTCTCCCTGCCTAATGTCTCCTCCCATTCCAATCTAACCTCCACTCAACTGCCAAGGTGATTTTCCTAAAGCACAGATCATGTCGCATGTGGCCCTCATAAACTGCTGCCTCCCTATCACTCATAAGAACAAACATAAAATCTTCTGCTTGTCATTTAAAGGTCTGACTCCTTCTTACTTTTACAGTCTTCTTAGATTTTACTCCCCCTTCCACACATCCTGTTGTTTGTCCTTTATGACATCATGGAGATGATACCAAGACCTGCAAGTGAATTGGATTTAAGTGAGGCAGGGCTGTGCAAAGTCACCAGCCTTACTTGCTCCTCCGGAGCCATCTGGGTCCAGTGGCCAGATCCACATAAGGATGACTGGAGATGGCCCCCTCCACACACTCTAAGATCCCCCTCCATTGCCCCGCTGGTGATTCTTCACAGGCAATTCTCCAACTCCCATTTCCTTGATCTAGCATGGACTGTCCCCCATGCCTGGAATTCTCTCCCTCTTCACCTCCCCTTCTTAGAATCTCTGGCTTCTGTCAAGACTCAATCAAATCCCACCTTCTGGAGGAAGCCTTTACCATTCCTCCCAAATTACCAGAGCGTTCTTCCCTAAGATTAACTTCTATCCACTCTCTGTGTATCTTGTATGTACCTATTTATTTACATGTTGTCTCATCCATGAGAGGAGCATGAGACAGGGGCTGTTTTTGCCTTTCTTTGTACCCAGTGTTTAATGCAATGCTAGATAAGTAGTAATGGGTAACAAAGTAATAAGTAGTAAAATTCCCTGTTAATTCTTGTGAACCTCTAGAAAGTTATATGTCATCGATAAATACATCCATTTAATTCATTATAAAAGTTGCCAATACAAATTCCCTTACAATATTATTACAAAATGTAATTTTAACACATTTTAAAATATTTAGATAAAATGGTTAATAATAAAAGATACGAAAATATGAAGAATTGCCACAAATTAAAATACGAATGCATGATAAAGTTGATAAAACAAATCTTGCTTGTATTAGTTTAGCAATTTCAATCAAACTAACAAGTATTTTTGATGCATAATAATAATAATTAACATTCATACGGCACTTACTATGTGCTGAGCAAGATACTAAGCACTTTACAAATTTCATCTCATTTGATCCTCAGAGCACCCTATATATTGTCCCTGTTTTATAGATGAGGAAAATGGAAGTTAAGTGACCTGCCCAGGCTCACACAGCTAGTAAGCGGCAACTATATGCAAGACATCAAGAGTAAATTCCACTGAGATACAAAAATTTTAAGTGAGATATAATCTGTTTCCAAAGGGCTTACAATCTTCTTTGGGAAATGACTGAAGAGAGCATGAAAGATATTCAACAATACTATTTTAAATAGCAGTTCAAGACAATTAGAAAAGAAGTTTCAAGGTAACACACAAATAGGAGAGGGACCAGATCCTTGATTTCATTAGTATAGGAACTCTAGGTTGGCACCTTCTCTGTAAATTAGGATTTCCAATGAGAAGGTGAATGTCTTGCCTGGGATAACACAGCCAGTATAGGTAGAACTTAAAACTAGGTCCTCCTGGCTCCAAAACCAGTTTTCTATCCACTGCACCAAGCTCTCGTTGAAAAATGAACTAGACAAAATGAGAATTACAAAAGTTTGGAGAAATCAGAGATGACTCCTGTCTGGGGTAGTAATGGAACACTGTATGGAGCAAGCCTGATACAGGTTAGATCTCAAGGAACAGGTAGGATTTTTACGGACCCAGAAGACGGAGGGTATTTCATGAGCAATAGTGGTAGAGGCATGAAACCTCACCTCAAGGTGAGAGCTAGGTACAGTGAACAAACTGGCTTAACTTATGGAGTAGTAGTAGCTAAACCTGGAAAGTCAGGTTGGGATCAGGCTGAAGTTTGGAGAGTCACTGGACATTTTCATGCAGAGGCAATCAATGATTAAAGCAGCATTTTAATAAGATTAGTCATGCTGCAAAGGTGCTAATTGGACTGGAGGAGAAGACTGGAGTCAGGGAGATTAGATAGGAAATTACTTCAGTAGTTAAGGCATGACATGATGAGGGGCTTGACACTGGGTAACAACAATGGGGATGGTAAGGAAAGATGGATTCAAACATTGCAAAAAAAGACTCAGTCTTTCAAAATGTCAACATACCCATCTAAATTGATCTTATTTGTTTCATAGGTCATGGCTTCATATTTAAAATAGTGGTTTTTTTCCCCCTCCCTGGAATTAGTTTTTAAAAAGATCTCTATAATACACTTCTTAGGAACACACCCATATAATCATTTAGATTGTAATCTAAACACATTATTCTAAAGGGAACATCCAATAGTACAGTTTGAAAGACTGAGTCTTCCTTTGCGATGTTTGAATCCATCTCTCCTTACCATCAAGTTATCATCGCTGTCCTCTTGACCTAGAATACTTAAGGGCAAGAAGTCATATCAAAGCAATGCTAACAGTCTACCTGAATTTCTTAAAAGAAGGAAATGAAGGAGTTAGAGGTGATGTAACAAAGTTTTATTTTAAAAGAATGAAAATCGTGTAATTATATTAAAGGATCAAATGATTATTAATTGTCCCTTTTTTTCTTTTTTGGTTTCTTAAAGTCAATGCAACTTATCAAACTCAACTGGGAAGTTCTAATATTTTTCATCAGACTGTGACACTGTACTTTATTCTAAAGATCTATCTAAAAGTGGCTTTTCAGTTTTGAAATTTCATCGTGTTAATACATACCTAAAATAGGGAATCAGAGTACTCTGCTGTAAGAATTTCCTAAAAATAGGGGTGGGGAGAGGTTTACATTTAGGGTCTTATATAGGTCAGATACTTCCTTGTTATTTGGAGCATTCTTGCATATAATTATAGTCAATTTATTCACAACTAAGACTTTAAATGCCCATATACCGAAATACTGCCTTTATCTCTCATAGAAATGTAATCAATAGTCTATGACCCTTCTGGGATACTTAAGGGCAGTAGGATCTATTCCTGTAACACTTGACAGTGATGGTGACTGATCGACAGCCTTCCTGTCCTCTCTCCATCACAGGGCAGCACCATTTCCAATCCTTCCCAGGGCCCTGATCTATTTTGAGACTCTCTCCAGTTAAGGAGGAAGATGGGCATGCGCTTAAGCTTGACACAGGTTTGTAGTTACCTTAGGGTGGTTTCTCCTTTGGTAGGAGGCAGGCTGGTAAATCTCAGGGCAGGGTTAAACAAATGCAGAGTAAACAAATCACTCCCTGACAGTATCCTCTTGTAGGTCAGGTTTGGGCCTGAAGCAATTTTTATGGCTGAATTGAAGAAACGGAAAAGCTTTATGTCTGAGAAGTGACCTTACAATATTTAACAGACATTGTTTATTGCATCTGCACTGCATGCTTGTAAACTAAGCACTCCAATATGGTTGTAAAAACCAATTCCTCTGCTGGTGAAGAATTTGGGTTTCATCCAGGTGCCAGATTTCAGTGCAGGAGTGCAATTTCTTATTCTTATAATGTGGGCACACATGTGAACATACATATTTGCTCATTATCCAGTATTTCTATATGTACATGGAATGAAAAGATATTTGCCTGTATCAAGGCTATGTAGTTGCAGATTCACCGTTGTTCTTCCTTGACTTTTGAGATTTACTTTTACCTAGTTAAATAAAGCTAGCTGTTTTCCTGCTGCTGCTTTGGGTGTTGGGGATAATACCAAGATAATACCAACCCTGCCTTCATAAGGGTTAACAGCTGGCTAATTTGAAACCTGTTCTTTTGCCAATTCAAAAGTCATTGCTATCCTTCTTTAAATGCTTCGGGATTTTAATCCTCTTGAGTATTTACATATTTTCTCTTCTCATCCTTACAAAACTAATCCCAGAGTTTTAAGAATCTGGGAACTTGGGCAAAGGAGAAAACAAGTGATCAAACTGAGAAATCAGAAGTCTCTGTTCATTACGTCAACTCAATCTGACAGTACTTTTTTTGTTGTTTGTATTGAACCAACTAGAATAATAAATCATGTGAGTAGCAAAATAAAATACAGGTGTTATTATTGAGTGTGAAAGGTTTGAAATGTAATAAAACACGTTCTTTTTGTTGAAGTGTCATTTACTTTGTACGTTAACATTTGTGTTTCCTTAAACCTCTCTTTATATTATCAACACACACGGTTGCATCATACTTACACATTCATTAGCTGGGATTTGGGTGTGTGTTTTTCCAACTAGTCTCCATCGTTAGATGCACAACCTTCGCTTCTTTTATGTAACTACCACACTGGAATAACACGAGCTTCTTAGAAGAATAGCTCCCAGAAAGTGTTCCTGACCGATGCATGGTTATTCCCCGCTATGTAACACGTAGCACTGCTTGAAAGTTTCTCTCTAACCAGTAACACCCTTCTCTGATCCCCTGAACTGGCAGGTCTGAGGCTGGCCATGTCCCATCTGACCAGGGGACGTTTTTCATACGTACACCGCCAGGTTTTCCGATGCCAGAATCAGACATACAGCCAAACTCCTGCAACCCGACTTTCCAAACTGTCCTTCTCTTTTAAAATGCCTCATTCTCCTCCCCTCCAAAGAGAGCAAACCATTTGTAATGGGGTCGGAGTACAAGTTTCCTTCGGAAGGATCCTAAGCCACCTTCGCCAGACCCCCAGCGCGGGGCAGAGCTCTGCGATCTTGCGCACCGCCCTCCCCCCCAGGCTCCCAGGAGCCACTTAATTGCCCGTGGGAGGGCAGTAAAGCGGAGGAGGGACGTAAAGCGGAGGAGGGACGTGGGGGACAAAATAGGGGCGTGCCTTGGCCCCTGATTGGCTGTAGGATACTGACGCGAGGCCTCCGGGGCTGGGTTGGGGGGAGCTAACTGTGGGTTAGGGTGGGGTGCTGGGTGCAGGAGCTGCCAGACCAGAGCGCTCAGAAACATGCTGAAGTCTCAGCAGCGACAGCAGCTACTGCAGCAGCCTGGGAGAGGAGGGAGGCAGCAGCAGGCGCGGCTCCTGCGGGGAAGACGCCCGGCGCGGATGTCCCAGGCTCCGCACTGCTGCGCACAGCTGTCTTGACCTGGCCCTGACCCTGACCTCTTTCGCCGTCCCCTCCCACCCCTAGGCTCTTCGCGTTCCTCAGACCACGGCCCCTACCGCGTCCCCACCCCACGTCTTCGGTTACTTCCTCCTCACGATGGGAGATGGTGCGTTCAGCTTAGGCTACGAGCCCTACAACCTGTCATCTCCTTCGCCGGCCCCCGACGGGGCGGGCGGAGAGGCAGCGACAGCCGCAGCAACTGCAGCAGCAGCCACGGCCGCCCGGCTGCTGGTGCCCGCCTCCCCCGCCTCCTCTCTGCTGACCTCGACGACTACAGCGCCGGTGGCCCTGTCCCAGCAGTGGACGGCAGGCATGGGCATGCTCATGGCCCTGATCGTGCTGCTCATCGTGGCGGGCAACGTACTGGTGATCTTGGCCATCGCCAAGACGCAGCGTCTGCAGACCCTCACCAACCTCTTCATCATCTCCTTGGCCAGCGCCGACCTGGTCATGGGGCTGCTCGTGGTGCCATTCGGGGCCACCATCGTGGTGTGGGGCCGGTGGGAGTACGGCTCCTTCTTCTGCGAGTTCTGGACGTCGGTGGACGTTCTGTGTGTCACCGCCAGCATCGAGACGCTGTGTGTCATCGCCCTGGACCGTTACATCGCCATCACGTCTCCGTTCCGCTACCAGAGCCTGCTGACGCGGCCGCGGGCACGGGCGCTCGTGTGCACGGTGTGGGCCATCTCGGCGCTCGTGTCCTTCTTGCCCATCCTCATGCACTGGTGGCGGGCGGACGGCGACGAAGCGCGGCTCTGCTACAATGATCCCAAGTGCTGCGACTTTGTCACCAACCGAGCGTACGCCATCGCCTCCTCGGTGGTCTCCTTCTACGTGCCGCTGTCCATCATGGCCTTCGTTTACCTGCGCGTCTTCCGCGAGGCCCAGAAGCAGGTGAAGAAGATCGACCGCTGCGAGCGGCGCTTCTACAGCGGCCCCCGCCCGCCGCCCTCGCCCTCGCTGCCGCAGCCGCCGCAGCCCCACGCGCCCCACCAGCAGCCCCTGGCGCCGGCGCTGCAGCCGTCGCGCCCGGCGCTGGCCAACGGGCGCCCCAGCAAGCGGCGGCCGTCGCGCCTCGTGGCCCTCAAGGAGCAGAAGGCTCTCAAGACGCTGGGCATCATCATGGGCGTGTTCACCCTCTGCTGGCTGCCCTTCTTCCTAGCCAACGTGGTGAAGGTCTTCCACCGAGACCTGGTGCCCAACTGGCTCTTCGTCTTCTTCAACTGGCTGGGCTACGCCAACTCGGCCTTCAACCCCATCATCTACTGCCGCAGCCCGGACTTCCGCAAGGCCTTCAAGCGGCTCCTGTGCTGCCCACGGCAGACTGAGCGGCGGCGCCACACCAGCGTCGGGGAGCTGTCACGCGGGGGCTCCGGGGCCGCCACGGCCAGAGGCTGCGGCAGCTCCGCCGCTGGCTGTGCCACCCCGTCTCCCGCGGCCGCCTATGCGGAGCAGGGCGAGCTGCTTCCCTCGTCGCCTCACTACCTGGAGCCCTGGGCCGGCTGCAACGGCGGGGCGACCGGGGACAGCGACTCCAGCCTGGAAGACAGGGACAGCAAAGATTCGTATTCGGAATCCAAGGTATAGGACCGGCCGCTGGTGGAAGGGGAGGGGGCGGCGGTGGTGGAGGCGGGAGCCGGGCTTGTGTTTTTTTTTACTTTCTGGCGGGGGCTACAGGGCAGGTGGTTTCAAGGTGGGGGCTGTCGGGGAGGTATGGGGAGTGGGGCTTTCCCCCCACCCCTGCCCCACACCCTCACCCAGGAAACTGGTTTGGAAATCCAAGAGGAAGAAAACCAACAGCCCTGAACTGTCTTCACAGGGAAGAGAGGATCTGTGTTTACTCAAGACCGAAAGCAGGTGATAATGTATCCTTCATACCTCGTCTGAATCATCCACTACAAACAAAAGCAACTCGACCATTGAACAGAAGGAAAGTTGGCGGGGAGGGGGGGATTTTGGACTTTTCTTCTTGACTTCTGGGGGACAGTGGGGGACGATGCCTGTTTTATCTTTTCCAATCTAATTCTGATCCTTCCTGCAGGGATTGTGAACGTGTTAGTTGGGTAGATAGGTGGGACGGAGAAAAGAATACGGGATTCGGAAAAAAAAAAAGAAAAACCATCCACTTGGTTTCTCCAAGAGCCGCATTTAATAATCCTGCTTTTTAAGATTATCAGCTGTTTTCATCCTATTCTTGGGCACTGGACCAGTCAAAGTAAGAGAAAATGAACCTGGACAGTTTGATAGGACAGGGTTTTTGTTTGTTTGTTTTGGCTCCACGAAAGATTTTTGTCATTATTATTTTAAAGTCTGAGTGGTGACATCTTTAAACAAAGCAGAGGGGAAAAGATGCAAAAATCATGTTCACCTTTTAAAAGAATTTTATTTAGAACAAACAACCTGGCTTTCCTTTTGCGTCTGGGCAATGGTGAGGAGGCAGAAGGGTTCCTACCTCAAACTGTGCATATTGCACAGCGATTTTTTTTTAAGATATGTTTATATTAAACAGATTATTTATGTATCAATATTAGTTTAAAGGACCAGGCACGAGCCTCTGTGACACGTGACTCTGTCACAATTTGAAGAGAGGAAACAGTCTTAGAGTCAAGAAAAATTACTGCACATTTGGAAAAAGAAAATAAAAAGAATGGTTCAAAATGCTTTTTTGCACAGTGTTAGAAATTGTAAAGTCCACTGAAGATATTACTTGCACACACACACACACACACACACACACACACACACACAATTTTAATGAGGGGAGGAGAGGGAGTTGAAAATAACCTGAAACCCAAACTCTACTTTTTTGTCTGTTATGTTACTGACTTAATGTTTTATTGAAAAAAAAATGACTTTTTATACTATTTTATCATGGTACTGTAACTGTATCTATACTAAAAATTTAAATATAAGGATTTTTTATTATTTTTGTATGTGCAAGTGCTCACGTGAATCTGCTGTTAATTTAGCACTTGTGTTTGTTTCCTTTCTATTTCCTCCTGTGTATTTTATAAAGTATTTATACTCTGGTGCAACTAACTACTGTGTAAGTAAATGGTCTATGTGCAATAAATACAAACGCAGCACAATCAAGATATGTACAGTGTGTCTGTAGGGGTTTGGAAACAATTTTCAACTGTAAATGAAAAGAATAGCATTTGTTTTGTTCACAATAAGGATTGGATTTCCAATGCAACTATTCATAATAGTCTTTCCTGACATAAAAGCCTGGCAAAACGTGGTCTAGCCCAAATAAAGCTATATTCCTACTGAGAGCTTCTAATTTTCCTCCAAAATTCATAAACAGATTCGAAGGCATTTCCAAACCTTTTCTACTACAGCAGGCTCCCATATGCTGTCCTTGCCTTTTTCTTAAGAGGTAACATTTTGGATTACGTAGAGAAATATAATTTTACCTTCAAAATACCAGAACAACAGGTAAAGCAACTGCTACTTTGCACAAAAGAAATAGGGTAGACTGTACGTGGATTGAATAATTTGTTACCTGCTTTGAATGAAATCAGTAATTCCTTGGGTTTCCAATATGTAGCCTACAAAGTTCAGTGTACAGTATGTATATTTCTCTAATGGCTATCTTGAATGTAAAATGCTTCCATGGTCAAATGATTATTTATAAAAAAATTTTCCTTTCAAGTGGCTTTTTTCATTTATTATCTAATCAATCTTTGTAGCAATGTTTCAAATAGATAGATAAAACTTATTTAACAGATAATACACGGTGTGCCTGCACTAAGATTTTTGGGACACCCTATGTGGCATTTACGAGATTGTACACAGATGGGGAGGCGGCGGCCTTATTTAGTAGCTTTGTAACATGGAAAAGCATCCAGAATATTTCTGTAATTTGCTTCTAGTGCAAGTATGGTGAAATTCCTCCGAGTGAAGGGTTGTCCTCCAAAACAAGATTCCTTCTTTTGTACTTCTAAGAGTTTTTTCTTTTATAATTTTATGATAAGCAAGCCAAAGTTCCACCTATTAACTTTTAGTATATGCTAAATAGTAACATTCATGTGTCTCTTTGTCTATTATGACAAGTCAGGATAGACTACTGTTCTTTTGGTGGGATGTTTAAGTAACCTGTACTCACTGAATTAAGATAAATATTAACTTTTTGGTGAACGGTAATTGGTCACATGAACAGTAGCATGGGCTTCTGCAGTTACATAGAAGCTGTTACAAAGTTTAAAAGTCTCCCCCAATACTGAGAGAGCAAAGAAAATACAGTCCTTTAAAAAAAATAGGTGAGACAGCTTAAAACATTTCTTTTCCCTCCGTTATCTGCTGTGAGTCTAGAATATTAATAGCCATGTAACCATTTTGCCTCGTAGACTTTATGGCAAGAAACAGATGCTTTGCTCTCCTGATCCACTCAGTTTAACCTTCCCATTTAAGTAAGAAGTTTTAAAACGATATAAATAGGCCCTTAATATCTAGAGACTTGGAGATCTTAGAAAGTTTACTGGATTTTTACAACAAATAAGCAAAAATAGTTAATTAATGAGCATTTCTTATTAGCAAAACTTAGTAACTCTTCCCCAAAGAGAACACTATCATTTTAAAGTAAAGTTTGTACTTATTCAGGACCAAGAGGATTCTGTGTTCAACAGGTTTCTCACGGTTTTTATGAGTAGATGGTTATATCTACTCTGGGCTATGGTAATGATTCCAAATATCCATGAAAACTATTCTTTCTGTCTTCTTTCTCTCTCTCCTCTCTCTGTCTCTTCCTCTCTCTTTCTCTGTCTCTTTCTCTCTGTGTCTCTCTCCCTCTTTCTGCATCTTTATGTCTCTGTCTCTCTGTGTCTATCTGTCTCTTTCTCTTGAAGAAAAGCAGACATAAGATTAACAATGGAAGACAGACTGCCGAACATGTTTATCCTGTTAAGATATTGCATAATGGAGTGAAAGGAAGAGAGAACATGACAGAGTAGAAAGGTACAACAAATACGCAGAAAGTTCACATGTTAAGTGTGTGTGTATAGCATGCACATTTGCTTTTCTTGTGTGCTATAAATATAAAATTTAATGATCAAAAAGTAGGTTAACGTGTCCAGTAAGACGCTGTGCTGTATTTGCAAGTGATGTTTAAGGTATAGCACGGCAAGGTTTCGTGTAATGTAATGATCACAACCTTTAAAAATATATTGATGTTCCCAACAGTATGAAAACTATGAGTTTAATGGTGTATGTAGAATACAAAAATTCAGCTTTAACCTTTGGTGAACTTAACTTCTTTTATTTATGGTACTTTATGTGAATGTTGGGGGAAGAAAAAACAAGTTTGCAACTAAGTTTTGGTCCACACCTCTGAAACTGAAATTTTATTAATAACTGCTAAGTGGCTATTGTGAAGGCCCTTCCTTGGTAAGCACACTTTCCTAACTTATTTTAATTTCCTATTTTTGGTTGAATGTGTTGACTTCGTCCCAGTAATATGTAAAATTACAGTGACGGAAATTCTGCATTCAAAATATCAGCACAGTCTTAGAACCCAAATTTGAACAAGCACTATGAGGTAAGACTTCAAATGAAGATCATCTACAGTCACCATGGTCAGTTTCCAGCAGCACCGTCGAACAAAGTTGGGCCTCTTGGTTCTCCTGAATAAGGACGGGGAAAGCCTTGAAAAACAGTAAATTCCAATTAACTATACTGGCTCAGAATAATGTAGTTTTAGTTGATAGGATAATGTGCTGAGAAATACTAATTCTTTTGAATCCCAGCCAAATTTATACTAATCAGAATGGAGAAGACATGCAGTGTTTGGATTATACCTAAAAATAGTCTCACTACAGTCACATTAGCAAATGGAATTAAATTAATTCCTCTTTCCCTCTTTCTTCACACACACACACACACCTACATTATTTCAATTTTAGTACAGAAAATCGCTCCTGAAACTTGTTCTCTTGTGTCACAAATAGCAAGGTAATATGTTGCAGTGATTTCAAGCAAATTATACAAAAAAAAAAATTATCTTGGGCCTGTATATGTGTCTGCAGATTCCCATTCTTACACAACTGATAGTTCCAAATACAGTAATTATATAGCATATGTAGTCAAAGAATAGAAATAAGGATTGCTTAATGTACAAGTATTACTTTAATGTTTTTACATTGTGAGAATGGATAAATATGAAGAAATAGATTCAAAATCCATGAGCAGTCATAGGTTTGTTGTTTATTTTTTTTAAAAAAACTGGAATGGTAGAGTCACATAAAGGGAGGAAAACACACCAAAGAAGAAGTCAGTGCTACAAGCCATCATAGTCTACCTCCTTGTCATTTCCCATGTACTTCCACTTTCTCTTCACCCACACATCAGCACCTTTCACCTAAATTATTGGATCCAGCTGCCACTATCTCTCCCCCACCCCAAACCATCCCCCCATGGAACTGCTAAAATAATATTCCCCAAACACAAGCCTGACCACATCACTCCTCTAACTTAAGGACCTTCCTTGACTGTTGACTACAGGATAAAATGCTAACTCCCTAATTGAGCATTTAAAACACTTCACAATCTTAAGCAAGCCTTGCCTTTCCAGGCATTTGTACATTATTCCCCTTCAAGCACTGTCCATCCTAGTCAGATTGGTTTACTTGATCTATCTCAAACTCAACTTTCTCTTTTCAGCCTCCAAAGCATTTTCTCAAGTTGTCCCAGGCTGGAATGTACTTCCTCCCCATCTCTGCCTCTTTAAAATCTCTCACTTTCTTCAGGGCTCAGTTTTTCTAACACCTTCCTGATTCCCTTAATTGTTCCTGCTAAATTCTTCCTGAAATTATCATGTATTTGCACACTTGTTTGTAGGTTGTTTTCCTAATAGAATGTAAGCCCCTGAGGGCAAGGCAGCACCTTAGAGATGGCCTTGGGGCCAAGAATAACACATTTCAAGTTCAGCCATGAACTCCATGTTGTAGTGATCAATGCTGTGACCCTGGACAAAATACTTGACCTCTATGTGTCCCAGTCAATTCCTTAAGACTGTAAGTTGTACAGAAGGTACTGGCTTGCATCAGTAGAGGGAGTTTCCTCATTTGGGAATTCTGTCTTTTTTATATCCAGTTCTTTATAAATGCTTTATAAATGTTTGTTGGTTTGGATAAATAATTTGTTTTTCCAGCAACATTGTGCAAAAAAAAGAAAAATGCTCACTGCCTGCATCCCTTTGAACAACGTCATCTTTGATTGTATGCTGAACAAAGAAAGTCTGAATAACTCTAAGCACTCACTCCCTGAATAAACTTTTATTTCCTGTATTCATTTCATTTTACTCTCCAAATGAACAAGTGAGGAACACCTGATGTTATCTCTTCAGGGCAGTGTCAGTATCAGCTGTGCCCTTTTCCCAAAGCTGTGATTGCCAATATCTGTTGAAACTTAGGTTTTTTTCTTTCTTTTCACACTCCCCTTCTCCACAGCATTTACTTTTACTGCCAGAAAGATCTTAAATATTTCCTCCTTATTTATTTTACTCAATTTACCTATGATGTACTTAATGTCACAGTGTTTCTTTTTCTAGAGTTTTACATATTACTTATAGTTATCCAACAACTTCAAACAAGTAGAAATTTTAAAAGTATCTTGGCTGTATTTCTCATAGGACATAGAATAATTCTTCACATTTACTTTAACACAATCAGTGGGAGTATATAGGCAAGCCTGCTTTTTCTAACTCTGTCATTTCCTAGTTAGATGACCTTATGTTGGGAACATCAAAATTCCCTCTTCAACAGTTTGTTAATTCAAGGCATTGTTGGGCCACTGATTTGTGGCAATTATAAGCATAACTCAACATAAAAGTTGCAAAAGCAGATGGTCCAATACCATTAAGTGTATTCTAGAAGTTGAATGACAACCTTGCTGAATGACTTTGGGAAAGTCAAACAGTTTGTGACTGAGGTTTCATATCAACAAAGCATGGTTGATAGCACTTACTTGGGAGTCCTTTGAGATAGATGCTTAGACGAATGTTTTGCATTGCTTTATGATTCCTAGCAATTCAAATGCATTTTCTCAAAACTTTCTCTCCTCCCCAACACAAAACAAAAGCTTTGACTCTGCTAAAAGAGGAAAGAACAATCTGACAACAGGTTAAATATACATATAGAGTGCATTATGCATATAGGCAAACACTTTGTCGCTGCACTAAAAATTCCACAGTAACCACAACTGAACAAAATAACCTGACCAAACACGGGATTAAGAAATCTGTTTGCTATGCTCTGGCCAAAAGGATCATTTGATAATTGTAATGACTACAGCCACTCTAAGCAAGGCAAATTAAGGAATTCAACATATTAACCAACTTCCTGAGAGAGGGCTGGATGGACTTTTGAAATCTGCAAAGACTTTTTAATAGCCCCAAGCTTCTCCCTGAAAGGAAGGCCCCTGTTTTTAATATTAATATTCTTTCAGCCATGCTGTATGGCTTGTAGTCAAGAAGCACTATGTTCTCCAAAGAACTGAGGATCGTCCAAAGGACAATGGAAAAGCATATGGTGGGTGTGAGCAGGCTGCAATACATTACAAGCAAGAAACTGGAGAGAAGTGCTGGGAAGGACATTTCCAAAAAGATGTCTGAGTGAAAAAGAGGGGCTGAGTTAGAGGGAGATTCAGTGAGCAATAGTCTGTGTGGGCTCCCCTGATAAACACTGTGTGTCAGGAAAACTGGAGATCTCCCTATCTCCCCAGTCCCCAGCACCTTGGGAAGAACCTTGTGTCCAACTGATGGGAAGAAATGGATGAGAGCCGCCCAAGAGGCGTAATCTTGGATGAGTTGTAATCAGTATCTTTGGAGGAAATATTTGCATCCATGTGATCATTGATCCAATGGTTTTGGAGCATATAACCAACTTTGCAACTTTGTACATATTGCCAGTGTCAAAAACAGTCGAGAAATATTGTTCCCCTAACTTTTTTGTTGAAATAGTAGCCTAAACAAGGCAACCCGTATATCTTTTTTACCTGTTATTGATTGCAAAGTCAGATATCTCTGTACTCATAATTTTATTTATGCACATTTGTGTGTGTATATATATACATAAAAAACTAAATGACTTTAAAATATTTTATGTTAATAACCAGAACTCTACTATGATCAATTTTAATATCCTTGTTCAACAACCTTTAATGAAGTAAACACTAATAGAAACTCTAATGCTATTTTGTACTCTTGGGAATTCAAGAAAAAAATCATTACAGATAATTTTGGCAAGAAACTGTCCAAACAACTGGCAGTGTTTAAATGGTTCTGCAATAATTCACGATTTATGCATTTTGGTTGAAAAAATACATACCCAAATTAAAAGATCTCTGAGTCAGGGAATTGCAGATATGGGAAGAATAAGCTGGTATGGAAAGGACTTGGAGAGGTCATCTATATCTTAAGGCCATTCTTCCCACCTGTAAGCAGATTGGACTAGGAGCATGCATAGTCCAATCCAAACATATGAAAATGAATTTTAGATTTATAGCCCTTTAGGAAAATAGATCCTAGGATCTAAGTTACACAGAAAGCAATATTTTCTTTATCTCAATGGAAAAGAGAAAAAAGTATATCCTCTTTATAAAAATTTATCATATGCTGTATAAGAAAATTAATTAGTCATCTCTCACTTTCTCTAGGCTAACTAATCCATCTTACTTATAATTTCAGGTTCTCTTTAAATTGAACTGCTAGAGAAAGTATCAATTGTAATACTTTTATGAGTGTCTTGTGGCATCTATATGCTGTTTCTAGTTTTACAACTACTAATATCACTCTTAACTTTCAGATTATTGCTTACAATGCAATAATAAAACATCTCAGTAGTGATTATTAAGGACTTTCCTCAAATCAGGAAATCAATAGAACCTTCTCAAAGCGCAGATTATTACAACTCCAAGTACTGTGCTTTCTTGGGCATCACTAAAGATATTAAGCACTTATTAACACTTCATAGAAGGACTTAGCCATGTAGGTCTCATTTTCCACAAAAATTTCATTTCTGACAAGTTGTGGGTAAATAAAATTGTATTATAAATTCATCAAGGGAGTCCATTATTTTAGGTAACTATCTGGTTAGTCTTTTTCTTCATTTACCAAATATTTGCCAGATATCTACGATATATAGCACTGTATTAGGCATTGTCAAGTATTGAAAAAAAAGAATAAAATACTTTCCCTATCTTTATGAAGGTGATGATCACGTTGGGGAGATCAGATATGCACACACTAAAAGGTCAAATAACAATATGAGGTAATATATAATTAAATACCAAATTTATAAATGATCAGTTACTACAGAAGTTTAGTGGCAAGAAAACTCATTTTGGTACTGTGGGCTGTGAAGGTTTCATGGAGGGTGAAAACTAGACCTGAGGCTTTAAGTAATTTGTGGATTTGAACCAGGGGGAGGATGAGGGGCATTCTGGAATAAGGGATGGTACTTGGAGGTGTGAAGAGAGGGTGGAATGGAGTAGTGTAAACTAAAGAGTAGATGTAGAAATGATGAAGTTATGATCCGAGAACAATTAATATACCAGCCTAGCTGGAGCAGAGGTCCCTTTTGATGAAGCAGGTGGAAGATAAAATTGGAAAGGTAAATTGGGAAAAGATGGATCGTAATATGGAAGTATATTTTACGTAACTGCACATGTATAGCCTACATCAAATTGCTTGTCTTCTCAATGAGGGAGGAGGGAAGGGAGGGAAAGAATTTGGAATTAAAATTTTTTTTAATGAATGTTAAAGTTGCCTTTACATGTTATTGGGGAGAAAATAAAACATACACACACACAAAGACTGCAGAGGATTTTGAATAAGAGATTCAATTTTACCCTGTGGGAAGTGGAGGTCATAGAAGGATTATGAGCAAGAGCATAGTGAGACAAAAGCAATTTTTTAGAAACATTAATCTAGCAGTAGGTAGGAGATGGTTTGGAGAGGGAAAGAACTAGACACAGAACAATTAGAAGGATATTACTTTTAACTCAAGTATGAGATTTTTAAAAGTCCAAACTAGAATTATAGCACCAGGAATATAAAGATGATTTGGCAAAGTGATTTCTCATACTCTAATCACTTTTTTTAATCTAGATTTTTCCTATATCACTGTTATATGATTGGTTTAGGAGAGTATCTCTAAAAAAGGGAGCCAAGACTTTCTATGAAGGTTTGTAGGGGCATGCCCTTTTAGTGCTACCATCACAGCACATTAGATGTCAGGATATTTTCCAAGTACTTAGGAGAAATTAGTATAGATGGACCAAAAGATCTCCCTGACTTCCTTAAAACTCCAATTAGAATCTCACCTTCTACAGAAAGACTTCCCCAACCCTCTTAATTATAGTGCCTTTCCTCTTAATTATTTCCTGTATATACCTTGCTTTATATATATTTGTTTACACATTGACTCCTCCATTAGATTGTAGCTTCTTGAGGGCAGATTGTCTGTTTGCCTCTTTGTTTCCCCAGCACTTAGGACAGTGCCTGGCACATAGTAGGCGTTTAATAAGTGTTCATTGATTGATTAACTGTTTATCATCATAAGAAATTGCCCAAGTATGAAAAAGATAAGTTATGTGGGAAAGCACACATTATAATCTCATAAAGATGAGATTTCACTAAGGTTACTCAACAAGAACATATTCTAAATTGTTTTTGAAAAGGATTTAAAAGTATTTGCTTTTTTATAAAGTGATCCAATCATTGAATATTTATCAGACTAAACTCTAATGTTTCCAGGAGACTATTGTAGTAACTTATCTTTCTGGACGTGGAAGGAAGAAAAGCCTTCTGTGCCTCCCTTATATTCCTCCTAGCTATAGGAAACTCACAAAGCCAAGGGTTTCCAAAAAAAAAAAAACCACAAAACACAGACTAAATAAAATGTGTGATTTAATTATTTTTGCATCAAAATTTAAACAATTGTGTTTACTAAGTTAGGAAAAGTCAGTTCATCCATGAAGATTCAGTCTGAGCAAATCAACACCACAGTTCTCTGAAGTCCCACATTCCATACATAGGTCATTCCCCACTAAAATAACTTGTAGATTATTATCTTCAAATTTTGACAAAAGGAGTACAGCTCACAGTGAAATGTTTTATAGAGAACTCTTCCTTTTGGGCAGAGATTCAGGAGTCTCTCTTGGTGATCTATGTGTGCTTTCATTTTTATGGATGCAGAAATTATTCTGAAACCATGAGTAGAACAGCATAGTGGAAAGGGTGCTGGATTTGGAGTTGGGACGCCTGCATTCAGAACTTACCTCAAACACTTCCTGAGGAGTTCTTGGCGAGTCACTTAACTTCTGAATGCATTAGTTTCCTCATCTGCAAAATGGAAATAATAATACACTTGGTTTGTTGTAAGGAAAGTGCTTTGCTGACTTGAAATCACTATGAGTTATTAACAATAAAATATTAAATGTTTATTAAAATAATAATAAAAATATAAAATGGCAGTACACTTTCAGTTTTTTAACAAATTTGTTGTTTGCAAGGAGCTGAGATATTGAGGAAAAGTACTCTTTAAAGATAAATTATTCATGGTTGGGACTAGGCATTTGATCAAATGACATAATAATTATAAAGCACACAGAATAGTACCTGGCATATAGATCGAATGACATAATAATTATAAAGCACACAGAATAGTACCTGGCATATAGTGCCCTAGAAATGTTACCTATTATTTATTGATTCTTTTAACCTTCTACGAGGAAATAATAATATTATCATCTCAGTCTTTCCTGATGATTCAAGTATTTTAGTTAGACACACCACCTACCCTTTTAATCATTTCTCTGATTCTGATTCAGAAGAATTTGAGATGTGAGAACATTTCCCTGATTCATATTCCAGAAGCATATTAAATAAATACCTTGAATATCAACCTACTGTAGGGGTATAGAGAAACTTCTAGGGTTGAATTGTACTTACTCAGGGGAGAGCAGGAGGAAAGGAATGGGAATGTTTTGAGCTGTTGTTGAGAAATCGAGTTGGAATGTGACACATGGTAAAACTTGAAATGTTTTAGTAGGCAGGAGAATGCTCAAGTTTTTAGATTGTTTCTTTCTAATCACTGAAGTGATCTAATGTTAGGATATATCCTGTTATGTGTCTCATCCTGGTACCTGCTATGGAAGGAGCATTTAAATCTTGTTTTCCATTTTTAATGTAGGAGCATGTCAGGAATCAGATGTCACTCAAGAGATCAGTCCATCTGAGACAGCAGTGAGGGTCTATTTCCTTTAAACAATGTTCTATTTGTTCAGATTTCAAAGTTATTATATAAAAACATGGTGGAATAAATCGAAGAATCAAGCCAACGAAACGGATCACTTTACAAGTTTAAAAAATAAAAAATCATAACAATATCATATCAAACATCCTAAAAGCACATGTTTACATACCCCAAATCTTTTCAAGTTAAAGGGTAAAAGACTGAATACAACGTTTGATCTCCCAATTCATTTTTAGTAACTTATTTAGGTTACTGACATCACAGTTGATTAGTCTCAATGTATTTTTAGAGTAGGAAGCAGGGAAGAAGCCAGAGAGCTTTAAATCGTGACCATACAGCGTCTGGCTTTACCCCAAGAGAGAGGTGACTGAGACGGCGTTGTTGGCAGGGAGCAAGAATGGCAGAGGACTGAGAGCAACTGGTTGGAGAACTGTTTGGGAACCAATCAGCGTGAGGCATCGTATGAAAGACTCCATCTTCTGCCTGTCATGGACAACTTATCAGTTCAGACCATATCATTGATTTACTGCACGGTTCTTAGGAAGCTGAGTATATTTGGACAGAGAGCAGATGCTTTGAAATTTCTTTAAAGTTTCCTAAGGATTTTAGTACATTTTAGAATATCACTGTATGAACAGTTTAGGATGTCTTGTAAGTTGATGTCTAATGTCAGATGGCCCAGAGACCGGTAAAGCCTATCCCAGGGTCTGCCTCTTCAGATAAAGTCTGTAAGTAAGGCAATGTGTTTGTGAACTCATCGTGACCTTTTCTTTTCTTTTTTTTTCCTGTAGTATCATCTACGTAGGAAGCTCATCACAAGGGACTTCTACTAATTGAAATCAACCCTTTCTCTGCAATTTTGTAGTGCTAGAGAGTTGCCTCTGACACTGAGAAGTTTAGCGAGACCTCTCACTAGTGTGTGACTCTGATCTCTGCCCAGAGTCACACACTCTGCCGGCATGTGTCAGAGGTAAGACTTGAATCCAAGTCTTCCTGGCTCCAAGGTCAGTTCTTTGTCCACTATGCTATGCTGCCTCCCATTTATTTACCATAAAAATTTTAAAATGAAGAAGTCTGGAAGACTTTTAGAAGGAGTCTGCAAGGTCAAAACTATTTTCATAATAACGCTAGAGAGGTTTTAATTTCTAATACAGTAAATATTGATAGATCTAATCCACATAAACAAAAGCTTTTGGGGGTCCTCAATAATTTTTAAGAATGTAAACTCCAAAAGGCTCCTGATAAAAAATGCTATTCACATCCAGAGGAAGAATTATGGAGTCTGAATGCAGATCGAAGCAGACTATTTGCCCTCCCTTTTGTTTTGTTTTGTTTCTTTCTCATGGTTCATTCCATTGGTTAATAATGCTTCTTTGCAACATGACTAATGTGAAAATATATTTAATGTGAGTGTCTATGTAGAGTCTGTATCAGATTGCATGCTGTCTTGGGGAGGGGGAAGGGGAGAGAAGGGGAGAAAATTTTTTAAAAATTTAAAGGTGAGACCAAAAAGTTTGAGAACCATGACTCTAATGAAAAAAAATGCCCTAATATTAATATAGAAAACATCAATTTACATTTGAAATTAATTTTAAAGTGAAATAACTGTTTTAAGTATTGAAGTGTCACTTGAAAGAGGATTTATGCTGAACTCTAAAATTATGATAAAATTGCGCCAGTCATGTGCATTTCTGGGAGTCTGACAGGAGGAGAGTCTGGGCTTACTTCAGCCTTCATTTCCTTGTAGCTGATAATCTGAACTCTTCAGCAGAGTTGCCCTGTGAACCTTAAGAATTAGAAAGGGTAAATGAGTAGGTGATCTCTAAAATCAGCACCTTGATACTAGGGAACCTGGGGGTGGAGTGGGGAAATGAATTAACTCTCTGAAGTACAAAGAAGGTCATTAATAACTGCTCAGTGAGCTGCTGATATTTGTCCTGGAGAGAAAGAAAGTTAGCAAAGAACTGCTCCTGGTATATTGGGAAGAACTTCTCTTGAACCCCTGACCAGAGTCTCCAGCACCACCAAATATAAGCTGATGGATGAAAGATGTGGATGCCATCTGAAATCACAGCCTGTTACATAATTTTATTTATCACTTTGTGGCGCTGTCTCCCTAGATAGTCATGCATGGGGATGACCAAGACAATCAACCTGGAGTGGTGTGGTTGAAAGAACACTAGGTCTTTGAGGCAGTTGACGTGTGTTTGAATTCTAACTCAGCCCTATATGACCTGAATGACCTCAAGCAAACTTTTCAGGGCCTTAGTTTCTTCATCAATAGAATGAAGGAATCTTGACTTCTAAGGCCCCCTCTCACTCTCCATCGATCACTGTTTTCTGTCTCTTCTCCTATCCCACCTCCATCTTCATCTTCTGGGTCTTTTGTTAGACTTTCCTGTGGGCCTCACTCTCCTGTAATAACTGGCATTTACATAATACTTTAAGGTTTTTTGAAAGCACTTTACCTATGAATTTGGTCATCACAACTGCACTTTGAATGCCAGCTGGTATTGTCCCCATCTTTCAGATGAAAAATAGGGACTCCAAGGTCATACAGCTAGCAAGTGTTAGAGCTGATAAGCAAACCCAGGCCTTCCTGACTCCAAATCAAGTATCTGTCTACTTTGCCATCCTGACTCCAGCAGCAGCAAAGCACAGGGCCTTCGTGGTTCTCCTTGCTCAACATTTCTAAACAATTTCATGTTGTAGCCATTGAGGGTGTCTCATCCCTTCCCTCTTTCTATCCATCTTCCAGTAAGGAGAAAAGGGTTAAATCATAATTGATGAAGGCATTCTATTTTTTTAAATTTATTGCTTTTATGCTGAGCCTGTAATTTGACATTCATAATGGACATGCAACAAAATATTTTCAGAAAATGCATACAGGAAGGATAATAAATTACTTTTGGCTTCA
Source organism: Phalanger gymnotis (assembly GCA_028646595.1). Taxonomy (NCBI): domain Eukaryota; kingdom Metazoa; phylum Chordata; class Mammalia; order Diprotodontia; family Phalangeridae; genus Phalanger; species Phalanger gymnotis. The sequence goes on along the minus strand of CM053624.1, from coordinate 75,544,344 downwards.
AAAAAAAGTGACACTCATCTTTGAATTATGACAGGCACTAATGCAAGGAAGCTAGGTGTGGATAGAGTGCCAAGCCTGGAGCCTTGAAGACCTGAGTTCAAATTTGACCTCAGACACTTATTAGCAATGTGACCCTGAGCAAGTCACTTAACCCTGTTTGCCTCAGTTTCTTCATTTGTAAAACAAAGTACAGAAGGAAACCACTCTAGTATCTTTGCTAAGAATACCCCAAAATGGAGTCATGAAGAGTCGGATACAATAAAAAAAATGACTCAACAATGTAAGGAAGGAAGAGCCTTTTTCCATTAGATAAAAATTAAAGAATGATTTTAGATGAACAAATTTAATTTCATCTGGGGACAAATTAATTCAGATTAAATAAGAAATATCTCTTCCTTTTCATCACTACTCTAAACTGGAATTTCCCAGTCCTGATAAAATACCTTTTTTTAAAGTTTAAAGGGTCTTATTTTCATTCATTTTTACCTATCCCTTGGTCTTCCAATTGCTGCTAGAAACCAAGGTGCAAACATCAGGATGTTGTGAGAGTAACATTTCCTGTGAAATTCACAGCCTGACTTTTACATAGGAAGTATGAGGACTCCCAGAGGACAACTATTCTCATGGGATTCTCAGCTAAATTTTCAAACCAAAGAGGTCTGAATCCCTTGAAAAAGCCACTGAACTTTAATCTATTTATATGAAGCAAATTCATCTCTCCCTCAGAGCCCTGTCTCACTTGTCCCAGTACATTCATAGCTTCTTCTCTCTAGTGATTTTTAAGATTCCCCACCTGAGCAAAACTGGGGGTTTTTTTTAAACATCTGTTTGACAACTCTTTCTATTTCTTGCTACCAGGCTAATTTGTTACAAAGGATTCAATAAACATTGTTTGTGATTTTGGGCATATTACTCCTCACTTCAGTTTTTCCCTCTGTAAAAAAAAAAGTAGTAGAACTGGATGATTTCTAAAGTTTCCATCTAAGATTCCATGATCCTGTGAACTATAGCCATGTGCAAAAAAAAAAAAAAAGGCCATTTGATATAGTCCTAAAAGTACAGGATCTCCTTGGCTGAAAACACAAGGACTTTACAAAGCAGTTTTAAAAGTCAAGAAAATAAACAAAAACAGGCCCCTATAACTGAAGTTCAAAAGCTAAAATTCTCCAAGATCCCTCTCATTTCCATTCAACATAAAAATAAATGAAACCACAATAAAAAACAAGTGTGCAAAGAGATAACTATTTGGGGGGTGGGGCAGGGTTGAAGATGGAACGATCATTTCTGTACTTTCTTCCAAACTGTTTTCAAAACATCACCCTCTGTGCCCATGTTTCTTTTATGCCAATTTCAAGTAACATATTAGCTGCATGTGTTGCCTGAAATTACAAGTAGAAAAGCTAATTCTTTTATGAGGCATTCCCCTCTCATTTGTAGGAGAAGATGGTGAATTTAATGCAGTTTTATATCCATTTTGAGCCAGACGGACTTTCCTAGAAATGGGCTAGAGAGGTCCTGGGAACAACTTCTTTGTACCTTCATTTTCTTAGCCTCACATGGATTTATGCAAGATTTCCCCCACATCATTGAAAGAATGTGTTTGGCACTGAGGACCTGGTATCAAGCAGACAACATGTTTCTTACTTTGGAAGTGTAACCAGAAGAATAAAGAGCTCGAGAACCGGAACCGTTACCAGAAATAGCAGGGTAAAATGCACCCACTTCCAAGAAGGTCACTTGTTCAGCTTTAGAACGGGGTGCGAGCAGATTGAAGCAGATTCCTGGCACTGCCCTGGGCTGTCTGCTACGGGCATAACTTGAGGCCCATGAGCAAGAACCCCGGTGTCTCACTCCTACTGTCTAATTTTTCTGGGATAATAGTTTCTAATTAGGACCAAACATACAGGAATGCCAGGCAACCTTCTCGCCATTCAACATCTTTCCAGTTGTTTAACAGGTACCTGTCGGGGAGCCCTATTTTTAAACCACCATAAACTGAGAGTTGACAGCTGTCACATTAAAATTGTTCATTAAAAATAGGAGTCTCAGGTAGGTGGGAAACAGCAGAATAACAAAAAACAACCTGAAACAGTGCTCTGCAGTAGGCTGATAATATAATTGTGTCTGAATCCACCACCATTTCCCCTGAGGGGAAGGAAAGGGCAGAAGACCAAGGAAATCAGTGGTGGGAGCATCTTGACCAAACGAATACCTACCTATAGTAACGGGTGACCACGGGCACCTAGCTCATGCTACTAAAATAATCTTTAGTTTTTCTGAACACTCACTGCAATGGTATTGAGAGAGTAGGATTAGAATTTATTAGTGACTTGCGCGTGATTGAGGAGAGCATTGTAGAATGTTGATCCATTCAGATGATCTCCTGACTATGGCAACCGAAGAATTGTTTCGTAGAAACCAGTTTTCGAGCTGCACAATCCCCTTGAAATCTGACATAGGAATACCTCTCTACCCCACCGTCTTCTTCTCTGGTTTGTGTCACAACTTGTTAGCTGGACAAGTGCTAGGTGACGCTTCTACTGGAATGACAAACCTCCGAGGTGTATCTCTTAGGAGCTGAGGAGAGGGGCTTGTAATTTATCAGATGGCACCCTTTATCTCTGACTCAGCATTAAGACGATGCTCTTGGAGCATGGCATAATGGATCAACACTGGATTCAGAGTCAGGAATAACTAAGTTCAAATCCTGCCCTCAGACCCTCACATCATAGTCACATGATCCTGGGTAAGTCACAAGTCTCACTCTCCTTGTCTATAAAATGTTCCAGTTGAGTTTTATTGTCTCCAAGGCTCCTTCCAGTGCTAAATCTGTGGTCCTATGATAATTCTCTGTGCCAGAGATGGAAGATCACGACTGTTCCTAGTTGGGCCTATTAAAGGCTGAAAAGCACTTTTTAAAACATTGGTCATATACGTGATGTGTTTTTAATGATGAGCTATGCATAAAAAGTGTGCTGATAAATGTTTAACAAGCAGCTTTCTGGGGGGAACAATACCCATAGCTTTTAAGTTTAATCCTCATCATTAACATTTTCTCCGTTATTTAAGCCTAGACAATAAACAAAACAATCGAGCCTCAATTTATAGCGTTTGCCAATTTCTTAAGTGGTACATGGTCTCACTGAAAATTTAACTATCAGGTCTCAAGAGCCAGTCTGATTAGGCTCCAGCTTCATTCAGGAAATTTATAATTGGGAAAGGAACTGGGCTGGTTATGTAGCAAGAGCAATGCATAACAGATGGGCAGCCCAAATGCTGAGCTGATTACCCCAAAATATAAAAAGATCTATAGAAAATCCCCCAACATATTGAGTAAATTCTCTAAGGAGAATCTCTGGGAGAACACTAACAAGACTGCATAAGACAAGGGGATATGACTGGATTACAATCTGCCCCTATGAGCAAACATTTGTCAAGCGTTTATTACGTGCCAGGCACTGTGCTAAGAGTACAAGTAAAGACAAAAACAGTGTCTGTGCTCAAAGAGCTTACATTCTCATAGGAGAGACAACACATAAGTAATTAGGTACAAACTAGCTGTGGGCAGAGGACATGGAAGGAGTACCCATTTCAGTGATCACTTGTCAATCTATGGAATTGTTGGCCTTCCTATTTTTTTTTTCTGTTGGTGCTTTCCCTGTGAAAATGGCCTTGTATTTTTTTTTAATATATATTTTGTATGGGCTTATATTTTCTCCCCTGGTAAAATTTAAACTCCTTAAAGGTAAGGGTTGTTTCCTTTTTGTCTTTGTATGCCCCTTCAAGAGCACAGAATCTCACATATGTTACATATTTAATAAATGCTTGTCGATTGATTACTTGATAGGTTCTACCCAAACGGGATCACCGAGACTCAAGCACAGCTAGCTGATGGACTAAGCAACAACAACACCATTCCAAAGGGATAGGAATTGTATCCTATTGCCTTGGTCTGCTCCAATAACAGATTTTCCACTTCTGGTCTTCCTCTGTTTTGGGAAAACTTAGATTTCTGCAGGCACAGAATATCTTGGGTTCAGAGATCTTCTAAGGGACCTCAGAGATCATGTAGGCCAAACCCCTCATTTTACAGAGATGGAACTTGAGGCCCAGAGAGACATGACTCTACCAAAAGTCACACAGGAAGTAACGGAACCAGAGCTTGACCCCAGACCTTTGACCCCAGATCCATGCTGCCTCTACATAATAGACCTTTGACTTGAATGAACAGAATTAAGCAAAACTCTTTTAAATACATATAAACAAATGGGCCTTTACCCAATCCTTCTTAATTCTAGTACCTTCCCTCTTTTATCCCATATGTGGCTTGTTTGTACATAATTGTTTGCTTGTTGTGGTCCCTTAGATTGTGAGTTCCTTGAGGGCTGGCACTATTTTTTGACTCTTTTTTTTCCCCAGCACTTCGCACAGAGTTGGAGCTTAATAAATGTTTTATTGACTGACAGGCTGGCTGGCTGACTGGCACTCCCTGGTGCATGTGATTTATTCAGGGTGTCCCCAAAGGCTAATTGCAAATTTAAGCTTTCATAGCATAAAATGTTGGGTAACCAGCAATCAAAAAGTAATGACTAAAGTGCCTACTGTGTGCCGAGCTTTTTGATGAGCACTGGGGGTATGGGTACAAAGAATGAAACAGTCCCAACTCTCAATATGGGTATGTTTGGTGTCCCAAAATCTTTGTGCTATTTTAAGCTATTAAAAATAAATTTTAATAAAGCAACATGAATTATTATCATTATTAATTATCTTTATCACTTTTATGGTTATTCCCAGCACTGTGCTAAATTCAAGAATTAACCAGAGAAATTTAAGATTCGGAAACCAGATTCAAAGAACTTTCAAGGTGGCTGGTAGACAAGAACAATTAGGAAACAATAAAAGATGGTATATAATTAAATGTTAAATTGTGTGCTGTAAACTACATATGTTATAGGGATTCAGAAAAGGGAGGGGTCAAGATAATAATCCAGTGAAGAGTTTATGGAGAAGGTAAGTAAGGAAATACAATTCAATTTGTCAATGTTTGATTTGCACATGAGTTTCCAAGAACACACCTGTTGTATAAGATGACACACACTTGTACTACTCATCTTCCTGGTTAAGGCTTGAACCACAGAGTATGTTTCCACGGGAAGGTAGAATGCAGGCCCCAAGATCTGAAAGTCAGACTGTTTACTTTGAGATTTAGGGTTCTTGGTTTCTTGGTTGGTTTTGTTGTTCTGTGTGTGTCTTTTTTTTTTTAACCTTAAGCCATTGTTGTTAACTGAACCTCTTTTTTTTTTTTGGTAGTCTCTTCAAAGTATTTAAGAGTCTCTGTGGCCAGTCTCTGTGGCTACCCAGAATTTTCCTTCTTGCCTGTAAAGTGAAAAATATTTGTTCATTTAATCAGGCTTCCTTGAAGGTTAATTCTAAAATAAATCTTCAAGTTTTATGTCGGTCTCCTGGTTTTTATTTTTTGGAACCCTGGTTCAAGATAATTCCTTCCCCAAGAATGAATATTGTGAGTTTGCCACTTTGGTGAAGCATACTTGACTTTCAAGGAATCCTCAAGATAATATTTCATAATTTTATAGGCCAACATCAGACTTTATAGGAAGAAGAGAAGACAAGTGCAGCTAGATCAGGAACTTCTCCAGAGGCTTTCCAAATTCCTTTTTCAGCTTGTAGCAGTGCAGATAAATTTTTCCATGAAGCTGTCCAACCCCAGTTGCTACAGAGCTTGTGTGAGTGTGTTGGTTGTGTGCGTGAGTTGTTTTTTTTTTTTTTAACAGATCCGTAATGTTTAAAAATGGAATTTCCTAACCTGAACCTCAGGAAAGTTTGGTGACATTCTATAGCATGAGTGCAAGTGAAAATTAAATTTGACGCATAAATTGTTCTCTAGAAGGCTTTATTTATGTTTATTTTGAAAGAATCACAGAGGCAGGTCTATGTAGTTTCCCATTTTCATCCCTAGTTTTGATTGTGGCCTCTGACATCATCTAATCTAGGGATGGGGAATCTGTGGCTTTAAGGCCACATGTGGCCTTCTAGGTCCTTAAGTGTGGCTTTTTGCCTGAATCTAAATTTTACAAATCCTTTAGAATTTGTTCTGTAAATTTTAGATAGGTAAAGTGACTGGATGGTAGCTGATTGACAGGCAGGCCATCTCTGAGGAACAGCTTACTGAGAACTTTGAAAAAAGGACTTCTATGTGCAAGGCAATACTTTGCTTATCAGTAGTTCCTTAACCAGGTAGAGGATTACAGGTTATGAATCCATCATATACAAGGCCTTAAAGGCCTGAACAAGTGATGATAAATGCTAAAATGCCTTTTAACAAATCCAAGTGAGAAATAAGAAAAATTTGGGGTGGGAAAGGAGCAGGAAGGAAGGGAAGGATAGAGAAGGCTATTTTAAAGAAAGATTGAAAAGGATTACTGATATGAAGGGTAAGGAACTACTTTTTTTTAACCAAATCATCTCAAATCTGTAATACTTATTCTAGCCTGCCTTTGTTGCCCCTTTCATGCCTTCTCAAAATATTCTAGTGGGTTTGCTACAATGAATTTCTCTTGCCTAATATCTAGCTATCTTAATGAATCTGAAGTCATCCCTGATTTATTGCTTAGATTACAGGTTGTGTTGATGGGATTAAAGGACTATTAGGAGCAGTCCCCAAAAGGGAATATGTCCAGGAAAACAGAGTTTAGGTCAGAGAGATTTTAGAGTAGGAGTCTGAGGACAATTCTGGCTCATAATGGGGACAACTGGGGTGTAGACATCACACCAGGTAGGTTGGTGTACGGCAGCTGGGTGACACAGTGGATAGAGGGTTGGGCCTGAAGTGAGAAAGACATTTTCCTTTTTTTTTCCCCACAAATTTTTTGCTCATTTTGAACTTAAATCCAAAATGAGAAAAGAAAAAAAAAATTTCCATGTAACATAAGAGGATTCAATATAAAACAATGAATTTCCCTTTCAAAAAAACATATATAGTAAATAGGACATTTTTTTCAAAGCTACCCAGCTTTTCTTTGCTTCCTTCTAGGTTCTCTTTTGTTCTCTGCTGTGCGCTTTTTAATCTTACTTTTTTCCCCTTCTCCCCCTCCCCTAAAAAAATCTTCCTGAGTTCAAATCTAGTCTCAGATACTGACTAGCTGTATGACCCTGCACAGGTCACTTAACCCTGTTTGCCTCAGTTTCCTCATCTATAAAATGATTTGGAGAAGGAAATGGCAAACCATTCCAGTATTTTTGCCAAGAAAACCCCAAATGGGGTCTCAAAAAGAGTCAGATATGGCTGAAACAATGGAATAAAGGTTGGTGTAGTTGTTAGAATGCTGGACTTGCGATAAAAAAGGCCCGAGTTTAAGTCCTGTCCCAGGTATTTCCTTGCTATGTGACCCCAGGGAAGTCACTCCAACTCACTTTCCTCATTTATAAAATGGGGGTAACAGTAATAGCTAGCATCCACACAGAGCTCGAAGGTTTGCAAAGCACTTTACAAATGTCATTTTATCCTCACAACAATGCTGGGAGGTAGGTTTTACAGATGAGGATCTAAGACAATTCCAAAAGACTCATGATGGAAAATGCCATCGACATCCAGAGAAAGAACTGTGGAGTCTGAATGCAAATCAAAGCATACTATTTGCTTTCTTTTTTGTTTCTTCTTTCTCATGGTTTCTCCCATTGGTTCTAATTCTTCTTTACAACATGATTAATGTGAAAATATGTTTAATATGAATGTATATGTAGAGCCTCTATTAGACTCCACATCGTCTTGGGGAGGGGTGAGGAGAGGAAGGGGGAGAAAATTTAGAACTCAAAATCTTATAGAAGTGAATGTTGAAAACTAAAACTAAATAGATTTTTAAAAATAACAACAAAAAGAAACGTACAGAGGAGAAGCTGTGGGTAAGTTGCAGTTTGTACTGATTGAGGGAGTACTCACATCAATGAAACTATGGATCCATCAAAGTATGTTCAGTAAGGTGTCAAAATGAGAGAGTGAGGGATTTATCTATATGAGAATCCTAAATTGTTTGGTTTCAAATAGCTGCTTAGAAAGCTTCCCCTTCAAACCTACCAGAAATGATTTCAACCCAGAGAAACCCATCTTCAAAGCTCTGTACGGGTCATCCTCATTGACTTCCATTGAAATGCTGAGGATCTGATCAGAACTCAGCAGGAAAATTAAAAGTCTATAGTGGAAGAAAATGCAAAATACTTTCTCCGAGGACTAGTTTAGAGTCAGATCGACAAATAGATAAACCTCCTTTTGGTTCATGCTGATGTAATCACTTGAATCACTTGGAGGCAGAGCTTGAGCTCCAGGGTAAACTCTAGAGAAAACAAAGGAACTTGCTTTCTCATTCACCAGGAGACTCAAGATAATTCTAGATTGGGGTGTCAAAACAGGACTGAAGCCAGGAATGAAAAACAAAAGCCATGATCATCCTATTTAGTTGAGACGAGGTGAATTGAGCAATGCAGCTGTGATTTAGCTATCCATCTATAGTTTGTAAGCCTAAGATTTCCACAGTATAGTAAAACATTTCTTACATTATAAATTGCTTAGTGTTTGTTGTGATAAGATAATATGGAGGATCATATTAAGAAAAAAATAAAAGGAAAAGTCCAGCACCCCAGGATCAAGCAAAACTCAGTCCTTAGCTAGAAAGGAATAGCAGTGGAAAATTATCAAGAACAGAATCCTACTTTGGGGTTCTATTTTATCCCAGGTTTAAAGAGGGAAGTTGAAATACTTTTTTTCTTTTTTATCACTGGATAATTTATACTTGCCTTTCCATTAGCAGTTGTTATTTCAGTCAACTCCATACTTCAATTAATCTTATCCATGTGGGTACTGCCTCAATGGTGCATGATGCCATGCATCCAACAAACTTTCTGATCCTGTATGAAATCCTACACAGGGTATCTATCCAATGTGACTAGGTCCAAACATGAAAACTGCCCAGGAATTTAAAGAAGCATTAAGAAGGCCCCAGAAACACCATAGGGGAAAGCTGACAACTGCTGGTACAGCTGATGGCAAACTGAAGGTTTATGCCCGTGTTATGCTCTCCCACCAGTTAAAAAAATTGCTACCCCTGCAAATTATAGCAGAGGCAAAAAGACTTTTCTTGCCCTAGTTAAACATTTGAAGGTCTTGCAAATTATATCAATTTCTAATTTGTAAGTACAGAACACTTTTTGTACAACAGCCATAGGTCACACGGGATTTATACATGCATTACATCTATAGGTATACCTAGAATGGTATGCCAAGTGTGCAAACAAACCCTATGGCACACATCTTCATTGGTTTCCCCTCCCCCTCAGGGGAAGTAATCAATGCACAATATGTATCACCACAAAGGCCATATACATATGCATAGTCATGTGTTATATAACATCTATGGGTTACCTAGTAAGGTTTCATACATTAAACCTTGGCTACATTCTGTTATCTCTGTGCCAATGCCCAAATGCAGCATTGCTATTTTGAATCAGCAAATGCCTTCAGGATATTTCACTGAAATTCTTATCACAATCCATGGATCAACACCCTAAATCAATACTGCCTACCAAAAGGTAATCCATGACAAATATCACTGTTGAAAAGCAACTTTTGACTCATATTTGGACCTGTGTTCAACTTTGCTTCTCAATAACTCATACTCTCTGTGGCTTATAATTTCTGTCTCCTAGAAGTTTTTCTGTAAATATGTGAATTTGGGTCATTCCTACTTCTCTCTTGAATTATTCTGACCACCTATATCCACCTCCTGCATGTAATCTTCTAATATACATCTAAGCATAAACATAGAAAATAATATACATTGCATAATATACGGAAATGAAACTTGCACCCAAGCCCAGTTGGCAAGAGAATAAGGTCAGTTTCCCTAGGCCATGCAAAGGGTTTAGTTTTAATTCCTACCCATACCTGAAAAACTCACGGCACCAATAGGGGAAGTCCCTGAAGCATGAGTGGAATTCTTCCCCTGAGGGTTATGCACACTCATTTGTTATGGAACTCATAGGCCTGGTCCGCATCCATATCAGATCATGGGAGAGCAACTCCTACACTCTACATAGAGAAAACAGATTGTCACAGCTCCCACATTCTGCTTGCCTCAAGGATTCATTGTCACTCAGTCTGTTCATTTTACCCAGCTGGTTCCATATTCTAAATGGATTCCATGACGCCTGCGATTCACTGTCATCACTACATGTCACTGATTTTCTTACCAGTGGTCCCCATACCTTCGGCCCATGGCATCACGGGGAAATAAATCCTTTCCTATCAGTGCACATCTGCTACAGTCAATTGTGTGTCCATGAAAATGTGGTCCATTGTAGAAAATTGTTAGTGTACTTTTTCTCTTCCCTTCTAATATTTTTATAATTATTAAGGATTACAATAATACCTCTGTGGATCATTCTTCCAAGAATTTTAGAGAGAGGAAAGGGGAAGGATATGGGTTGGTAAATATCCTCTCAATCCCCTTTTGGAGGTGATATACTAATATCGTCCTTGAATTTTTTCCAATTGCTCAGTATCTTCCCCTCTTTCAGATATCTTGAAAAATCAGTCCCTCGAGGCTTCCAAATCTGTGTCACCTCCAGCAAAGATTTCTCTTCTGAGTACCTCGTCTGACTCATCTGCTCCTGTAATCATTATCTTCTAGTGAGCTATTTCCATATCTTCCGATAGTAGGGGGCTAATGTGGTAGAGTCTAAGTAAGATACCTCATCCATCATTTAAACCTCCGAGGGTTTCCCTTTCCTCAACATACTTTATTTTACAGTGTCCAGATGACCAAAGCTTGAGACAAATTTTTTTAAGTGATGACTCCAATTTTTAGGAGATGTTCCTGATGATGAAAGATTAAACTGGTGGTCGTTATGGGCAAAAGAAAGACATTAAAATTACTCAGTTGTACTTCACAGGATGTTATAAGAGTTTCTTAACCATCAAGTTAAGAACCATAACATTTAAAAACTGCTACGGTTGCTAATCAACTCAGATAATTTTTTATTTCACTAGGCTATTTCTCTTCCAATTAAATCACTTTGAAGATGAAAAGTACATTTTTCCCCTCTAGAATTTAATCATTCTGCCCCTCACCCCACAAAGGTCATTAAAAGAGGAAAAAATAAATATTCATGCTCTTCCCTTTTTTACAGAGTTTCAATTTTCTTATGTAAGTGCTCTCCTCCATTTTGCATCTTTCCTCTTTACTGTTTGTAATTATCTTGCATTGAGTAATCGTCTTTTTTTTCACCCTCTAAAAATAAGCATTAGTGGTGGTCTAGAGGGAAAGGTTCGTTAACCTTATTTGTCTTGTGGTTTCATTTCATTATTTCATAGCCCAGTAATATTTTTTTTAAAGGCTTCATGCTGGTGTATGGAAGTTGATATAACAGCGCATGACAACTTTTTGGAGTCTCAGGGTCTGCGATGTAAATACCCAAGTTTGTTTTCAAAAGGTTTTCATAATCCATTGCATAAATATACATATTTACATAATTTCCAAAACATAAGCTTTGAAACCACAGACTTTCTAGCTTTATTCTCTATCACTAACAAGTCATCTGTAAATATGGGCCCTGAAAGCTGAATTCGTACACCACACCCTGACAATTCCAGATTTTGTGAGCTCCTACTAGAGCCAGAAGATCTACCCCATCCCTCTTCAAGTAAATATGTTAGGCATGCCATCCCTTTGGAAGGAGGAGAGCTATGGTTTTGATAAACATGGCCTCCATGTGATCACACCAGAGAGAAATGAAGGGCGGCTTAAATCACTTGCCTATTTAAATCCTAACTTGTTCTTCGAGGAAGTATTCCACATTTTCTTTCATCATATGCTTTTAATTTTTCCCCTGAGTTCTGACCAGATCCTTGGTATTTCAACGGAAGTCAATGAGGATGACCCATTCAACTCTTTGAAGAAAGGAGTGCCTTCAGAGTTTCCTTTTTAGTTCATTTCAGGGTGGGCTTGGAGGAGAAGCTTTGGGAGCAGCAGTTCAAAGCCGAGCATTTAGGGATCCTTATACAGATCCCCTATCAGGGGTGGGGAACCTGCATCCTTGAGGCTGCATAGATCCTCAGGTGCAGCCCTTTGACTGAATCCAAACTTCATAGAACAGAGATTTTGGTTTTGTGAAGTTTGGATTCAGTCAAAGGGCTGCACTTGAGGGTCTAGAGGGCCGCATGTGGTCTGAAGGCTGTAGGTTCCCCACCCCTGCTCTAGCTTATTAAGTGACTTCAATCCAGTTACAGACTCACAAATCTTAGAGTGGAAGATACCTCGGAGGTTATCTAGTCCAACCCACATCCCCCAAAATAATTTCTTCTACAATATACTCAATAATACGCTACCCCACCCAGCTTCTATTTGAAGACCTCCCATAAGGAGAGCTCACCACCGCCCAAGACAATCTGTTATTCTTTGTTGTGCTGTTTTCAGTCACACCTGACTCTCCATGTCTCCACTTGGAGTTTTCTTCTCAAAGACACTGGAGTGATTTGCCATTTCCTTCTCCAGCCCATTTTACAGATGAGGAAGCTGAAGCAAACAGGGTTAAGTGACTTGCCCAGGGTCACACAGCTAGTAAGCATCTGAGAGAGGGTTTGAACTCAGGTCTTCCTGACTCCAGACCTTGCACTCTATCCACTGCACCACCTAGCTTCCTGTGTTCTTCTTTGGGACATCTCTGACTTTGAAGAAGTTCTTTCTGACATCAAGCCAAAATTTGCTTCTGCAAATTTCATCCACTTTTTTTCTGGTTCTACCTTTTAAGGCCAAGAAGACTAAGTCCAATCCCTCTTCCAAATGTCAGTCCCCCAAACAACTGAACGTAGCTATCCCACATCCACCCTGAGGCTTCTCCTCTCCAAGCATCCCAGTTCCTTCAATTAATCCTCCAAGCACAGACTGGAGGGCCTTCCCCTGGATGCTCTCCAGTTTGTCAAATCTCTTCTTAAAACCTGGTGCCCTGTTCTGAACATCGCACCCCAGACGGGATCTGACCTGAGCACACTAGAATTCTCTTGTCCTTATTCCTGGAAGCTTTACTTCCTTTAATGCAGCCTTTGAGGCAGCTATGTGATACCGTGGATGGACCTGCTCACTGAGGAAGGTCTGAGTTCATATCTGGCCTCAGACACTGAGCCATTGACTCTAAGCAAGTCACTTCCTCTTTGTCCGCCTCAGCTTCCTCAGCTATAAAATGAACATAATAATCATAATAGCACCAACCTCCCAGGGTTGTTTTGAAGCTCAAACAAGGAAATATTTGTAAAGCACCTGGAACGTAGTAGGTGCTTAATAAATGCTCATTTCCTTACTCGGCTGCTATACCATAATCTACAAAAAATCCTCAACTGTTTGGCAGATACATTGCTGTTTAATCATGCCTCTTCTGTCTTGTATTTATGAAATTATTTTTAAAAATCAAAATGTAAGATATTTCTTTTAATTCAATTAAATTTCACCTTATTTGATCCTTTCCAATATTCTAGCCCTTAAAATACTTTTTGAATCATAATTGTTGCCCAGTGTTAGCTGTTTTCCCCAAATTCTTGTAATCCACAAATTTGATAAGCATGCTGTTTATGTTCTTATCTGAATCATTGATTTTAAAAAAATATTAATTAAACAGTACAAGGCCAGCAAAGATCCCTGGGGCACTCCACTGGAGACCTTCCAAATTTACAACGAGCTTTTAATGACTCTCCTCTGAGTTTGGCCTTTCCACTTTAACCCTTTTAATTATATCATCATCTAGTCCATGTCTTTTCCACAAGGAAAACTTGAAATACTTTATCAAAGACTTTGCTAAAGTCTATGTAAACTCTATCTTCAGGATTCTCTTGATCTAACTTTTAGTAACCTTATCAAAAAAGGAAGTAAGGTTAGTCAGGCAAAAGCTGCCTTTTAAAAGTCACCACTTCCCGTTTAAACCATCTCTTTAATAATTGGTTTTAGCAGTTTCCCAGGGCTCAAAGTCAAGCTCGCTAGTCTATAGTTTGCAAACACTATTCTCTTCTGGTTTTGGACATTTTGGCTTTTCCAGTCCTGTCATACTCCTTCTATTCTCCATCCTCTTGCAGATGTCACTGACAGTGACTCAGCAGTCACATCCACTAATGGACACTGTCCCAGAGAAGGTCATTTCTTCCACGGTTTCTCTTGTGACAAACTATGTAAAAGGATTACAATGGAATGAAAAGCTGGGCCAAAAATGGGGAGACTTTCATCCTCATCCCTATCCACCTAAAAGACGCTGATCTCTTACCTCTGTGGAAGGGAGGGGGCAGACCATCACTAATTTTGACTCATGGCGTACCCTCCATTTCCCAGCTGCCAAGTATATTGCTAAGTACCTGCAGGCTGAGGCAGTAGAGAAGGACCAGCCAGATTTCCACCAGGGGCAAAAGAGTTGCTTCAAAAAGAACATAGTCAGACCAGATAATGACTGTCATGATGGAGCCTACATATTGCAATTAACTGCAAGCGTTTGGCCCTGGCTCAGCCTTTGATACATATAGCAGAACACACCTGAGCTTTGTAGGCAGATCTATTAGTTGGGTCACTGTAGACTCAGTGTGAGAGACTTGGATCCCAAGCTCCCACCCCTTGTGAAGACTGGAGGACAGTCTCTTTACTTTCTTTCTTTTACAAAAAACTATTGTTTGGGGGCAGCTAGGTGGCGAAGTGAGTAGAGCACTGGCCCTGGAGTCAGGAGGACCTGAGTTCAAATCCAGCCTCAGACACATGACACATTTACTAGCTGTGTGACCTTGGGCAAGTCACTTAGCCCCAATTGCCCTGCCTTCTCCCCTCCAAAAAAAAAAAAAAACCAAACTATTGCTTTTTCTACCCGGACACTGTGCATCCCCCATACTCCTGTTGGTTTTTCATGTTTAAAGATTTTCCTAGGTTTCTGGGATTGCTTTAAAAAAGCTTAAGTACCCAGTAATGTAATGCATCTGGGCCAAATGATTTTAACTCATCAAGGACACTTGCTGGTGTTGAGTCATTTCAGTCATATCTGACTCCTCATGACCCCCTTTGGGGTCTTCTTGGCAAACATACTGGAGTGGTTTGCCATTTCCTTCTCTAGCTCATTTTAAAGATGAGCAAACTGAGGCAAACAGGGTTAAGTGACTTGCCCAGGGTCACACAGCTAGTAAGTATCTGAGGCTTGATTAGAACTCAGGACCTTCTGACTCCAGGCCCATCTCTGTAGCCACTGTGCTACCTGACTATCCACCAGGATACTAAGATGCTTTTTAATTATGTCCTTAGCTTGAATATCCAATCCCTGTTGGCCACTTTGGTTCTACCACTTCTAGTACAAAATTTGGTCTCCTTGCCAAAGGAAACAAAAGTATAACAAGAACTAAGGAGATCTGCCTTCTCTCAGTTGTCCATCATTGTCCCATCTGCCCCACATAGCAGTCATATCCTCATCTTCTCCCCATTGTAACTTTTGTTACCTTTAGCTCTTTTCATAAGCCCCAGTTCATCATGTGCTTTAACCTTCTTCACACTGGTTACTGGACCATGTCTTCCTTTGTATTATGCCTTTATTACTTGGTCTTGCTCCCGTCTTCTTCACATATCCTTTTTTTAAAGTCTAAATTGGTTGATGAATTCTCTCTTCATTCCCACTGGTTTCTTCATAGAGCTCCCATTTTTCCTCCTTTGTTAGAGCCATATCACATGGATATAAGCATTCTTCCGACCAGTGCAAGTTTCAACCCCCCTCCCCCCCTACAGCTTCTCATCCTCTACAATTCTAGTCCATGTTCCTTTATAAATTCTTCAAGA
This sequence comes from Phalanger gymnotis, assembly GCA_028646595.1. Taxonomy (NCBI): domain Eukaryota; kingdom Metazoa; phylum Chordata; class Mammalia; order Diprotodontia; family Phalangeridae; genus Phalanger; species Phalanger gymnotis. Next base: position 75,528,490 of record CM053624.1, on the reverse strand, counting down.
ATGTCAACAAGCTGAAGGCCTTCCTCCGGTTCTTTAAACATTTCACGTACACATGGGTACCACTTGAGTTATGTATCTGTTATCATTCACTCTCACTACAAAGTCTGCCCACGTCTTTTTCTTTTTTTTCCCCATGTATGTCACCAATGACATTTTAAAATGCTACTTACTTCTCACATATATCCTTGGGAATATCATCTTTGGCAATACGCTGCTTCTTATTTATATCTACTACGTATCTTTCCAAAACCTTTTTGGTGCATATAGTTTATTTTTGCCTGGTTAATTTAGACATTTTCTGAATTAAAGATAGTGTCAAATATACTGTTCTTGTTTGTATTTATCACACCAGAACTTCATGGTTTCTATTTATATATTTTATAAACTTTTTTGTTAGCATACTAATTCTACTGAAATTTTTTTGTTGTTAATTTCAGTGGTCCCTTAGGAGGAATAATTCTGGATCTAGTCATAAGGCCTCCCACTGTATTATATTTCAAAGCATGTTAATATCAATAATCCAAAATCCCTGCGTGAGATGAGTTTTTTTTAGTGTTTGGTGTTCTAACATAGTTGTATATATTTTATGATTTCATCCAAATATAGACCTAACACAAATGAACTTAGGGACGTTTATATCACAAATGTAGGAGTAATAGCTATGGCAGCAGCTCCTAATAAGAAATACTTTGGAGTTGTTCCTGTCTACATAATGAATCAGGATAGCTGAAGAATCAAATTACCATAACTGCCTGGGTATTACCTGTTAAATAAAAAAAGAATGTAAAACTCAGAAACAGAGAGCCAAAGCCAACCTAAATTAATAGATACAGTCCTGGACCTTGACTCAGGAAAATCTGGGTTCCGATCCCACATCAGATACTTCCCAGCTATGTGACCCTGGACAAATCACTTAATTTCTGTTTGCCTCGGTTTCCTTGTCTGTCAAAAGAGAATAATAGTTGTAGCTACAACAAGGGGTCACTGTGACAATCAAATGAGATAATGGATATAAAGCATTTTGCAAATGTTACTGTATAAATGCCAGCTGTTATTTCTTTTGTGAACAGTCTTATTGGTATGTACCATAATCATGATCATCATAGCCATCATCAAACATTTAGGGAACATGTACTGTTTGCAGATCACTCTGTTTCGTGCTGGTGATACAAAGGCATATAAGCCATGATCCTTGTACTCAAGGAACTAAAGTTTAGCTGGGGAGAAAGACAGAGAAAAGAGGAGCAATAAATAATAGGATAAGTGCCAGATGGGTGGAACAGAGAGTAAGCATTATAAAAGTTCATAAGGAGAGAGTCTTCCTTGTAAACTGGAGCAATCTGGGAAAGCTCCATAGAAGGGGTAGGAATTGATTCTGAAAATTCTGAAGGGAAAGATTGGGAGGAGGGGTCTGTCCTTGGAGGCAAAGGGAGCAATTGTGTCCAGTGCTTTGTGTTTTTGGAGATGGCTTTTCCTGGCAAATGGTGCCATAAGCGGCCATAGTTGTAACTGAAGCAATAGAGGCGCAGAAGGAAAAGCAGCGTGAAATAAATGGTGGCAAGAGGGCCCTTCTTGGTGTCAGGAAGATTTGGTTTAAAGTCGTGTCTGTAATACATATTAGTTTGCACAACTGTTGAAGAATACAAAAAAAAAAATAGAAGAATTGCCTATCAGAAGCATTGGAATGTTTTTGATGTTGGATGCTTCTTTGTCTCTGGGAATCTTGGATCTACCATCCATCCCATCACCTTCTTCAAAATCTTCAGAACAGGCACTAAAAGGGTCCAAGGTCTCAGCCGAACAAGCTTCTACTCTGAGCAATACTCAAACCTTGCCCTGGACGTTCTTCTCCCTTTTAGTTTTTTCACTCCTAAGCAGAAACAACTCAATTCATTCCTTTAGGTATCTGCTTTGTGTGTGCTCAGGCAGCTAGCTGGTGAAGTGGATAGTGTGCCGGGCCTAGAATCAGGAAGACTTAAGTGCAAATGTGGCCTCAGACACTTGCTAGCTGCATGACCTCTGGGCAAATTGCTTAATTCTGTTTGCCTCAGTTTTCTTATCTGTAAAATGAGCCAGAGGAGGAAATGGCAAACTACTTCAGCATGGTGCCAAAAAAAAAAAAAACCCAAATGGGGTCATGAAGACTCAGACAGGACTGAATGATAACAATTGTGTGTGCCCAGGACTTTCCCAAATTACCATGGGAGATCCAGAAACCTAAGATACATCCCCTACCTTATTCGTCAAGACAAGACGTACAGGTAAAAGTTAAGCAACAATACAAGGCAGAGTAAGATTAACAACAGTAACACTTCTATACAGAAACAGTTACAATGTTCCTTACTTAATGTATCTCACTTCATTCACATGATCTATACACCAACCTGGGGAAGGAGGCAAGGAAGACATTTTTATCTTCATTTTACAGATGAAGAAACCTAGAGTCGCAGACTGTTTGTAAGGCCCCTTCTAGTTCTCAGAGCCTGGGGAATTGTGGATATGTCCCGAGGGCCTAAATTAGCAGAAGAGGTGGAAGCAAAACGAAATTCTTCTGATTCTAAGGTTTGTGTTCATTCCAGCGTATCCAAATGCTTCAGTTGCAGGTTGTTTAGTCAGTCAACAAGTATTTAATTAAGCACTTACACGATGCCAGGCTACAGTGCTGAGACCTAAGCTTACAAAGAAGTCTTTACCCTCAAAGAACTCACATATTAATGGACTAGGAGGGAATAAGCATTTATTCTCTGGTCCTCTAGGTCCTCAAGTGCAGTGCATGTAGCCTGGAGGTCACAGGTTCCTCACCCCTGTGTAGGCACCGGGCTAAACATTTTTTACAAATATTAAGTCATTTGGTCCTCATGACAACCCTGAAGGTAGATACTATCATTATCCCCTTTTTCCAATCAAAGAAACTGAAGCAAACAGGTTAAATGCTTTGCCCAGGGTCACACAGCCAGTGTACATCTGAACTTTAAGTGTTTGAACTCAGATCTTCCTGACTCCAGGCCCAGCTCTCTATCCGCTGTACCCTCTGGCTGCCAGCAGAGAGACTTTCTAATGAAGAGTCAGCATGCAAACAAGTAGGTACTTAAAAGGGATATACACTGTAAATGGGAGGTGATCTCAGAGGCAATGGCCCAGCAGTGGGAGGCCGGTGGAGAAGGAAGGGAGGAAGGGAAGGGTACCAGGAAAAGTGTCTTGCAGAAAGTGTTTAAACTGAGTTTCGAAGGCAGCCTGGGAATCGGGGAGGCGAAGGAGAGGAGGGAGACTAAGGTTGATGACTAAAACCTACTCTGAGTGGGAAATGACTAAATAATTAAATGTCAAAATGAATAAGACATTAAGAGCTGTAAGGGTTTTCAAACAAGGCAATGATAGATGCCACTGAAGTGATAAAAGGCCTCATCACTTGACAGTGATTTCATATATTAAATCGAGCTTTGACTTAGATAAGGAAATGGAATTGGAATGATTCTCCCCACCCCAACCTTGACCTTGCCTCCTTCATCCTGTTTATCCATATACTGCTTCTAGTAGGGAAAAAGAGATTAAGAAGGAAAAATGAAGTAGGGGGAAAAAGGCAGGAAAGATACCTGGGAATATGCTCTTAGAAGTAAAGAATTCAAGCCACCAAATTAAGCCAATTTGGTTTAGGTGATGCAGTGAATAGAGCACGAGGCCTGGAATCAAGAAGCCTCCAGTTCAAAGCTAACCCCAGACATTTACTATCTGTGTCACCTGAGCAAGGCACTCAGTTTCCTCATCTGTAAAATGGAGATAATCATAGCACCTACCTCCCAGGGCTGTTGTGAAGACCAAATGAAACAATATTTGTAAAGCTTTTAGCACAGTGCCCGACACGTGGTAAGCATTTCATAAATGCTTGTTTCCTCCCTTCCTTCCTCTGCTCCCTCTATATTATGTCCACACTGAGTGCATTCAGTTCATATAGAATTCACCCATTCCTGTAAATGGTTCCTGCTCAGACTCGTGAAGGAAGAAGATGAGTTTTTTTTTGGTGCAGGTGTTGCCAGCTTCCCCCTAGGCAGGTCATTTAGTAGCACAAGCCATCAGATTTAAGTCACTGATATACCACTGAATGGTTGTCTGACTTAGATTTTCCAGTTCATTTAAGTACCCAGATCCCCGAGGTCAATGCTGCTCCCTCCTCTGTCCCCACACAGATGGTCATCGTTTTCATTCACTTCCAATCTGTGGCCAGTTGAAAGCCAGGAACCTAGAGAGAAAAGACATTACCTCCCATTACCAGCCCCAGGCATAGAGGAAATCAGGATTTTATTTTAAGAGACAGAACAAATTTGCCATTGTTCTAATTGAAACTACACCACACAACACAGGGCCTACAGCAAACAGACAAGCATTAGAGGTCACTGAAGCACTGACTGCTTTATGTAGTTGGTCTTATTATCTTGTTAATTGTTGATTCATTGGACCCCCAAATTTAGATGAGAATTCTCTATCAAACTTGAGAGTAATAATTATTACTATAATTATAACAATGTGCAAAATGACTTCAGGGTCCTGGACACCTCGTAGGATGCAGTAACATAGTAACACTGTATTAAGTGAGCTGTTATTGTTATTTGAGGTATTCTCATCAACGGGTAAGAAAAAGAGAAAAAAATCTATTTTTATCAGCCTTGGTGGCAGCTGCAGGGTGCTTGCAGGAGCAAATCGGTGATGCATCTTTTGAATTGCTGGATGAGATAGGAAATTCATCTGATCTAAAAGCACACTTATCATTTTAAAGATCTGGCACACTTCCACAAACCTCATGGGATAGGCAGAATTGAGGTTTTTGAGATCCTAGGATCGTATATCTTAGAGCTAGAAAAGACCCAAGAGGTCATCTAGCACAGAGGTGTCAAATATACTGCCCAGCACTCCAGAACCTGGTTTAAAATGTAGTTGGGAAATGTTTAACAAAATAAATTTTAAAAAACAATAGAACACAGATAATGTTAATATGTGGTTTTCTTTAAGTCAATAGGTGATTAGTAGAGATCCTTATAAAGACCAGTGCCCTCCCCACCTCTTCTATTTGAGTTTGACATCGCTTATGTAGTACAATTCCTGAATTTGACAGATGAGGAAACTGAGGCCCAGAAAACATAAGGTAGCGGAGATTTGACTCTTAACCCAATCCCTTACCTATCATCTCACATATGCATTTGAAAAAAAAAATTAATTAGACCTATGATTTCTTCATTGTAAGGAGCTCCCAGCGAGAAATTTCTTTTTAACAATGCAGATCAGCACCTTCTGAAACTTAGAGTCTAAAAGAGTTGCCTGTGTCTCTGAGAGGTGAAAGGACTTGCCCAGGGTCACACAGCTGGGTATATTTAAGTGGCGGATCTTGAAGCCAGGCCTACCTGCTTCCTTCTCCAATCTATCATGTGCATGCCATTGTCAAACTAATCTTCATAAACCTCCACTGCATCACTTCTGTATTTAAAAATACTCAGTGTTCCCCTATTGTTTACTTCATCAAGTCAGAAAATGATTTCTTCACTTCTGTGAAATCTTCTCTAATTACAGCCTAAACTGATTTCCCCTTCTTTAGTTCCTTTTGCAATTGTCATAGTATCATGCAATTAGAACTTTACATATATATGTATACATATACATATATATAACAGTTCTATCTCTGATTACTTATATGCATAGTTAAGCACCTAATCATTTGTAGTGTTTACTCATTTATTTAGATGTATATTTGTGATGCCACTAAAAAAAACACATATTTATTTGTTCTAAGATCTATAAGGCTCCATTTGTGACATACTACTTCTGCTCTAGACATACCCCTTCTTCTGTCTCATACTCATTTTCTGTAATTTTCTTTTTTCTTTTTCTAGAATTTTCCATGCTAGAAACTTCTATATCCCATGCTTCTATAGTGGGAGAGCCCCTCTGGTCAATCCCAGGAATCTTCCTCCCTGTGACATCAGAGATGAGTAACCAATCCAAAAAGCTTCAGTGAGACTGTTTCCTATAAAACATATGGCTGTCATTTGCCTGAAGGTTGCCCCAGTAAGTAGGCTGCAGGAGTCTGTCCTTGTGTGTGGGCTAAACCCAGTAATATGGTGCTACCCTGCTATGTGGTATTGGTCCACAGTCCTAATTTTAGAGATATTATTATTAAGTTGTTATTATCGTTAGTATTCTCAGTCCTCCAATGACCTTGTATTCTTTTGTTTTGTATATTGTAAATGTAACTCCTCCCTCACCCCAACAGAATGCCTTGGTGTAGAGGAGAATTGATCCATCCATTCCCCACTCTAGTGAGGAAGAATGATTAAGAGAGCTGGCAAATCTGGGATTTTGAATTATCAATGGGATTTGATGTCATTTTGATATCAAATAGTTACTGGGATTTGAATTATCAATTATCAATGGATATTGAAGCTAGCAGCAGCCTCTCCACAGGACCACAGCTGAACTTCTCCTTCTCCTGAGACATGACGACTGACCATCAGACCCAAGGTCCGGTGACTTCCCTGATTGTATCCTTCTCTTGCTGCCTTTGCTTGTACCCATCCCTCAGCATCTCGAGCCACAAGCTTCTCCATTTACGTGACTTAAACACAAAGGCCCATTCCCTTTTAGCATTCACTGAACAGTGATCAAGTGAAACTCTCCTACATCGCCAAAAGCGATTGCAATGGACTGGGACAATGTGTCTTCTTAGCCCAATTATGTTATAGACTCGGAATGGGCAGGAACCTTGTCTTATATTTTCTAAGTCCTAGTCTAGTATCTGTTCTGTTTTTTTTTTTTCGATATTACAATGATTACTTTATCTGCCAAAACCAATGGAGTTTTCATTGGCCTCATACTTCTTGACTTCACTGAAGTTTTGACACTGTTGACCACTCTATCTCCTGGATAATCTTTCCTCTCTGGGTTTTTGTTACATTGATTGGACCCTCAAATATACATGAGATTTCTCTATTAAACTTGAGAACAATAATTATTATTATACTTATAATAATGGACAAAATGTCAGCCTTCTTTCCTCCTATCTGACTTTTCAGTCTTCTTTTCTAGATCATCATATCATACCCCGTAGCTGGGATTTAAAAGACATTTTACACATCATAATTATCATTGTTATTGTTCTCAAGTTTGGTAGAGGAATCTCACCTAAAGGTCTGTCCTGGGCTTCCCCTCCACTCTCTCTCTATGATCTCTTTCGAGGTTATCAAATATAAGCAGGTGACTCCCCAATCTACATACCTAGCCCTCACCTATCTCCTGAGCCGCAGTTCCACATCTCCAATACTCAACACGCCCAACGTCCACGTCCAATGCCTAATGTCCATGTCTACTACTCGACATGTCCAAAACAGAACTTTAATCCTCCCCCAAACTCTGCCTCTCTTCCAAACTTCTATTTCTATTGAGGGTACCACCATCTTTCCAGGAGCCAAGATTCACAAGCTTCAAGCTTGTAGTCAGCATGGCTTCTCCATCTCATAATCTGAGCAAGTCAATTGCCAAGTTTTGTTGATTCTCACTCTGCAATATCTCTTACAACCATCTCCTCCTTTCTACTCATACAGTCACCAGTCTGGTTGAGGCCCTTACCTCTCTCTTGGACTTTTGCAAGAGCGTCCTAATTGGTCTGTGTGCCTCCAGTTTCTCCCCTCTCATCATTCACACAATTACCTAGAGTGATTTTCTTAAAGGCTGGGTGTTAACCATGTTGCTTCCTGCTCAGTAAATTCCAATGGCTCCCTATTACCTCTGGGATCAAATACAAATGTCTCCATTTGGGATTTAAAGTTCTTAATACGTGGTTCCAATCTACCTTTCCAGCTATGGTATATAAATACTATCCATATTCACTACTTGGACCAACCACACCATCCTTCTACTTCTTCCTCATATATGCTTCCATCTTTGTTTCTTCCACTAGCTCTCCTCAATGCCCAGAATAAACTATTTCTTCATTGCTGATTCTTCGAATTGCTAGTTTCCTCCAAATCTCAGCTCAAATGCCACCTTCTACAGGAGACTTTTCTTGATTCTCCCAGATACGACTGCCTCCTCAACCCTCCCCCTCCAAAAATGATCTTATATTTCACATATATATATATATATATATATAACACACACACAATTGGTGTATACATATTATGTTCCCTGAAAAAAATGTAAGCTCTTTGAGGTCAAAGAGTATTTTTTGGCTTTGTATCCCCAGTACCTAGCATGGTACCTAATATATAGTAGGCACGTAAATGCTGATTCACTCCTGACCACTCCTCTAGTTTTGACCAATCACTTCTTGATTGGACTATTGCAGTGGACTTCTAATTGACTTTCTGGCTTATGCTCTTTCCTTCCTCTAGTTTACCTTGTGCACTGTGTCACATAGCAGGTACTTAGTAACTTTATTGAATTTAGTATCATTTTCTACACAGTTCTATATAGAATTTAATTGAACTTGCTGCAGTTGCCAAAAAATAATCTTTCTAAGACTCGAGTCTGACTATGTCACTCTCCCACTCAAAAAAGCTTCAATGGCTTCCTATTGCCTCTAGGATTAAAATACATACTTCTCTACCTGGCATTTAAAGTCTTCTACCATCTAGTCCAATCTGCCTCTCCAGACATTTTATATTACTCACCCTTAACTAACTCTTCATTCCAGTAAGAGTGGATTACTAGCTCTTCCATGAATCCAAAGTTCCATTTCCCATCTTCATAAATTTACATAGTTTATTCCCTATACTTGAAATATACTCCCTCCCTCCTCTGTCTCTCAGAATCCCCCGCTTCTTCATTTTACCTCTGTATATTAACCTCTTTTTTTTTTTTACCTATAATATAGACATAAGAATAGCAGCTACTTCATAATTATTGTGAGGATCAAGTTGGATCGGTAAAGTGCTTCCCAAACCTTAACGTGCTAGCTAATGTTATTGTTATCGTGATCACTCACACTCTCTCTGTCCTCAAATGATCTTGTATTTATTTATTTGCTTACTTACATATTTATTTTGCATGTTAGATTTTCCCCTTGTCACTCCCAAACCTCCAAGAATGCAAGGTCTCCCAGGTCATGGACTGTTTTGCTTTCATCTTTGTATTCCTAACAAAATCTCTTTTTTTTTAAATAATATTTTTTTTCCAATTACATGTAAAGACAATTTTTAACATTCATTTTTTTTAAAATTCCAAATTTTCTCCTTCCCTCTTTCTCCTCCACCCTCCATAAGGTAGTAAGCAATTTGATATAGATTATATTTGTGCAATCATGTAAAATACATTTCCATATTAGTCACATTGTAAAAGAAGAAACAGACCAAAAGAAAAAACCACAAAAGAAATAAAGTGAAAATAGTATGCTTTGACCTGCATTCAGATTCCATCAGTTCTTTCTCTGGTTGGGGATAGCATTTTCCATCACAAGTCCTTTGGAATTGTCTTAGATCATTGTATTGCTGAAAATAGCTAAATCATTCATGGTTGATCATTGCATAATGTTGCTGTTTCTGTGTACAACGCCTAACAATCTCTTGCACATACTAAGTGCTTCATAAGCATTCATCATTCAATAAATATTCATAAATGTTCGATTCATTTCAATCAAATATATTCAGTAAAACTGGATCATTAACTACTGAAATAATCATTTTTATATATATGAAATCATACTACATAGCATCAAGTCATCCCCCTGGTTTTTCTCATCATGTAACATAAAGGTATAAAGCACTATATAAATATTACATCATGAGGTATAAGGAACTTGATATGACCAAATTCACAAATTAATGAAAGTCATCTGCCCCAGGTAGCAACACCTCTTGGTATGCCAGCTGGGGGTGCATTGCCTACCCACGAAGAGAACAAAATCCATCTGAGATTCAATGAGATGTTAGCAAAGGAAAGCTTTTTCACTGGTGACATGCCTGACAGAGGAGTGAATAGTGAAAGGTTTTTAGAAGTACAAGTACACAGTCATCGACTTCGGATAGAGCATTTCTTCCGCAATGATCAAAGCTTTGAGGGGGGAAATGACCTTTCTTTGAGGTTAAGTCATAGTTGTGTATCCCAGTGCATTTTTTAAAAAGCAAATAAACAACTTAAGTGGAGTGCTCATTTTGGAGGGACCTGGAGACTGAAATGCAGCCAAGCTGTTCTCTCAATAAAAGAAAGATAAGCAGAGTATAGCATTCATTAAACAAAGTCATAAAGGACACTAGTAAATAAAGAGCTTATTTTCCCCCCAATTTTCCATTGATGGTAATAAATTCTCCACTGACATCCTAATCTGATGCTTCATCATGGCATGGGGGTTGACTCTAGGTTCTTTGAGACTGTAGCAGTAGAGGGAAAGTCATGGCTAGGTCCTACAAAGCTGGAAAAGCTTCAAATACAGGCTGCGGACAGGCTCTCTCCATCTATTTTCTGGGGACTGACAGTTTGAAGAGTGCTATCATCTAAAGCTTGCCCACCAAGTGATGAATTCTGTTATGGTTATGACAATTCAGAAGCCAAGTAGTAAGTTGTGGAAAAGATTGTGAGCTGTCTCAGTGGAGAAAGTACTCACATCAATGAAATTATGTTTTCTGAAATGATACACGAGATGTTTAACTACTAGCAAACTGGAAGAATTGTGATTTGTGCACAAATACAAAGCAATACAAATAAGAAACTTGTTTATTACAATTTCAGCTTTACATAGATTTTTTTTCTTCTTAGAAATTCAGACAGAGTCATATATATTCTGGCATATGTTTTATCCTTTCCCCCAGGAGGAATAGCTTGCTGCCCCCTCCAAAAAAAAGGACCTCTATTTCATGTTTCTTTACAGAAAGAAATTTGGTGATCTTTTAGATTCTTTTTTCCCCCTGAGATTTAACAATATTTTATTTTTTTCTCCCCAATTAAAAGTAAAAACTATTTTTTGGCATTTGTTATTTTTAAATGGTCTTTTAAGATCTTTATGGGCTCAAAGATTCTACAGTAATAATGATAATTATTATTATAGCTGACATTTACATAATTCTTTATGATTTACAAAGCACTTTCCCCACAACAACCACGTGAGATATGCATATAGACACCTGTGTATTTGCCAGCAAAGAATAAGTTAACTCCTTTGGCTGGAGTGAAGTGTTTTGTATATGAGAAGAGGAGGATATAAGGATGAAGAGGCAGGTAGGGGTCAGGATGTAGACGGCCTTGAACATTAGACTAGAACAGAGATTTTTAGCCTTCATGGTATCATGGGCTCCTTCTTAGTATAATGTTTTTAAATGCCTAAAATAAAACACATAATACCTAGGACCATAACGGAAACCAATTGTATTGACATAGTTATCCAAATTTTTTTTAAAAATAAATTCATAGACCCCAGGTTAAGAACCCATTGGCCAGAGAGAGTTTAGACTTGACCCTCTAAGCAGGCAGGGTGCCATTACAGATTTTTTACATAGGATTGAAATTTGCAAAGTAATATCTTAGGAAGATTAATTTGGTAGCATATCATGGTCTTGGTCTCTACAGGTACATCTTAATGATAAAAGTCATTGGTGCTTAATAGTTAATAATAATAACAAATATTTCTATAGTCATTAATATTGCATTGTGCCCAACATATATTATCTCATTTTGTCCTCACAACAATCCTATACGATAAGAGCTATTATGACCATTTTGCTGATGAGATGGTTAAATGATTTCCCCAGCAGCACATAACTAGTAACTCTAAGGCATTATTTTAACCTCGGTATTCCTGACCTCATACCGCATGCTGTTATTTAAACCAGGGCTTCTTAAACTTTTTCCACTAAAGACCCCTTTTCCTGGTGTTGCATAGTGTGAGGGCATGCACAGTGCAAAGTGCACATGCTTCGTGTTCAGAACCAAGGCTGCAGTGAAGTTGCATGATGCAACAGGGGCAAGCATTGCCAGAAGCATTTCGGATTCATTATGTGTTTGATGTTTAATTAATTTTTGGTCATTGCACATTCAGAGACCTTTTGTTGTTGCCAAATTTTTCACAACCCCAGAAGTGCTGATCTAAACCATGATGCCTCTCAGGTACACAGTGTTTGTCAAAACTGAAAAGACAAGGCTATCATGGACTCTTGGATGGTTACACCTATATCTAGAGCCTGGGGTGATATAAAAACCTGATCACAGACAGAAAAGATACCCAAGTGGGCAGGTGTGAAAGAGCACAAAAGCCCCATGTCCCTCAGGCTGCCATCCCCTGAGAACTGGTATACTAACAGAGCACATGGACACTCCCAGAAGAGGGGAAATGGGGAGGAACTTAAAGCTTCTGCCCCTAAATCGTCTCATTGCCATCAAAGTCCTACTTGTCTCTATGAAGACAGCGGTGCAATGTTACTAGTCCTGTCTCTTCCTTAAACGCCATGGATAAGGGCAGCTTCAGGCATGGGCAGAGATTGTTACAGACACTTTTCCTCCTGGGATAACATAGCAGGTTATAGGATGGATAGGGGGAGGGAGAAAATGGAAATAGGAAAATGAGTTAAGAGTTTACTGCAATAGGTCCAGGAATGTATGAAGTGATAAAAGTTTAGACTAGGTTAGTGGGGAATGTTAAGGAAAGAGAAGGGAGATCTTAAGATGGAACAATGGACAGAACTTGTTGAATAACAGGATGTAGGAGGAGAGAAAAGGAGAGGAGTCACAGATGATGGGGGCTGAGATGATGGGAGATTGCCCCCCATATGCACATGAACTCATTCCATGAAATGATGTCATGCTATTCTCTCTTTGTCATGAAAATGTAGTTCACTTTTATCAATTACATAGCAGTCCATGGGAGCACATGAGAGAAGGAATGAATGTAGAAAAGGAGTATTGCTCAATGATTGAATTAGAGGTTGTCTGTACCTCAGTATCATAAGAGTCAGCCACTCCATGTACAGTTAAGTACACAGAGCATTGAACATCCATTCCTTAGCCTCCTGAGTCTTTGGGTGAGAATTTAAACAAGATGTTGATCTACTTTAGTTTCCTGCTGGAAAAATGGAACAGCAACTAACCACCTTAAATGAATGTCACATAACAGATTTTTATGAAACTCTTCAACCCTGCAAGTGAAAGATGCTCCAATTGGTAATATGTGTATTTTGACTTTGAAAGTCCAATCTTTTTAAATTTACATTGTAGACTAAGCTTAAGTTTTCCAAGTCTCAACTTCATTTTTTTTCTCTTTTAAAAGTCAAAAAGACTGAGCTATGTCAATTGGGGGGTCCACACTAAGTTCAACATGTATGGTGAGACTTTTGAGGGAATAGGGCACCAAATTGCCTAAGGACAGATAAACCAGCCCAGACTGGAAACAGAGTTGGTTATAGCTCCCATGCCTGTTAGGAAGCCCTGCACTTCCAGCCTGGATGAGACCTAGTCTTTTTGTTTTTTTGAGTCAGAAACACAACTAACCACCTTTTGATGTTCTGATAACTAAAATTTGATTGTCACTTCAGCTATTGTGAAAGTTATGGTCTGCTGAACCAAATTACGGAAAAATTTCCCTTCCTATTTTCCCTCCTCAATGTCACGGATTCACAATTGCCAAGGCCATTCACTGGCATTAATAGGAAAAAGACTTTCTGGAGTGACTGTACAGACTGTACATCATTCAATATGCACGGAATTACTGTTGGAATCAAACAGCCCCTCTTTTTTGCTTCTAAGTGTTGTCCATTTTTAATTTGAAATTGAATGACTGCCTCTTAGTAACACAGGGGCTTGAAATAGATGAAGAGTAGTGTACATGTAAGGCCATCCCTCTCTGCCCCTTCCTTTTTTTATTCTTTATTTGGCCTCAATAAACAATTCAAACCAAAAGGTCAGAATTGAACCACCATCATTTTAAGCTGAGGACTCATAACATGTGTCAGAAAACTAAGTGAGAGAAGGCAAGTCAAAAGGTTATGAACAGACTATTCACCAGATCTAGCCCTACCCACTGACAGAATAAGGAGCTGTCTTGGGGAGGCCATAATAACTTACATTTATATTGCATTTTGAGATTTACAAAACACATTATCTCACTTGAGCCTCACAATAACTCTTTGAAGTAGGGGCTATTATTGGAATACTAATTCTAATAATGAGGAAGATAAGAAAGCTGAGACTGTCAGATAAAGGAAAGTGACCTTTACTCAGGGTCACACAGCTAGTAAATGGCTGTGGCAGGATGGGAATGCAATTCTTGCTGACTCCAAGCCCAGCACTTTAGCAACTATGCCTTCTGGCTCCCTAAGCTGGTATACTGCAAAGAATATTAACTCTGGAATCATAGAACCTAGGTTCAAATCTCACCTCTGACACCTGTGTGACCTTGGGCAAGTCGCTTAACCACTTCATGCCTCAGTTTCCTCATCCATAAAGTGAGGGGGGTTGATTAGATGGACCCTAAAGTCCTTTCCAGCTTCACATGTGATCTTAAGTTTCAGGATTGGAGGGGCGTTAAAAGAGCCTGCTTATACAAACCGATCTTCTCAACGTCCACTGTGGACTCCACGATTACCACCCCTAGAGTCACTCATTTGAGCCAAGGTATGATTTCTCCAAAAGGTCCCAGTTAAAATGTAAACATAGCTGGGGTAATACACTAGTCCATTAGCTCCCACTTACATATTTACATATTAGCAAAGGTTTATCAGATTAGAAAACCATTCCCTGGCACAGAACAAAAGCTTGAGGGAATGAGATGTAGATTAAGTAAATTTAGTTTAGTGGGAAGGGAAGGAAATGGTTTGGAGAGTTCTGGGTGGTGAAGATAGACTCAAATGGAGTCCTAAGGTGAGGTCTCTAGGTAGCCAAGATTCTGGCACTGGCTACCTAAGCAGGGAAGAAGGACAGAAGAGAGGGAGCCGAACTGGAGATAGAACTTTAGGAGTGACAATCTCATATGAGAGATAGGTGAGACATGCATACGATTAGCCATATTAATATTGAGCTCACAGTTATATAGTCTTTCAAGGCTTACAAAACATTTTGTTCACCACAGCCCTTCGAAGCAGGTACAAATATTTGTATTCCCACTTTACAGATGAGAAAGCTGAGGCTCATAGAAGTTAATCAACTTTGAAGACAAAAATAAGAGAAGAGTCTAAGAAAGGAACATTTCTTTTTTTGAGTGATTCTAAGAAGGGGATTATGGGAAACTGTGGAGAAAGCGTCGTCCAAACTGGGCCTCAAAAGACGGAAAAGACAGAGATGAGGAGAGTAGTGATAACCATAGCTATCATTTATATAGTGCATACTATGTGCCAGAAACTGTGCTAAACACTTTATGATTATTATCTCAATTGATTTTCAGACCAACCCTGGGAAGTAGGTAGTATTATCATCCCCATTTTACAGATGAGGAAATTGAGGCAAGCAGCAGCTAGGGGACTTGCCCAGGGCCACACAATCAAATATGTGAAGTCAGATTTGAACTCAGGTCTTCCTGTCTCCTGGCCCAGTACTCTACCTAGCTAAATTATTGACATAGTGCCAAGGCACTAAAATTTGGGAATAGCAAGTAAAACACTTTATTTGGAGCACAGACTTAAATGAAGGAGCAGCGTAGGCTGAAGAGACAGGTTGGGAGGGTCCTTGAATTCCAGGCATAAGAGCAGAGCTGTAACTCGGATTTGGCACCTGGGACAAATTCAGTAACGGCAGCTGGGGTAAGGGAACGCATCTAATATGTACTCCCTTAATGAGTCATTGTTATCTCAAGATGACTGTGAATGGTCCAGGAAAACCGGAACCTTCGACCATGGGAGGTGATTTAGCAACTGGGAGACTAGGGTGTTTGAAGTGAGATGGTGTTGGGATGCAGAAAAAGACTGAGTCATGAACTGAGGGTGATCTGGAGCTCCATAAATGATAATATCAAGACTCTGGACAAACTATAGTGAACTTTAAAGGTGCAGAGGTTTCTGAGGAATGGTGGTAGGCAGTAGGGTCTGAAGATGGTGTGTAAAGACTATGCTAACCCCCTCTGTACCCCAGAAAGTGATCAAAGGAGCAGCCAACCTTGGAGAGGGCAGCAAGGGATATTGTAGTTTCAGGATAAAGCTAGGTTTCAGTGAGCATCAGAAAAGAGAAGGAATGGGAAACAAAAAGGTCCAGGATGAAGGTAACCTTCCTCTGTTAACAATACAGAGTACTGTTAGGGACTGGGGCGGGGAAAGGAGGGTAGCAGGTGAGGGGAAATCTGAAGTACTAGGGCTGAGTTTACTTTTGGAGTCAGGGTGTGTGTGAGAGGCAGGGCAGGGGTGGGGGGTGGGGGTGGACCACGGTGATGGGCAGCAGCCAGTTAAATTTTTTATTCTCCTTCTCCCAAACCTGGATATCCCATGCTGTTCTTTAGTGCCCAATGCTTAGCATAGTGCTTAGCACATAGTAGGTACTTAATAAATATTTATTGACTGACATTCGGGACGCAATGGTGAGCTATCGGTGAGTTTTGAGCAATGTAGTAACAGAGTTGCCCATTAGGAAGATTTCACTGGCAGCAGCGCATAGAACAGATTGGAAAGGGGACAGCTTTGGAGACAGGGAGACTAGTTATACACAAAGTAGGTCCATAGATTATATAGAGTGGTACTTGAAAGTAACGACTACTTCAGCTTAGAAGGTCAGGCTAATTCTTGTGACTCCTGGTCCCAGGGCAGGACCTCTAAGAGGACAGGATTTCCAGGGATTGGTGATAATTCTTCCTTGTGTCAATGAGTATCTGGGAGCCAGTAGTCCCTTTCGCACTTCTCAGAAAAGTGTCCAGGAGCAAATGTCTTAATGATGTCTGGATTAGTCTGACCCTATTTAACAATAAAGTTTGATCCTGAATGGGAAATCCTTTCCTTTGCTTACAAAAGAAAATAAGAGCTTCTTCCATACTCTGCACTAGAGCCTTATCAGTTAGACAAAAACATTAATTAGTGGACTTTCAGCAAATACCACATTAACTCATCTTATCCCAAAAACATATGGTCGGGTTTCCCAGGTAAACCAATCCCATGAGCCTGTGAGGACAGCAAATCCAAAGGTATTCTAGAACCATGCTGCTGTTTAGCAACTAAGTTTTTCTTTCCATAACAACTGCTACATAAAACAGTCTTACATTACCTCCAAGCCACAGGAACCTAAAAACCAACTAGTAAGCTCTGCTTGAAGGGTTGGGAGTTAATTATAACAGTCTTTGCTAGCTTCAGCTTGTGGTTTTCCTCTTATTGTGAAATGTCAAGAACAGAGGAGGTAAAATTAGTATTATGTTGCTACCAAAGCATTTGACCCAGTATCTTAGGTTGGATTTAGATCATGTCCTCCATTCCCAATATGGTTTGGGGGGAGGGGTGGGGAACCTGTGGCCTCAAGGCCACAAGTGTCCCCCTAGGGCTTCAAGTGGGGCCCTGACTGAATCCAAACTTCACAGAACAAATCCCCTTAATAAAAGGGTTTGTTCTGTAAAACTTGGACTCGGTCTAAAGGCCACACTCAGGGACCTAGGAGGCCACATGTAGCCTCAAGGCCGTAGGTTCCCCACCTCTGGTTTGGGGGAATATGACAGTATCAAGCCACAACTTAGAGCACAGAGTTGTCAGAATTAAACAATGGTCTTCCTGGTCCAAAGGAAAAAGTTATTTCACTAAGATCCATTCTACTTACACATTTACCTCATTTGTTGTCTTCATGAGACAGAAAGTTTTCCATTATTGTGCCTTTCCCCAGCTATCACGTGCCTGTTTCTGTCTCATTTCACTGCAACGTTCTGCAGCCCTATTAATTTCCTCAGAGATGCTGTGCCTTTAATGTGCAAAGTTTGTTCAGTCAGTGAATATTATTGCGTGCCTACTGTGTGCACAAGTAATTCCAAGAGGGTGAGGAATAAGAGATGCTCAGCCTGAGACCTCCAGTGGAATCTACAAAATAGTAAAAAAGACAAGAGGAAGGCCTCTGGCCTCTACGAAGAATTTACTGAAATACATGAGCCAAAATTACATGAGATGAGAAAGTATAGAAGGGTTTTGATTGGCATCAGTGAAAGGTGCTCTTCCATCGATCCATAGGATACATTTTAGCATGGCTTAGACACTGAGGGCAACATGTGCAGTCATCAATAGGGAACCACTGAAGGGTTTTGAGCAGTGATATAACTTAATCAAGGCTTTGCATTGAGGTTTTTTTGGTGGCCTAGGTGAAGAATAGATTGGAAACAAGTAAGAGTGGAGGCAGGGAAACTGTTTAGGAGGCTACTAGGTGAGAAGTAATGAGGGCTAGATTAAAGTGGAAGGAAGGAAGGAGGGAGGGAGGGAGAGAAGAAGGGAGGAAGGAAGGGAGGGAAGGAAGGAGGAAGAAAGGAAGAAGTGAGGGAGGAAGGAATGAAAGAAAAAAGGAAGAAATGAAGGAAGAAGGGAGGGAGGAAGGAAGGAAGGAAAGGAGGGAAGGAGGGACGGAGGGATGGAGGGAGGAAGGGAGGGAGAAAGGAAGGAAGGAATGAAGGAAGGAAAGAAAAAAGGAAGGGGGATAGTTAGGTGGCACAGCATTGGCCCTGAAGTCAGGAGGACATGAGTTCAAATCTGGCCTCAGACATTTGATCAGCTTACTAGCTGTGTGACCTTGGGTAAGTCACTTGACCCCAACTGCCCTGCTTTCCCCCCTGAAAAAAGGAAGGAAGAGATGAGGGAAGAAAAGAGGGAAGGGGAGGAGGGAGAAATGGAGGAAGGAAGGAAAGAAGAAAGGAAGTATTTATTAAGCATCTATTATGTGCCAGGCACTGTGTTAAGCTCTTTACAACTATTATTTCACTATCGATTCTCATAGCAACCTTGGGAGGTAGATGCTATTATCACCATTTTACAGATGAGGAAACTGAGTCCAACAGAAGTGAAATGACTTGCTTAGAATCATACAGCTCTTCAGTGTCTAAAGCCAGATACATAAACTCAGGTCTTCCTGCCTCCAGGTCTTGCACCCTATCCACTGTATCACCCCGATGACTCTAGAGCCCAGTGACGGTGAATGAATGAATCAATGAATCAATGGACGGATGGATATCAGTAACTATGTGCAAATCATTAAGTGCTAGAAATACAAATTAGAAAATAGGGCTGTGGAAATGGAAAGCACAAAATAGACGGTGAAGACATTGGAAAGACAATGAAATGAAGCTGAAAAAGTGAGAGAGCAGGAGTGCAAAAGGAGGCCAAGGTCAGCAGCAGAGGTGAACGGAGGAACAACAGGGCCACGGACAGAAGCAGTGACTCTAAACTCTGAGGACCAGAGGAGAAGTTTCCAGAAGCTCTGGCACCACTCTATTTCCCATATATCCTCTATTCTAAAATATTTACAAAGTAGGAGGCGATGGAACAGGGGATGTTTGTCATACAACCAGAGTAAGTTATCTGGATTTTAGTAGGAAAATCTCTTCCTTGTTCAGCCATAGATGCTCTGAAGAGACAGGTGAAAGGTACAGAATAGCATTAATTAGCTCCCCACTAATTTAGTGCTATCCTTGTTAGCTGGGCTTTGGAATTATTGGTATGGAAGGCTTTCTACACACTAGAGGAGCGGTCAGAGGAGATAGTTTTGTGTGCATGTGTGTGTGTGTGTGTGTGTGTGTGTGTGTGTGTGTGTGTGTGTGCGCGTGTGCGTGTGTGTATGTATGCGCGTGTGCGTGCGTGCATGTGTGTGTGTGTGTGTGTGTGTGCGTGTGTGTGTGTGTGTGTGTGTGTGTGTGTGCTTTCTTGAATAACTTGCCCTAGTTTTACTCAGAGCCTCAGAGTTTATCTCACACCAGCAGAACTCCGCCTAGCAGGGACAACTGAGAGCCTGCCTTAGGACTATAGCTCATATCTCTCTACACAAACATGTCCCCAGGCAGTGCTAGGGGTTCTTACTCTAAAAGTAATTTTAGAATTCAATCCAGTCAGAGGGCAGCCAAGGCCCTAAAGTTCGACCCCAAGCACAAGTGTGTTTTCCCTTATACCTTAGAGCCCCAAGGTGGATTTCTAGTTCTAGACTTGTGGCCCCTGACCTTCGAAAGCTGTGGCTGGGGAAGGAATGGGGGGTGGGGAGGAGGCGGATGAAACACCTATTTATAGAACTCCCTTTTAGCCTCCCAGTAACACAGACTTGAACATTATAGTTCTTCCATTTCCTATCTCAGTCATTCACACTCCCCTCCCCTCCCCTGTGAGGTTCCAAGTCAAACTTGCACAGAGAAACTCCCAGCTGAACTGGTCAGACTTCATTGTATTTTGCAGTCGGGTCAGCAAACAGCAGGTCAGGAGTAAAATCCCTTTAGGGTCTGTCTGGTCACCAAGAAAGCCTCATGTACAGCAACACTTTGGCAAACCCATCCCTCAAGCCTACACTTGGCCTCTAAACCTCAGAGATGAAATGTATTAAGCAAAAAATCCCAGCCTTGGCCCAGACCCATGCAGCATAGCCTCATAAATTGCATATCCACTCCCTTGCTGCTTCCAATTTGTAACCCTTTAACCAAAGAAAAACAGAGGGAAAGAATAGGCACCACCACTGACTTGAGAACTCATGGATCTGGGACTCAGCAGTTTTCACAGTATTTCTATGGCCTCTAAATCTTCCACCAAAAAAAAAAATCATCTCAACCTCACCCTTATAATCAGAGAAGAGTCTGGGTGCGATATCAGTTGAATCAACATCAAAAAGAAAATTGTAAGTGGCTACAGACAGTATGGAAAGCATTTTCAATGGAATATACCTGGGGAAAAGGGCAACAAAGCCTCCCCTCTTCTGCCCTGAATATTCGCTATTTGTGTGCACTCTCTGAGAAAACACAGACCATGGCAGTGATTCTGAGAAAAACCAGCCTTGTCTAGGTAGACCTAAGTCATTCAGAAAAGTTGTTTGACCCTGGAATTCCCTGGGCATAAACTAGAGTAACTTCCTGGAGCTGAACTAAGGAGCTTCATGCAAGTCAACCTTACTTCTGCTTTTATTGCCCCCTTCCTCTTTCCTTCCCTTGTCTCTTATACCTAACTCGCAGCCCATCGGAGCTTTGAGCTTGTCTCTTTTGCTTTGTCTTTTGAAAAGGAAGTAAAACTTGGGTGTGAGCATTGTTTTGCATTAGGGCAATATCTCCCCCTTTCTGCCCCTTGTTCTTAGGTGTGCTTAAAGGGGAGGGCAGTCTCATGGTATCTGAATTGGGTCATAACTCTTTAGGAGAGGGGGGAAGGAGTGGGAGAGGAATAATTCTAACATGAAAGTAAAATAAAATTGAATTAAAAAAATAAATAAAAAGGTATACTCAGAAGGGGGGAAAAATTCTTTAGGAAGTTCACATGTGGAAGAAAGGTACCCTATATTCATAAAGACGCATATGCCGAGAATGGCAAATTAGATGGACACATCTACTCTGGTTTAAATACCCCACATGTTAAAATAGAAACCTATCTATTTGTCATTTAATGAGCAGCTAGGTGGTGTAGTAGAGTGCTAGGCCTGGAGTCAGGAGAACCTGAGTTCAAATCCAGCCTCACGCACTTACTAGTTATGTGACCCTGGGCAAGTCATTTGATCCTCTTTGCCTCAGTTTCCTCATCTATAAAATAAGCAGGAGAAGGAAATGGCAAACTGCTCTGTTATCTTTGCCAAGAAAATCCCAAATGGCATCACAAAGAGTCAGATAGGACAGAAATGACTGAACAACAAAATCTGTCATTTAATGCTTTGCTGAATGGCTAAATTTCCTAACTCGCTGACACAGTCCCTAGTACATACTAGGTACTCAACAAATACTCATTGAATGAATAATGTGTTACCAGTAACTAATAAAAGCTACAGCAACATAATGTAGAAGCAGTAATTAATACCAGTACCAAGACAATCCCATTATAGTTTTTGAGAGCATGTACTTTGTCTGAAGAGCTCCCTTAGCCAATGATTTCACTTCCCACTCCCCATTTGTCAGACTATAAACATTAGTATATATTTAGAAATAAAATTCCTGCCCATTCACTTAAGAAAGATGCCACCTTCTGTTGACTGATGATCATCTTGGTCATTTTCAAGTAGTAAGACTTTAAAGGGTATGAATGGTCAGTTCTGAGATTCAGGTTCAAGGTACAGTGGGTGGAAGGCTGACCTCAAAGCCAAGACTTCATGGGTTTAACTCCTGCCCTCATGGGTTTAACTCCTGCCCTTGATTCATACTGGCTGTGTGACCCAGGGCAAATCACTTAACTCTTCAGTGTTCTAAGCAACTTCCTAGGGCTATAACTTGTGGAAAAGATGCTGATTTGTATTGGTGGAAGGGATTTTCTCTTCTGGAAATTCCCCACACCAATGAAATGACAGGCCTGATCCCTGTTCCCTATTAAAATTATCGATGATGCCCATCGGATCAAAATCCTAAACCAGACCCCCATGTTTCCTTCATAGCTGGGGACTGAGGTCCATGGATTTGAAATTCATTTTGAAGACAGTGATAACTTGAATTCACGGGACAATCATTTAGCCCTCATTCCCCTATCACCTCCTTCAAATAAACAAATACATTTGGGTCTCCTTCTAAGAATGCTAAAACGTGCTGAATTGCCTGGGGAGGAGGAATTAAAGAAGAAAAGAGACCAAAATGAACACAATTTTGTAATGGCAAGCTTGTAATTTTCTGAGCCTCTCCCTTATAGCCCCATATAAAGAGAATGTTGTCACTGATATGCAGTGTAGCACAACAGATTCCTTAATAGGAGAGGCTGTATTTGTCAATTGCCATAAAAAGAAAGTCTGCTAATTTCCAGATATACAGAAATATGATTCTTAAAGCTCTAGAAATGTGCCCTGCTACAGAAATGATCTAGCATCCTGTGCCAAATAAAAATGTGCCATTAATGAAAAAGTTCAGACTATAAGGAAAAGGAATCATCCTGAATGGCAGAGACAGAATGAGCAAGGTTTCCCTCTCTAGCTGGAAAATCTGTCCAGAAAGTAAATTTTCTTGAGGACCTAAATTAAGAAAGCTTTACTTTACAACAGATTCATTAGAAAGGGGAGTATACCTGGTGGTCAAAGTTAGCAAATGAATTATTCAAGAAGAGAGAAGTGGGAAGAAGAGCAAGGTGGGGAAGACAGGAATCTGGGTGAAAGCTATGGAGCCCAAGAGGAATTTGAAAGAGAAGCAATTTGAGTTTTATACGAAAGAAGACAGACAGGGCAGCAGTGACTCTAGAAGCATTGAGATATGAGCTAAGTAATATAAGGAGAAGAGACTCGGGGCTGCTTTCGGAATGAGGAGGCATCAGCAGGGTGTGAGGTAATCTCTCTCCATCTCTGTCTCTTGGCCTTTCTGTGGCGCCTATCAAAGCAGGACCTAACAGAGACACTCAGACAAAAAAAAAAACACACAAACCCAGAAATTCAGGGGGTAGGTCCTCCCTGAGGACCTTACATTCCATCAGTTGCTACTCACTCAGCTCCATGGCCTGACTCTCTTAGAAGGAAAGCAGAAATTGGATGCTGCTTCCAGGGCACACAGTAATATCCTACAATCACCAAGGCAAATAATGCCAAAATTAGTCGGCGTCAGGGTTGTAGGAGTGGGGGGTTTCTTTAAAGAGGCAAGTTACTTGGTTTGGTTAAATTTTTAAAGTCTAGAACAGGTGAAAAATTGTCCCCTATTCCTAAGTTTCCCTTTCTCTTTGGCTCTAAAGATTTATCAATGTTAGAAATTACCAGTTTCAGGGCAGAGCAAGGTTGACATCATGGTTGCTGTTTACACAACGTCTAGGTGTCTAGGTAATGCTCTACAAATATTACTGAACAAAGTCCTGGTCCTCTGTACTAGAAAAAGGGAGAATCGCCCCCTCCCTATGCACGGCTAAAGGTATTGCCTAGGGCAGTGATGACCAAATACAATTAGTGAACAGCAGTTCAGGAACAGAGGCAATCAGGTGGAAGAGATAGAATGAAGCAGCAGCCAGGTAGAATGGATGGAATGTTGGTATGTTTGAAGCCTGCCTCGCATGACCCCAGGCAAGTCACTTAACATCTCTGAGACAAAATTTCCTCCTCTATAAAGTGGGAGAAATAATAGCACTGACCCAAGGGGCATGCTGAAAGCCAGATTTAATCCAAGTTGATTGTTAAATTTTTGGTGTAATCCTTTATACCTCAGAAATCAGCAATCACTACAAATCAAAGTTTGATTTATTGTTTTATTGATTGTCTAGACTTAAGAAAGCGTTAATAGGAAAGCTTAAGGCTATGTGTGCATAATATTTCCCCATTCTTTACTCCTACCCTTACCAGCCTGGTCGTTAAATATTTACCCAGTACACCCCTGTACCTACTTCATCGGCTTGTTGTGAGGAGCAAAAAGATAACATCTGTAAAGTGTTTTGCAAACCTGAAAGCATTATATAAATGCTAGGTATTCCTATTATTAACAAAGCTAAGAGAAGGGCCCCCTGCAAGGAAACACTTCCTCAGCCACAACCTCCAGACCGCACTGCCACAGTCATTTAGATAACGTGTCCTTTCAGATGATAGGACCTCCCATTATATCTTCTTAGGTTAATCCCTATCCAGAAGCATGTGAGCCACTATCATTTCATTTGGCCCTCTTCCAATATTAAATTAGCATCTGCAATCTGGGGATGAAAGGGAGAAGAACATTTGATTCATAAGGCAAGGGGCTAAGTTGCTTTCAGGTCTGTAATTAATAAAAATTAATTTTCTAGGAAATATGATATATTCTTGTCGACCTTAGCAGCTTATATTAAAAGCAACATAATAGCTTGGTGTGGTAAAAAGAACACTGGATGAGGAGTCCAAAGGCCTGGATTTAGACCCAGTTCTACTATCAACCAACTTTGGGAACCTACACAAATCCTTTCCTTTTTCTGGGCCTTAATTTCCTCATCTGTAAGATAAGAAGGTTGGACTAGACCAAGTGTTCCAGAACTGTTTGTGTCAAGGGCCTCTTTGGCATTCTGGTGAAACTTGTGGTCCCTTCTCAGAAAAAAAAATGAGTTTAAATGCACAAAGTAAAATATATAAGGTTACAAAAACCAATTACATTGAAATGATTATCAAAATTTTTTTACAAGCAAGTTCACAGACCCCAGGTTAAGTAACCTCTGTGGACCAGATGATCTCCAGCCGCCATCTTGGCTCTGCCCCCCGGACCAGATGATCTCTAAGGTCCCTTTCTATGATTCCATATTTTCAAATCTGAAAACAGAATTATGAGGTTTGAGTTCTAACCAGGTCATCTGAGGGGTATGTCAAGCGAAATCTTTCTTGAGTTAAGCATGGAGAAAATTTCCCTTCTGCATATAATGCTGAATTCTCTGTAGAAGCATGTTTCCCTACCTCCTGGCAGAAAAGAGAAGTGTGCCTTCCATCTCAGAGAAGTCCTACCTCTGATGAAGATGAGGATAAGAATGATGATGATGATGATGACAAGTATCCACTCGTTGGGTCATTTAAGTCATGTCAAAGAGAAAAATCAAAAGTACAAGAAAGTGAACGTCTGTATCCTCAGCAAGATGGACACTAGTAGTCTTCAAAAGAAGGGATCTAGGTTTGAATTCCAGCCCTGCTCATTCAATTCAACAAGCAATTATTAAATGCCTCCTATCTACCAGACACTGTTCTAAGAACTGGAGATACAAAAGGAAAAGCATTAAATAGTCCTTGTCTTTGAGGAGATAGCATTTGATTGGGAGGAAACAACATGTGTTGTTTACAAAATACATACAAAGAAAATTCCAAGTAATTGGGCAGGGCACAGGAAGCATTAATAATTGAGAGCTGAGATATGGCATTACATAGGAGGGGACCCTTGAACTGAACCTTGAAGGGAGCTAGGGATTCTAGGAGGCAGAGGTGAGGAAGGAGAACTTTATAAGGACGGGCAACAGCCTGTGCAAAGGCATGGGGCCAAGTAGATTTATACTTAGGTAACCCTGAGTCAATTCAATTGAATTAAACATGCATTGATTAAACACCTACTCTGTGTAAAGTACTGTGATAGGCTCTAGTGATACAAAGATAAGATGAAAAATATTCCCCATGCTCAAGAAACGTACATTTATTGGCTCAGAAAAATATAAACAGGGGTAGCTAGGTGGCGCAGCAAGTAGAGCACCAGCCCTGGAGTTAGGAGAACCTGAGTTCAAATCCGGCCTCACACACTTGACACGGTAGCTGTGTGACCCTGGGCAAGTTGCTTAACCCCAATTGCCCTGCCTTCTCCCCTCCAAAAAAAAAAAAAAGAAAAATGTAAACAATGCCTAGGCGCATAGATGAACCCTAAAGAAAGATAATCAACAACACATGCAAACGAACCTTAAATTCATGACATATTAATTAAGATCTTGGGCAAATCATAGGCTCTCTGGATGTCAGCCTCTTCATCTGTAAAATGAGGGAGTTTGGATTTCTGGATCTAAATCTATGATGATAAGAAACTGGCTCTTTAGGCTTAAATTCCAAAAGAAACTCATTTTGTGGCAGAGTAGTTTGGATAGATAGATAGAGATAAAGATACAGATACACACAGATATGGGGCAGCCAGGTGCATAGTGGATAAAGTGCTGGAGACAGGAAGACTCATCTTCCTGAGTTCACATCTGGCCTCAGATACTGACTAGCTGAGTGACCCTGAGCAAGTCACTTAACCCTGTTTGCCTTAGTTTCCTCATCTGTAAAATGAGCTGGAGAAGGAGATGGCAAACCATACCAGTGCTTTTGCCAAGAAAACCCTAAATGGGTTCATGAAGAGTCAGACACAACTGAAAGGACTGAACAATAAATACACACATGTATCTATGTATGTAGACATGGATACAGAAACAGATATAAGAATCCTGCTGTCTTGTATTAAGCCAGACATAAGAGATTTGAAAATAATGTGTAAAATAACATTTTTAAAAAGAATAAAAACTCTTCTAATTTTTTAGTTTTGGGAAATGTAGTCATTTTTTTCAAAAAATATTCTATATATGTTAACATGTATACATATATAATTATATATAAATATATGTATTTTAAAAACAGTAGAAGAGAGAAAAGAAAACCTTTTTTTTTTTTTTTTTTGGTCTGCTCTCCTTGTTGTGGTTAGGGTGGGAAACTGAACTAACCCAATAAAGGCAGAAAAGCAATTATCAGTGGTTTTTGACTCATCTGCTATAAGGAAGGATAGTATACAAAAGACTTGGCAAGAATGTTGATTCTCCAGTTAATTATACTTATTTTCCAGCCCTAGGAGACCTGGAGATAAAATTTAAAGGTTGGAATGCTTTTGATTTTCCGTGTTTATGGGCTTGCCTGACAGTAACAGCAGAACAGTACTCTTGTAGACTCTGTGAAGATAGGAGTATGCCCACTGTTCGGTATAGCCAAGCCTTCTCTTGCTATTTCCATTCAGTGCCTTTCCTCCCCACCAGCTAAAAGGACAAGTAGTAACAGCTGAAAATACAAAGAGAGGATTTTTTTTCAGGTTCCTGGGGCTGAAAAAAACATGGGGAGAAGGGAAGGAGGGGAATAAATATTAAAAAAAAAAAGTTTTATGGTCTGAATAACATTTTAGTATAGTTTAATAACATCGCTCTGCCACCTAGTGGCAAATAAACCCTCCAATGTTTGAGTATGATTTTGGAGACCCATAGAATGTTAGAAATGGAAATGACCTTAGACGCCTCATTATAGTCCAATCCCTTCCAATTCCCCATATTTAAAAGGTGAGAAAATGAAGGCCCAAAGATATCTGTCCAGGGTCCCACGGCACAGGTAGTGTCAGAAAATATGTAATTATGTCAAGGAGGGCTGGTCTGCGAGTTTTGTTTGGATTCTATTCATTAGTTACTGGAGGAAGAAGAGAGATACACAAACATGTTCAAGTGACCACAAGTGGAAGGTTCAGTTACTTTTATATAGAACCGTTCCCTCATAGGTCCCAAACTTGCTGAAGAGAGAAGTCTCTATTTCCAAGGGCTGTAGGGAAAGAAGGCCTGAGAAGAATAACTATTAAGTATCTTTTGAGATGGGGCATTCAGTATTATCTTCAAGACCGGAAGTCATTTTAAAAAATCCTTATTCTAATTCTTCAATCCTTCAAAGATCTTTGCTTCTTGATGTGTGTGTGTATGTACTCTCTCCACCAAAACCGATAGTTCTCCCTCCATATAGAAGATCCCAAAGTTTTGGGTCTTAGGATCAATTTTTACACTTAAAAATTATTGAAGACCACCCCGTCACAAGAACTGTTGTTTATGTGGGCTATATCTATTGATATTTGCCATTTTAGAAATTAAAACTGGTACATCTTTTTAAAAGATTTATTATATTTAAAAATAACAAACCCATTACATGTTAACATAAATAACACATTTTGGGGGGAAATGACCATTCTTTTAATTAGAAGAGGAAATTGATTTATACATCATTTTCAAATCTATTTGATGTCTGGCTTAATAAAAAATATCAGGATTTTTCTATCTTTCTTCTACATTCAATCTGTTGTGATAAATTGTTTTGATTGAAGTAGAAGGCAACATTCAAGCTCAGATATGTAGTTAGAAAAAGGAAGAGTATTTTAATAGCCAAAAAATGTCTTAGTATTATTATGAAAATAGTTTTGACTTTGTGGACCCCCTGAAAGAGTCTAAGGGATGCCCAGGATTCACAAACCACCCTTTGAGAATCACTATGTTAGTAGATAGTTTCACGAGTTGATATGATTGAAAAAACTCATCACTAGGTTGTCAATCTGGTGATAAGTTTCTCTGAACATAGATAGACTATTCCTATAACAATAAACATACAGTCTGTTATCCAGCCTGTACTAGAATCCCTGATTAGCAAATGATGGAGTTGAGCTCACACAAAATTATAGACCTTAAAGTTGGAAGGAAGCTCGGTGGCTATCTAGATCAACCCATACAAGAAAGAAATCCTCACCATAATATCCCTGAAAAACAGTCTCCAGTGTCTGCCTGAAGACTTCCAAGAAGAGGAAAGCCACTACCTCTCAAGGTAACCCATTCCACTCTGGGAAGTTCTAATTTTTAAGAATTTTTCCCCCTGACATCAAAATACCATTGCAATTTCCACCCATTACTTCTGGTCCTGCACTCTTGGCTCAAGCAGGACAAGCCAGTCCCTCTTGTTTTACGACAACCCTTCAGATGCTTGAACACAGCTAATCAGGGAAGTCTTGAGAAAACACTGGCTCCCTCTCTGACTTCATGTCTTAGTGCCTGTTCATCTAGAGACACTAAGCTAAAATGTGCTGTTTCATTACCCAAACATTTCCTTCAAAATGACTTTTGCCTGAAGTACAGATAGGCCTAGAGTTAACTGGAGATAGAAATATAAAGTTAGGAGAGAGCCCAATCCCTGCCTAAATGTTAAAGAGTTTTCTTAACGAGGGCACAGGTCTACTGTGACTAAATATAACTTTTTATATAAGATAAACTCCCTAAACCTGAAGAGGAAGGAACTATGTGGACCTTAGGGGCCAAAATACTGCCTCCTAGGCTTTAGAGCTAATTATCATTGTAACAGAGTATTACACAAATATTGGCTGAATGACTCTGGGAAAGTCACTCAGCCTCTCAGTGCTCTGGGAAACTCTCTAAGATTATACGTATTATAAGCAAAATTATATGCATATTATAAGCAAAGGTTTCTGCCTGCATTGGTTGAGGGAGTTTTGTCTACTTAGTTCCCCATTACCAATTAAATCATAGATTTAGTTCCTATCCTTTAGTTCCTAGACATATATTGTCTTATTAGAACCTTAAAATAACCCTGTTACATTCTCTCCCATTTTACAAATAAGGAAAGAAGTTGGGTCACACAACTAGTAAGTGTCTGAAATAAAATCTGACCGAGCTGTCCTGACTCCAAGTCTAGAGCTACTTTAAAGTAGGGCTAGTCTTGCATGACTTATTCTTCCTGAAGCCATGTTGGCTGTTGGCTCTTTTTAACCACCATTCCCTTTCTCCCTATTCATTAGCCATTCTTTTAGTGATTTGTTCTAGAATATTTTGCAGCCATCAAAGTCAGGCTTACTGGGCTAGAGTTTATATACAGTATTCTTCCATTTTTAAGAAATGGAGACATTTGCCTTTTTCTAATTTTGTGATAACTCTGTCTCCCAAGATATTCTAGATATTATTAACAATCCTATCAGCCAGCTTTTTCAATATGTGAGGACGTAGTTTATTTGGTCCATGTGGTTTTGAATTCATAAAGGGCAAGTAGAGGACCCCATTAGTCATTTTTGTTTCATCATATCTAGTGCTAAAATCCTTCTCCTTGGCAGAGAAAACAAAAATAACATATAAGATTTCTTTTTCCAGGTTGTCAGTTATGATCCTCCCATCCACTCCAAGGAGAGATTCTGTCCCTTCTTTAAACCTCATTTTTTTTCCCAATAGAGCCCTCCAAAAAATAACCCAAACCCAAACTTTTCTGTTCTTAGCTTTCCTCATCAACTTTCCCTCATCTTGAACTTTAGCACTCCTGAAATTATTGTTATAGCACTATGCCACGCTTTTAAACGTATCCTGTGTTACATGGTCTTACTTCCATTTTTCGTATCTGTACCTTCCATTTTATCAAATGAGATAATAGTATATGTAAGATGTTTTGCAACCCTTAAGGTGTGTAACAACAATGTTGCTAGCAGCTGTTGTGGGGGTGAAAGACCAACAACAAGAGCACATAGAAGGGCTGCTAGCACAGGTCCTTTGATCTGCTTTTCTAGGGAAAGCAACTTTAAGAAGTTAACAATCTCACTTTAATTAAACATACTATATTATTCACTTGGTTCAAGAGGAAAAGCCAGTGCCCTGAACTTCAGAGAGAATACAAACAGAAATTACAAGCAAAAATTATATAAACAGAGCAAATAACACAAACCAGTCTATCCATAGCAATACATACATAGTTACCAGAGAGAGAAGCAACAACATCTGGGTTTTTCGAAGCTGGGGGGTGCTGCTTCAATGGCTACCCAGAGTCTCATCACCAACACTCTTTCAGTGAGTGTGCCCCCAGAATAAAATGCCAACCTCAAATCGTATATATACATCTCAGGGCCCTGGGGTACTTTGATTACCTCAGTGCTGAAAAGCATTCAGACAAAAAACAGGAAAAAGTCCCATTTTGCTTGCCATTACATTTGATTACCTCAGCATTCCAAAAGAGAAAAGAGTAAAAAAAAAAAATGGTCCTACCCTAATTGCCATTACAAGGTGTAACATAAATGTTAGTTATCACTATTTTTCTGTTAAAAATCTAAGTTGGTGATGAGTTAGATGTGCCTCCATATTGTTCTCTTCAGATAACTCTTAACTACTCTCCACATTAGAATTGATTTCCTTAAAGTGTGAAGGGTGACTTAGTTGTTTCTGAATTTTACATTGTGCCTCTGACTTAAAGAATGATTGTCACATGCATTTTCCTATTGTCACAGTTTAACAAATGTAAATAAGCATGCTATTAACCCTTAAAATGTTACCATTGAAGCAATAATTGTGCATATATTTGAGGAATAGATAGCCAGCTTGCTGACTCAGGAAGTCTTCTTTATAAAAATAAAC
>CM053624.1:75434785-75496380 GCA_028646595.1 Phalanger gymnotis | reverse complement strand
AAAAAAATAAACGTACAAATTATGTGTATGTACATATATATGTGTGTACCGCGCAGACACACACACATACACAATTGTCAATTTGAGTTTCCTGGTTTGTTTTGGATTATTGGAGATTTACTTGCTGTCTTATGTTACTTAAACTTTTTGACATCCGGCTTTCTTTTTATATGGAAACATTGTTCAGCCTCTGAAATTCTCCCCCCTTCTCCCTACTCCCTTTCTCCTCCATTCAAGGGTTGCATAAGTTTTTAAAAATCTGTTTTGTTTGTAAAATTGTAATTAAAATATAATTATGGTTGCTCTTTAAGGTGAATGATATGACCAAAGAATACAACATTTTAACTGGAATGTGTATTGTGGTAGGACTTCTGCCTTTGATTGAAACTGTACATCTCAACTTCATAGAAATTAGTCACGTTCTTTGGGAGTTGCTGGTTGTTCAGCTGCAGTGGATTGGAGGGGATTGCTACTGCTAAATTATCAACATTTGAAGTGTTAATACTTTTTTAAGAATAAAGAGATAGTAAAAATGAAAAAAAAAGAATTGTTTCCCTTGGTGATTTTCAGAATTTCATTCTTGAGTTTTTCATACCTTCTAGGCTGACTTTCCCCATAGAATTTTAGTTCCTCGGATTTTTTATCTGTCTTTCCATGAAAAAAATGGCTGGATGTTCTTGTAGGACAATTGCTTGTCCTGCATATATAGGGCATGATATAGAAGGGCCATAGAAGCTATTAGGTGAAAGATCACCCATTAAGGGTCAGAGAAAGAATTGAAAAGTAAAGGTGGTTAACGATTCCCTACTCAGGGACACACCTATTTGTTGACCAGTTAACAATAATGGAGAAGCATGTTATCTTTCCAGGTCATATATCTAAGACATAATAGAAAATCTCACAAAATTTATTGTGAAATTTGCTTTTCAAAATCAAAAGTGTGTATCAGATTATTCCTGGCTTTCCTCTGCTCTACCACAAATTCTAGGGTGGAATGATCACTTCCCCTCAAGAGTACCATAATTTCCACTCAAGAGACCAGTTCTTCCCTGTTAATGAGAATCAGATGCAGACCATAATTTTCCCTTATTGTTATCTCTACTTTTTGAAAGAAGAAATTATAACTAAGGCAAGTCAAGAAGTTTTTTAACTGCTCTGACTAGGTAGGGAGCATCAGTAGATATATGACTAGGCAAAATCTTCCATCATTACTTTATCAAGCCTATGGATCAGGCATGCATTCTATTCCCCAAACTCCTAATCTATTTTCCTTTTCAGTCTAAATGGTTGTTAGTGGGCTTGGATAACAAAATAATTTCTTTTCTCCCTCCATCAACCTTTACCCAAATGTTCTCTATCATACTCCCTCCTTATTCTTTGGATTTCTGGATTCCATCACATAAATGTACTTTCTTAATATGTCATGCTACCCTACCACCATTTTTATCTCTACTGTTTCTTCTGAATTAGGTAATAACCACCATCTGGAATCATATTCCAGTCATATGTTTCATACTATCAAGTCTAAGGGATAGCCTTGAGGTCACATTTGCCTCCTTGTGTTAGGATCTCCAATTGCTCTTGCTTAATATCTAAACTTTGAGTGTTTATTTATAAACATTTCAATTTTTATTGCTGACTCTTTTCTTGGATTTTGCCCTCTGTAAACTTCTGAGTGTCTCAGTTGTTAATTGTCTATCTTCCTTATAGCTATTCTTTATGATATCTAGCTTGGTGAATATATATAAGGGGTCTTCTTCCTCTACCATCCTTTTTAACTTAAAACCTTTTAGATTAAAATTTTAAGATACCTAAAAAATACATTCTTGTTAACCAATGTCAGGGATACTTTATACCTAGTCAGAAATCTGTCATCTCTATATTTTAAACTATAGGTGAGAAATCTGGCTCCCATTTTCAGATGTTTACTGCCCAAATCAACTGTTCTCTCCTACATTTCATAACTTCAATAGGCAACAATGAGGAAAACCCAACCCACAGTTTTTCAGTTTCTTGCCTGAGACTTTGTAATCAATGGCAATACTTTTTAGATTGCTTTTGTGCCCAAATAAATCACCAGGAGTTGATAGTAACCATCTATATCAATAAGTTTTGTGAAATTGTCTATTATTTCTTGGATATATGACTCAGAGAGATAACAAGTTTCCCCGTTATTGTTAACAGGTGAACAAACATGTGTGCCCCTGACCAGGGAATCATTAGCCACCACTACTCTTCAGCTCTTTCTCTGACCTTTAATTGATGGATAATCTTTCACTTCATAGCTTCTGTGGCTCTTCTATGTCATTCATAGACAAGTAGTGGCTTCCTCCTCAGACCATCCAGCTCCTTCTTCCCACAGAGCTTCAAATCTGATGTTTTTCCTCCCAAGTTTTAAATGTACAACTATCCTTTTCCTTCCTCCTCTTGTGTCCTCTTCTCCTCTCCAACCTCCCAACAAGTTTCAAATCTCTCCTCCTGTACCTCAACTCTCCATTTTTATTAATCCCTCATTGAAGCCTTGCTTCTATTAAAAGCCTGAGGCATAGATAGGCTCCTCAGGGATTTCGTACAAGAATCGCCATACACAGATGAGACATCAGAGAAGTATTTTAATGGACGAATGAGTATTTCTTAGATAACAAAATTGTTGCTATGGGTTTAGCAAAAAAAAAAAGTCTAAGAGTAGAGATTTTCCCAATGTGCCTTAATCCAACTTGTTCTAGTCCATCAGAGGGAAAGAAACAGCATTTTTGATAATGAAGTATAGGGGATAGCAATGTGTAACAGAAAGAGACTGATATTGAGAGTCAGGAAATTTAAAACTCTAGTACCAACCAATCTCATGACCTTGGACATGTTCTTTTCCCTCAGTTTCCTCATTTACATATAGCATTCAAGAGCCCTTCCCCAGTTTATACTTTGGGTCCACCAGAGAAGGCTACTCTAGGTTCAAGGGACATTGTAAGTCATCATTCATGAAAACTATAGTTTATGCTTGCCCCCTCGCCCATATCTTTACCTGTAATAATCAACCAGAATCCACAATTAGTTCAAAACAAACACATTTAATAAAATGACAAAGTAAGAAAAATGGCAATAAAGCATCTCTCCCACAATTCTGAGACATACTCTTCCACAAATCCAAACATTGTTAGTGAAAAGAGCAGAAGGAAGATGGACGTAGAAGTACATACTTAGGGAACACGTGGGGCCAGAGCACATGTGGAAAAATAAGTCACACCTCCAGTAGTGTAGAGTCACTGCTGTCTTCAAAAAATACCATCAAGCTACTTCACCCCAGATCTGCTGCCCCCCGGTCTCTTCCAAAGCACTTAGCCTTGGCTGGACACTGTTCTACCAGTTGTTTTTCTGTTAGACACATATCCTTTGCCAAATATATGGTTTTCTCCAGCCAGTAGGGCACCCCCCTGCCACATTTGGCTGTAGAAATTCCATCTTGTGGCTTCAGTGGACATCTGTGGCTATAGTTCTCTCTTCTTCACGAGAAGAGTTCCTTCTGTAATGCTTTTAGTTCAAAGCTAGAGATTTTTAAAAATAGCTCTTTTAGAAAAGCAGCTGCCTTTGTGTCAGCCAGAGAATCAGAAAAAACCCTCCCTAGATTGGGGAACCCTCTTTCCTTTCTCTCTTTTTTTGCTTTACAGACTGCTGCTTGTTTCTTTCCAGACTCTTGGCTACAAAAAACGTCTTTCTACTTCCAGGAGAGGATTTGTTATTCCCTGCACCAAGTTCGTTGAGACACAGAGTAGACAAGCTTATGTCTTCAGGTTTAATCTTTTTTCTTTGAACTTAACTTCTTTATTCCTGGGCTTATATGTCCACCGGCAACCTTTAGTTTATGGTGGGCATTTCCTATGGCTCTTGATTTTAATCTCTAAAGGCTAGGCTATACCTCAATATTACATATGTTGGTGTTGCTCTCTCAACAAAAATGCTAAGGAACCATTTTCTCAACTTCAAAGACCTTCTACTTAGCCCTGTAGATAAGAGGGTGAGAGAAAGTCCAAGAAACAAAGCTAAGTCCAGGAGACAAGGTCAGCATTTACTCTCCTACCTTCCCACCCATATTCCTGGCCTTTCATGTGCACATACACTTAGAGAAGGAAAGGGTCAGGAACTAGAGGTCCTAATAGTTTGATGCAAGGACACCAACAATAGAAAGAACTGAAGAAACAGTTATCCTCTGCTCCAGATGCAGACATATGTCAGGTGCTTTTTAGAAATAAACACAGACTTGGTTAAATAGAAATTGATGTCTACAAAACCAGCATTGGGAAATGAGGATGAAGCCAAGGATGGAGGTTGCTCTAACTTCCAAAGACATTTAGCCTGACCTCATCAACAGCTATGTATAGGTCCATTCCATCTGTATTCTTATGTAGATATGACCGTGAAGACGGACGATGCAGAACATCCCGATGTTCTGGGCAGTAGATTACAAGTGATAATTTTGTTCCAATTTTTTGAAACACCATTGAGAAAAAAAAAATTCATTATAGCTTATAAAAAGGGTAGAATTCTGAGAACTGAGTGACAAGAACCTTCCAAACTTTGACTACAACAGAATGAGTCCAAAGTTGCCTAAGGAAGCCATTGATGTCAGAAAAAGGGACGATAATCCTGAACTGGATACATCTAAACTTAAATTGTGTCTCTGGAGTATCAACACTGTATCAAGACTAAATCCAACTTATTGAATGTATTAGCAATACATAAAGTAGCCATAGCGTCAACCAGAATGCTCTCAGTATCTTTATTGCTTAAATTATGAGACACATATTTAAATGGCAGTCCTCTATGCGACTTTTGATGCATTGCTGAACACCAGTGTTCTAAGAATTCAACTTCCATATTGCTCATGTCAGCTTCCATCCTCATGATATATGTAACAAATACTACTTATTTTTTTAATTTATTTTTAGTTTTCAACATTCACGTCCATAAGCTTTTGAGTTTTAAATTTTCTCCCCCTCCCTCCCCTACCCCTCCCCAAGATGGCATGAAATCTGATATAGGTTCTCCATATACATTCATATTAAACATATTTTCACATTAGTCATATTACAAAGAAGAATTAGAACCAATGGGAAGAACCACAAGAAAGAAGAAACAAAACAAAACAAAAACAAAGAGAGAAAATAGTATGCTTCAATCTGCATTCAGACTCCATAGTTCTTTCTCTGGATGTGAACAACATTTTCCATCATGAGTTTTTTGGAGTTGTCTTAAAACCTTGCATTGCTGAAAAGAGCCAAGTCTATTAAAGTTAGTCATTGCACAAAGTAGCTGTTGTTCTGCTCACTTCACTCAGCATCAGTTCATATAAGTATTTCCGGGTTTTTCTGAAGTCTGCCTGCTGGTCATTTCTTATAGCACAATAGTACTCTATTAAATTCACATACCACGATTTGTTTAGCCATTCCCCAATTGATAGGCATCTCCTCAATTTCTAATTCTTGGTCAAAATTGTACTACTTTAGCACGCAACAATACAAATGTTATCCTAAAGCAAATAGTCTGACTTGTAATAGAACATATAAAAAAACCAACTAATTGCAAGCTGAAAACAAAAGAAAATATACTATTTTTTTTTACTCCAGTGGATTCCTAAAATACCAGAAAACCTCAGAATTGGAGAGAGTATGATTCAGTTATAAAAAATGCCAGATTTGGAGACAGAGGACCTGGGTTCAAATTCCAGCTTTGCAATTTCATATCTGAATGATCTTAGATCATTTATTTCATTTATTTGAGACTTTGTTTCCTCATCTATAAATGAAAGGGTTGAACTAGATGACATCTAAGTTCCCTTCAGGTCTCAATCTGTGACCTTAAGATGGAAATTACAGTATAACAGCTAGGAATATATCCTTCCCCTCCCAAACTCACAAAGCAAGTCTCCCACAGAAGGCTATGCTGTGTCCAAAGTACTCTATGAATGTGCAATACCCTGCAACCCACCATGGCTGTTCTAGACAAAGGATACAGTGAGTTCAAAGCACGTTCATTTAGTGAAATTGCATAGTAATAAAGGTAGCAACAGAGCATTTCCACATACACCTGAGCCATGATCTCTCACAAATACACATATCATTAGTGGGAAGGGTAGACACAGATCCAGAGTAAGTGTGGCATATGTATAGACAATGGTACGTGCACGAAAGGTCACAGACATAGGAAATGTTCAGTCAAAGCACACATGTGGAGGGATATATGTACAGAGTACATAAAGCCCAGGTGTATTCACAGAGAAGCACATACAGCATATACTGCTGGGTCAAACCCAGGCCTCAATAACGGCAGAAAGCAAATGGGAACGGCCTCAGCAGGAGCATCATATGATGTCACTAGAAGACATTAAGCACTCTTTGGCACTGAGGGCATGAGTTGCCCCTTCACAGTTTTGTTCTGGCTACATACATTCTCTTTATGTACATCCATCATGTATGAGCTTTGGTCATACATGTTCCCTATGTTTGTTCCCCTCTACAAATGTTGTATTTTTACCATTAATACCTTGCTCATTCGTGGAAGAACAGGCCTCAGGTTCATGGAGAAAATATTTTATTGCTACTTTCTTTACTAAGACTTTTCTTCAAATATCTCTGCTTTGAACAAATTGTGTACACTGACTGACTACTAAAGTTAAGCACATTAGTGGGGGCTTGTAAGATATACTTTTATTGAATATTGATCCATTGTTTACTTTTAACCAATGGAAACTTCTCTGAGAGATTCACTATATGAATTATGGGGGGCAGGGTATAGGTGGACCTTCCTCTCCCTCCTTTTCTTCCCCACTCAAGTTGCTATATAGAAAATAAAGCTTGACTAGATGACTCAGATTCCTTCTTGGGCTGAAATGTTGTATCTATGAATCAAACATTAGAATATGGCTCTTAACATTTATTTATAATAAAAATAAAGTGGAGAAAATTTTTAAGAGGCAAAGGATATTCATCCATGAAGATTAAGATCACCAGCATTTTAGGTCTTTATGGAGTTCTTTGCAAGGACCTCCCTTCAGCTTCCTATAAATATTACCTCTGTACAAGATTTAAACAAGGATCCATCATTAAGAATTATTACACAGTTGTTGAGCTAAGTGTTCTAAAGCACAATTATACAGTAGTTATTCAAAATAGACGTATTCCTATTTCCCTAGAGTTTCTGACTAAAAGACATAAGAAATATTTGGACATACCTAACATCTTTTTAATTAACCATGAATGCTAAATTCCTTCCAAAACAATGTCATATTGAAATTTATGAGGAAGCTTTTGGTTAGAATGAGCATTAATGGTTAAAATTGTGTGCTGGGTTTCTTATTTTTCTTATCATTTGAGGCCCTCCTGTAATTTGAATTCTTTTAAATGAGCAATGACATTTTCAAATGTGCACATTTTTCCTTTCCTTCCTAAGACTGACTAAGTTTAATTATTATGGACTTGCACATCGCTTGGTATTTGACAAAAGCATTATTCATTTGTAACTGACATGATCCTTGGTCCATTGTGAAAAGCGCCCAAGGGACAGCCACTTTTGCTTCAGAGTACTCTCCACTGGATAGATATTTCAAAGCCCAAATCTCAGCCAATTTGAAATTACATGAACACCTTCCTTAAATTAATAGTTTAATATTTGATTAGTAGGTTTAAATGGCATATAAAAATCATGTTGTTAAAGATCCCACAATTTGTAAACAAGAAGAATGATTTTGTATAGATCTTATCCTCCATCTCAGTGCTTCTCTATCACCTCTATAGCCCTTGATTTTAAAGCTGAGAAACTAAAGTAAGGCATGACAGCTATTTTGGAACAGTGAGCAGTTGTTTCAGAAGGAGTTCATATCGGAAAATGTACCCAAAAAGTCAAGAGTTCAAGCTGCATGTCATCAAATGAAACTTCTAATAAGTAGAAGCTTCCATGCCATGTATTTATTAATCAGCCATCCCTTCACACTACTGAAAATACATAGCCATCAAATGAGATTCAGGACTGGTCAGCCTTGAAGTCAGGAAGCCCTACCCCGACACATGTCAACTGGGTGACCTTGGGCAAGTTACTGAACCTCTCAGTTTACCTAAGCAATTATCTAAGTTGTTGTTCAGTCATGTTAGTCACTCTCCATGACACCTTTTAGGGTTTTCTTGGCAGAGATGGTTTGCCATTTCCTTCTCCAGTTCATTTTACAGATGAGGAAACTGAGGCAAACAGGGTTAAGTGACTTGCCCAGGGTTGCACAGCTACTAAGTGTCTGAGGCTGGATTTGAACTCAGAAAGATGAGTCCTTCTGACTCTAGGCCCAGTGCTCTATCCACTGCATGACCTAGCTGCAGCTAAAAATGAGTTGATATGCATCAGAGTGGGTTTCTGCAGTGGGAGTTCCCAATCACCAATAGAACTACAGGTCCAAGCCAAAAGAAACTTCAGATGAGAGCTTTGCCATCTCTTCTTTCGGTGTATTCCTAGTTAAGATTTCTGAAATTTCCATATGCCCAGCAGCTTGACTATTTTTTTAAATGGATCGTTCCAATGTAGAAATATGTTTAATATGGTTGTATAGCCTGTATCAGATTGCTTGCTGTCTTGGGAAGGGGGAAGGGAGGAAAGGAAGGAGGAAAGAATTTGCAACTCAAGGTCTTCTAGAGGTGAATTTTGAAAACTGTCTTTACGTGTAGTTGGAAAAATAAAATACTATTAAGTGGGAAAAAAATGGGTCATCTTCCCCCAATGAGAGCGTGAGTTCTCTGAGACTCATTTTTTTTCTATTAATTTCCAAAGCACTTAGAGCGCTCGGCACATAGTAAAAAGCTTAATAAATGCTTTTTTTTACTCATTTATTCATTCTTATGGGATGATCTTGGTGTAGTCTTGAATAAACTAAATATTTGCTCAGGGTCTCTCTCACTTTGGACATGAAACTCATGCATCCCTAGGTTAGCCACAGCAACAGTAAAACATTTATGTAGGGCTTAAGGCTTTACAAAGTGCTTTCCTTTTGACCCCTGTGAGGTAGCTAGTTGGGTTGTTATTATTATCCCTTTTTAAAGATGAGAAAATTGAGGCTGAGAGATGGTAAATGAATTGTCTGGGGAGACACAATTATTAACATGGCAGAGCAGGGGCTGACACCCAATTATTCTGCCCCGAAATCCAATACTCTCTCTAGCTGCCACCATGTCATAAGGCCATGGATTGTAGTAGGATAAGAAAGCCTATGTGCTCTTTTTCCTCTCTTTGAAATGTAGTTTTTGAATGCTAAGGAACTGCCAGTCAACTTTATTGTATTCTAACAAAACACTGTGTACCACACTGCATTCCGCTTTCCACGTTGCTTGTCAATATCGACAGCTCCCATTATTCTCAAAGTACTTACTTCAGTTACTGGTAAGTGACTAATCCACAGAGAACTTGTGGCTGGAAAGTCCTTCAGAACCCCAGGGTTCTTCATTTGCTTTAAGAGACCTGAATTCACTTCTAGTGAGTCAGGACTTGGGAAACGTGGCCAGGGCAATGAATGTCCCAAGGCATCTAAAGGCCATGGAAGCCTCTGGATAGCGACTGTTAGGTATGTTATGAAGCAGCCTCATAATTAGCCCAAGAAAACACAGGAAGGTATCATGAAATAAACTTCTGCTTATTTCCCATTGTTTGCTGAAATGGCAGACCCTTGTGATGACAGGGATGCCTCTATTCCAAGATGCCAGGCTAATGATCGTAAGTACTATACCTAAAGGGCATCTGAGGGGTGCGTTAGAGTGCTGGGCCTGGAGACTCATCTTCCTGAGTTCAAATCTGGCCTCAGACACTTACTGGGTGACCCTGGGCAAGTCACTTAACCCTGTTTGCCTCAGTTTCCTCATCTGTAAAATGAGCTGGAGAAGGAAATGGCAAACCACTCCAGTATCTTTGGCCAAGAAAACTCCAAATGGGGTCATGAAGAGTCAGACGCGACTGAAACAACACCATGCCTAAGTCGTGTTTAATTCCCTTTGAAGAACCAATGGAGCTCAACAATACTTTGAGAAGGTAACAAGATGGCAGTGTGAGAGGATGGAAACTTGGTGTAAGAAGCTGTGGTTTTGAGTTTCAGTTTTGCTACTTAGACATGTATGATGTTGGGCAAGTAATTTCATCTAATCTTAGCCTCAGTCACCTTCTCTGTAAAATGAGTTAATTAATTTGTAAAATGAGTTGAATTAAAGTCAAATTCAAAAAGCATATGTTAGGCAGCTACACTGTGAGAAGCAAGAGGCAACATGGTAAAGGTGAGAGGCCCAGGACTCTAGGGACTAAGAAAGATCTAGATATAAATTCTGCCTCTGGAACATGCTGTTGAAGGTAAATACGTTAGTGGAGGCTTGTAAGCTATGATTTTATTAAATGGGGGTCTGCAGAGAACCAACCCTGGGTAGACTTCTCTGGGGGAACTCACTCCATGAATTTTGAGTGGGGTGGGGTATGAGTGGATTTGCCAGGCACTACATAGAAGTAAGGTTTGATTAAATGACCCAGAATCTGGCACACAGTTGTCACTTAATCCTAGGAAACTCTCTCCAAGGCTGTGTTACAGAGGAGTCAGAGGATATTCTGTCCTTGGAGTTCCTCCACAATGTAAATGAAAAGAACACAGTGCCTGGTGCATAGTAGGCACTTAATGTTATTGACAGACTGAAAGAACACTGGTGATAGAGGCAAAGGACTCATGTTTAAATCCTATTTCTGATATTTACTCCCTGTGTGACCATGAGCAAGTTACTTACCTTTCTTGAGTCTCAGTTTCCTTATCTGTAAAATTAAGAGATTGGACCAGAGGGTCACTGAAGTCCCTTCCTACTCTGCATGTGTGTTCCAATGATCCATCACACTACACTGCCTTTACCTTTGCACGTCGTAGGTACTTAATGTGGAGGGCTATGACTGGAATTCACTTCAATAATAATTAAACAAAAATGCTTTAACGTTTCAATGGATTAGTGATTTCATCAATGTGGTCAATCCTTTCAATAGTGCAGGCCGTACACAGTTCATCCATGGCTTCTCCGACTGTGCCATGGTTATGTAATCCTACTAAATCTCCACAAGGGCGGGGGCGGGTTAGAGTGGATTTACTATGCCAAGATCCTTCCACTAAATCAGAGATTCTTAACTTTTTTGTGTGTCACAGACCCCTTGGGCAGTATGGTAAAGTCAATGGCCTTCTCGAAATAATGTTTTTGCATGCATAAAATAAAATACATAAGATTTTAAGGGAAATAAATTATATTGAAATAGTTGTGAAAATTACTTTGAAAAGCTCATTGGAGCCCAGATTAAGAACCCTTGCTGTAGCTCACCTGACAGTACATGGATATTAATAAAGCATATTAATGAAGGCTACACATCGGTTTTCTTGCTTTCCCGCTATGTCGTCAGTCCACCTGCCACGATCGCATTCTTCACCCTGCTTCTCCAGAGCAATTCTCTGTTGATTTTACAGACCAATACGCTTGATATCTCTTCAGTTGACCCACAATTTTACTTGTTC
The DNA here is from genome assembly GCA_028646595.1 of Phalanger gymnotis. Taxonomy (NCBI): domain Eukaryota; kingdom Metazoa; phylum Chordata; class Mammalia; order Diprotodontia; family Phalangeridae; genus Phalanger; species Phalanger gymnotis. The sequence goes on along the minus strand of CM053624.1, from coordinate 75,484,829 downwards.
AGAGACTATGTTGCTTCACAACTCATGTCCTCATAGCATTGCTAAAAGAACATTGATATTAAAAAGATGGGCCATTATATCAGGAAGAAGCTTTGGGTAATTTAAAGGGATGTGCAATTACCCAAATATTATCCAGCCTACTCTCTTCCTCATGTTCAATACTAGGACCAATTCAATGTCTAGCTGTAGTTCAAGATAATATGTAAAATGATGATGATGGTGGTGGTAGTGATCGTGATGATGTTTATATATAATATTTGAAAGTTTGTAAAGTACTTTATACACTTTATCTCATTTGGCCCTTACAACGAGCCTACAAGGGAGGTATCCCAGTCCATTTGCAATAGTTGGGGTCTTAGAAGACTTTCACAAAAGTCAGACTGCCCAGTGATGAGAAAAGCAACAATCTTCTATCGTGGCTATATTTTAACATACCATGCAAGGCTTAAGATTTAAGGAGACATTCCATAGAGGAGGAGGCAGAAGGCAGAGGTTAGGACACAGCCAGGGTGGTTGGCAGACCTTGGGCATGATGATGGTCTTTGGAGGAAGGAGGTCAAGGATGGTCCTGGGGGAAAGCTGCTGCTCAGCCTTAATGGACCCAGCTTCACCAGTCATTCCTCCTAATGGGTGTGGGGAAAGTCCATCTTTACCTCAGAGATGCTCTCTGACCCTTCCCTCCCCCACAACTTGCCCATACCTCAAAAACTGGGGCAATATGCCCACCCCACACAGGGTGGCTCAGCCTAATAAGGCTGCCTATACACTGGCACAGCCTAAGGTAGTCCACTTTCTGGGACATCCCGAAGGTGAGGGAAGAGGGGTGAGGGTCTGATTCAGGAAGGTCTGATTCGATTTCCATCTCTGATGTCACAGGCATAGAGATGCCAGGGATTGTCCAACAGAGGTTTCCAGGAACAAAAGCAATGAAGTCTCTGGCATGGAAGTTTCTAGTAGCTAAGGATTACAGAAAGGGGACAAGGGAGGAGGAAGGGGTTTGTCTCTAGAGCAGAAGCTGCCTGTTGCAAGTGATCTGATGCATCTCAGAGACACTCACCACCTCCCCGAACAGAGGTTTGTTTGGACTACCGTCGTAGTACTTAGGCATTATTAGGGTCACACAACTAATAAGCATCTTTCTGGTCCCAAGCCCGGTACTCTATTCACTGGACCATCTAGCTGCCTTGTCATACAACTTGTCAATGGCAGGATTCGAACCCTGATATCTGCTAACTCCAAGTCCCCCACTCCCTCCACTATGGCATGCTGCCTCCCACAGTAGATAGCTACACAATCTCTGTATCTGTCTAATCTTATCAATCTGTCATCAGATCATCTCTGCAGAGACATGATAACTGAAACCATGGGATCTGATGAGACCATCAAATGAGAGTAGAGACAGAAGAGTAGGGGCCAGAGTTCAGACTCTCAAGAGATGTCTTCAATAATAATATTTACCTACTTCAGAGTGTTGTTAGAAGCAAAGTGATTTTGCAAATTGTCAAGTGCCCTATAAATATGAGCTGCTATTATCAGGCTCAGATGTGTGATTTTATTAATAAGGGTAACCCACGCAGACCACATCTCCAAGTCAACAATTATACAAGCTGCTGAAACCAAAGAAATTAATCACTTGGAGATTAATTAGTCACCTTTATGTGGTGATGAACCTTTATGAAGTTGGTTCATTGCCAAGATCAGAGTCAAAGCCATTCTTGCTTGGCAAAATCTATTGGAACTTGGACTTCATTGGTATAGTCAGGTAACCCAAGACCACCCCTCTCCATGCCAAGATGAGGTATGACAGGAGGATTTTAGAGGAGCATCACCACAACAGGAACAACTCATGGCTATTTAGCAATTTGCAATTACAAAGTACTTTTTACATACTGACCTAGAAAACCACAAATTGACATTATCTATGTCCTGTTGCATTTTTATTTATTTCATTAAATATTTCCCAATTACATTTTAATCTGGTTCTTCACAGCCCTGTGAATTACAGACCTTATTTTACCGATGAGAAAACCAAGGTTCAGAAAAGGTAAATACAGAGGGGACCCAGGACTCAATCCAAAGCCTTTTTTTTTTTTTACTCTCTGTTCAGCAGTTCTCTTTCTATGACAGAATACTGCCTCTACATCAACCCATATTTATAGAGAGCTGTACTTTTGCAAACATTATCTCATCTTATCATCATCTCGTCTGATCCTTACAAGCTGTACATGGTTAAGATATTGACTTGGCCAAGAAGTTCACCACTTAATGTGCAGACTTCTTGGAGACTAGAAGCAGGGACATCTTGTATGTAAAAGACTTATCTAAAGATCAGGATTTTATCAATAGCTTCTTGTCTTCCAACCTTAAAGGAGTGCAGGAAGCTTGATAGTGCTTTGATGTTAATGTCAAGCCTTCTGTAGTTGGGTCACCAAAATGGTGAAATTTCTGGAAGATGGTACTGCCTTGCAAATTGGGTACCCGGTCACACAATTTGGGGGTCAGAAATCTTACCTCTTCTAGGTGAGAACACCACCGGGTGAATTTGCTACAAGGGTGTCAATAAAGCATAAAGTGATGAGAATCTGGACAAGAGTGATGGAGTCAGTTAATAAACATCTATTAAGTACTGACTATGTGCCAGGTCATGTGCTAAACACTAGGAATACAAAGAAAGGCAAAAGACAGTCCTTGTGCTCAAGGTACTCACCATCTGGGAATATAGAGGAAGAGACAAATCCAAGATACATTTATCACAAAGTAAGAATTGATAGGCCTCCTTCACAGAATTTCTGATGTGATGGAAAGAGCAATGGCCCGGAAGGGATCACAGAAACCAACTAATTCAACCTCTTCAGTTTAATAATGAAGAATCTGAAATCCAAATGGTCAAGCACCTCGTCCAAAGTCACACAGTAAGTGGCAGAGCTCAAACTAGAACTCATCTTTTGTCTTTCTTTCCCCCAATACAAAATATCCAAAGATGGATGAGACTTTAGGAGTCATCAATCCCATGCAGAGATCTTCTGTACAACATGGTCAAGGTGATTATTTGAAAAGGAATTCACAGCACTGGAAACAAAAATATAGGCCCCCTGATGGAGTAATAGCTAAACAAACTGCAGTGCGTGCATACGATGGAATATTACTGGGCTATACAAAACAACAAACATGAAGTATACAGAGAAGCCTGGGAAGACATATGAACTGATGCAAAGTGAAGAACGAGGAAAACAATGTACACAATGAACACAACAATGTAAATGGATAGAACGTTAACGGAAAAGAAAACGGAATACATGGCACCAACAAAAGACTTGATAATGCACCTCCCTCCTTCTTTTGGCAGAGGTGGGAGACAATGGGTGTAGAACACAGAGTGTTCTACCCGACTTGGTTGATGTTACATTTAGTTTTGCTGAACTGCCCCCCTCTCCCCTTTTTTCCCCCTGCTCTTTGTATAAAGAATGGTTCTCTAGGAGGTGGACAAGAGACGAGGGGTATGTTGGGAAATGAAGGTCATATAAAAACAAAATGTATCAATTTCTTTTTTAAAAGAAAAGTAATTCATAGGGCTTGATGAAGTGGTACTTGGTTTGATAAAATACCTTACAATTTATAAGGACATAAAGTAATTTTTTTAAAGACACATAATGTGACATCTTTTTTTTCATGTTAGGTTGAAATAAATATCTTTTATTAGATTTCTATATCCTTTAAAGTTCTAACTTATTAGAACTTTATGCAAACTAGCATGTTGCACTTTGTCTCAGCATAAATCTAATTTTCTTTGTACCAGAAATAAGCCCTCTTCAATGATGTCAACTGGTTCATTTTAACATCAAAATAAATGTTTGACTGTTTTCCCTTAAGAAAAGAACTCCCACACGAACTTCAATGTTCTCACACAGGTAGAGATTTTATAAGCTTCCATTACCCTGAATTTCAAGGTTATGGTCTCAGAGCAGCTATAAAATTTAGCTACAGGGGACATTAATCTCTAACCTATTCTACAGCTATTCTAGAGGACAGGAAGAATTCAATATCAGGACTTTTTCAAACAACTAAAGTTATATCTCTTCTGTCCCATGGCACAAAAGTTTTGTTTTGCTTTGATTCTAGACGTCTTCAAAGAATTTAAAAGATCCAGCCAAACTTCTCAGTTATTCTCTGGTCTACTATGACTCTCTTAAAAGGAAATTGGTTTAAGAGTGAGTTATGGTCAATTCAGTTATCAGAGAAAATGAACTATACAAAGCCCCCATACTTTATCAAGTATTTATGGATTATACTAGAAGTCTAGAGCTATGGGAGATTCAAAAAAAGTGTAAGAAATGGTCTTAGCCCTCAAGGATTTAACAATAGTAATAACCACTAGTGGCGCAGTGGATAGAAAACTGAACCTAGAGTCAGTAAGGCCTGAGTTCAAATTCAACCTCAGACATTTACTATCTATGCAACCCTGGGTAAGTCACTTAGCCTGTTTGCCTGTTTCCTCAACTATAATATGAGAATAATAAAACAAAGGCTCATGACCCCTTGTTTGAAAGTTTCTTATTCAGGTATGTCTAGACCAGAAATCTCAACTGGGGTCTGCTTGTCTCTTGCCATTCCATGTTGTGCTTTATTGCTTAAACTTACCTCAAGTCAAATGATTGTTACTTGTCTCTTTTGTACTGAGTAGAGTCAAGTGTACTCAACCACTTTCTTTTATAAATGCTAAAACCACCCACCTCATCCACATAACTCCCATGACCACCATGCATTTTTTTTAAAATTAGAAATCAATAACTCATATGAATAATTATTTCTAGACTAGAATCCAGGGACTGCACCTTCATTAAAATGTTTCAATTAGTTACTAATAAATCATGAAATAGTTTTCTTTGAATATTTTCCCATCATGAGCCTGCTTACCAAAGGAATTTCTATTAGCACCCATCAGGAATCTCTTTTGGCTCTTTGTAAGCCCTTTTCTATTTTTATGTTCACCTTGAGATTATTCTCAGCCTCTATCTCAGCTTTCCTTTTCTTGAAAGTCTGTGTAGTACAAATTTACCCAGCTCTCTCTAAGTTCCTTTTTACTTCTTTCCCACTCTTTCAGGTCTATCACTTGACTACTTCCTCTTACCACTAATGGATTTGTTCCCATAACCCCCAACAAATTTTCTCTAGGGCTTTTCCCAGATCTGGACTTCTGACTCAAGTCTGTGGCTTTAATTCAAAATAAGGAAATAGCAAGGAGCCTTACTCAAACTTTTCCCTACGCAAAGTAAGAATCCCCTGAGAAGTTATGATTTAACTCAAACAAAACCAAAATAAAACTGGCAGGCACGGGAGGCAGGATTGTTGATTTAGGGCTACAAAGAATCTGAGTTGAGTCCAAGCCACTCCGCACACATGAGGAAATTAAGGCACTTAAGGAAATTAGAGAGTTGAAGTGCTATCTCCCAAATCACTTAGGAAAACAGCAGCCCTGGAATTCAAATCCAGGTCCTTCAAAGGCAGTACTATTTTCTACTCCATCATGCTGCTTCCTGTAATAGTTAGGTCTGGGGCAAAGGAGCTGTTAATGAAATAGGAATTTCATTCAAGTACCAAAGAGCAGATTTTATGATGAATGAAACTTCAGAGAATTGCAGCATTGGAAGAGACCTCAATAACCATCTGTATTATCTAGTCTACAATCCATTTCTCAATCAGGTATGATTTGAACTAGATGACCTCTAAAATATCATGTTCTAAGCTTACATATACAGTAGGTACCCTTTCCAAAACTTGTTTTAATTTGATTGTTTACGTTTCAGGACACATTTTCCCACAGAAAAACAATACCATTAAAAATAGGCTTCAGACTGGCTCAAAAAAGTCCGTTTAACCCATAAAATCTCATTGTATGATGGTACTAATAGTCATACAAAAGTTAATTGAGCTTCATTAATGTTGCTTTTATGGAAAAAAGCATTTTGCCTGTGGATACCAGGAAAGCATCTCCTCCTGTGGAAGTCGGAGGAACAAACTCACCCCTCTACCAAACTATCCCTGTTAATAAAAAGTTTCTGGTGATGAACACTTGCCAAATGAAGACAAGGCTTTGGGGAGGGGTGGAATTTCAGGCAGTTCGAGCTTCAAGTGGGAAGGGGTGGGAGGGAGGAGCGAGGGATGGTTGTGATAAGGAAGGCAGTGGTTTCTGAGATAAACTGCTTTCAGCTGGGGCTCTGATAAGTCATTTGAATTCAATTCAACAAACATTAAGTACCTACTCTGTGGCTGGCACTGTGCTAGGTACTCAGGATAAAAAAAAAAAAACAACCAAAAATGATGGAGTGCTTGTCTTCAAGGAACTTCCATTTTACTGAAGAAAAACCATGTACATAGATAATTTTTTAAAAAGTAAATGCTGAGGGGAGGGGGTTCATGAAGGACCTCATGCAGGGAATAAACTTGAACTTTAAGGCAGAGATGGGGAGGTAGAGCACTGGAGGCAAGAAATGGATTGTTGAGCACCAGAACAACAAATAATCCAGTTTGGTTAGAATGTAAGGTACATGAAAAATAATGTAAAATCTGTCTGGAAAGCCAGGTTGGAGCTAGATTGCAAAGAGTTTAAGGCGTGAAATGGAAACATTTGTGTTTTGCTCCTGTGGGTAACAGGGAGCCAGTCAAGCTTCTTGAACAGGAGAATGAAATGGTCATTAAATGGTCATTTTGGTAGCTGTGTGGGAAGTGGATCAGAGAGGGGAAAGACTAGAGGCAAGGAGACTAAATAAGTTATTGCGATAGTCCAAGAGGTGGTGAGGAGTTAAACTAGAGCAAGTCTGGAGAACAGATGAAAAGTATGTTGTGTAGATTGACACAATAGGACTTGGCAGTTGTGAATATGGGAGAAAGTGAAGACAGAGTCTGAAGTTGTAAACCAGGGTAACTAGGATGATGGCTCCCTTGAAAGCAATAGGGAAGTTATTTTAAGAAGAGGGAGAAGAAGATGAGATGTTTCAGGCAGGCTGAGTTTGAATAACTATGGGATATCCAAGTGGAGATGTCGAGCAGGCAGTTTAGTGATGTGGCACTAGAGTTCACAAGATAAATGAGGGCTTGTATATACAGATCTAGGAGTCTTCAGCATAGAGAAGACAATTGAACCCAAGAGATCTGAAGAAACCATGAGGATAGATTATACAAATAACATCTTCAACTTCAAATAACATCATATGATTTCATATTCATATTCCAAGAGTGAATGTGCTAAAATTGGCAGCAATGTGGAGTTATTGAGTTATTTCATGGAGTTCACGCAAAGCGCATCAATCTTTGCAGCACAAATGATGGAAATCATATTCAAGATGTCATTTGTTAATATTCCAATTAAATAAAATGTCGTAGAAAATTTCATTCATTTCATTTCTTGAAAATATGCATTTTTGGCTGTGTCCAGACTTTAGGTACACCCTGTATGTTGGGAAGGGAAATTTTGCAGTCTTTTTTGACTGATATTGTGTCCAGGCTTATTTTCTAAGCACACAGTGACTGATGGAGAGGCAAGTTGCTCCAGAGTGTGTGTTAGTTGACAGAAGAAGTCAGTATGGAACATTTTGCCAAAGATAAACTACACTGTCAATACACCTGTAGTTAATTGAAAATTGGTCATCAATTTCCCCTTTAACAAATTTTAAAAAATTTATTTAAACATATGCTTCAATTTTCACAAACACTCTTTTGGCATCTGTTGGCCACCAGACTAGAAGGGCTGCCCTTCTGAAATTTAAAAACAAACTTCCAGCCTTACTTTTTGTTTTTTTTAAAATGAGATTACACATAGGCAGTCTGGGGAAAAAAAACAAAAACATGTTTTTCTGTGACTATTCGGTTTCAAAATCTCTTGTAAGTACTTAGTAAATATATATGCCTGGTGTTCACTCTTAATAGAAAAACAAAAGCTTGTATTGCTAATTTAAGAAATAGCAAATATATCTCCCTGGAGAAGACCATGAAGTCTGGCCAACTTGTTCCCAGAAAGACTCTGTAAAATGCTTTGTTCCTAATAAAGTTTTTTTTAAATAAAGTATTAATATTAGTCTACAGCAAAAGAATATTCAATTTTTATTAAATCACAAACTTTAAGTGCCTACTATGTATAGGACACTGTTATAAGGAGTGATAAAAAGACAAAAATTGAAACAGACCCTGCTGTCATGAAGCTCACTTTCTGTGGAGGGTAAGGTCCATGTACACATATAATAAAACAATCTGAGGAATGATAGAAAAACAGTATATTGTTATTCAGGAGGTGGTGCCTGATGCAGAAAAATTATGATTCTGATGTTTGGGAACTGGGGAAGCACCTTCGCATGTATAGAGCCAGAGAATAGACTGCTGGGTGCAACAAACAGCTAATACAGCTCAAATGTAACACAGACTGCAAGGAGGAACTGGACAAGGAAGTTGGAGTCCGACTCTAAAGGTCCTTAGATGCTGGGTTGAAGAGTTTACATTTTATACTAAAGAAAATGCTGAGCCACTAAACGTGTTTTTGGTTGTTATTGTCTTGTTTTGTTGATAAGGAGGTGACATGGTCAGACCTGTGCCTTAGGAAGACTATTTTGGTAGTTGTATGGACAGGCTGGTGAGGGAACAGATCGGAGACAGGGAAACTAACTGGGGTGGGGATGGGGGCATATTAAAATACTCTTGGCAAAAGCAACAAGGAGTCTCAAAATACAGTGGTGGCTGTGAGAGAAGAGGAGGTGGATGAAAGAGATGTGGAGGTAGAACTGACAGGAGTGGGCAAGTAACTGGATGGGGACGGTGCTGACAGAAAGAAAAGAGCGGAAGGCGGTCAAAAATCAACATTAAGTGCCTGCTATGTCCCAGGCACTGTGCTGAATGCTAGGGTCACAAAAAAGACAGTCCCAGTCTTCAAGGAGCTTACAATTCCATGGGAGAGACAATAGGCAAACAGATATGCACAAACAAGTTACATATAGGAAAAATAGGGAATAATTAAGAGAAGGAAGGCACTAAGACTAAGAGGGGAAGCCTTCCTACAAGGCTTCCTGCAGAAAATGGGACTCCAGAGGACTCAAGATGGAGAGAGCTATCTACATCCAGAGAAAGAACTATGGAGTCTGAATGCAGATTGAGGCAAACGATTTGCTCTCCTTTTTTTTTTCCTTTTTTGTTTTTGTTTGTTTGGTTTTGTTTCTTCTTTCTCATGATTCATCCTATTGGTCATAATTCTTCTTTACGACTTCACTATCGTGTAAATAAGTTTAATGCGAAGTTATATGTAGAAGATATATCGGATTCCACGTTGTCTTGGGGAGGGAGGGCGGTGTGCTGGGGGGAAGAAAGTCTGGAACTCAAAATCATGCAGAACTGAGAGTTGTAAACTAAAACTAAAAAAAAACTTAATTAAAAAAAGAAAAAAACAAAATAGGCTAGCTATGTTATATCTAGAAATTACTGAAATTTCTATGTTTCACGGATGACATCATTTGACTTAGAGTATGTGTGATGATGAGTTATGACATAATGGAGTTCTATTATACTCTTCAGCTTTATTTTAAATATATTTATACAAAGGATTTTCACATATCTTCTTGAAACTTCCAATTGTAATGTGGAAAGAGATGTGTAAGTAAAATTTGTGACCTATATGTAAATTAATTAAAAGTCAAACAGAAATTATTTAATTAGTAAAGTTATATGCCAAGAAAAAAAAAAGGAAATGGGATTTTAGTTGGGGAAACCAACCAACTGCTTGGAGATGAGGAAGGAGAACATTCTAGGGATGGGTGACATCCAGAGAAAACATCCAGAGCCTAGCGATTGAATGTCTTGTTCGTGGAACAGCAACGAGGATTTTGCATTTGATCCTGGAAGCAACAGGTAGCCACTGAGACTTACTGAGTCAAGGGATAAGAACTTGGGCTTTAGAAAAATCATTTTGGTGGCCGAATAGAGGACAGATTGGAGGAGGCAGACTGGAGGCATAAAGACCTACCAGTTATCTATTGAAATAGTCCAGGTGTGATGTGACAAGGGTCTGATTGGATATACGTGAGGTGAGAGATAATGAAGAATTGAGGATGACATCGGTTGCTGATGGAATCACCAAGTGAAGTACAGGAGAAGGTCTAGGACAGAACCCCTTGGGACACCTGTGGTTAGAAGGTATGATCTGGATGAGGACCCAGCAAAGGAGACTGAGGAGCAGTCAAGTAGGAGGAGAACCAGGAGAGAGTGATGTTTGTGTCCTAAAAACCTAGAGAGAAGACAGTATTAAGGAAGACAGGGTGATCAACAGTGTCAAAGGGTATAGAGAAGTCTAGGAGAATGAGAATTAAGAAAACGCTTCTGGTTTGGGCAAATCAATGGTAACTTTGGAGAAAAAAGTGTTTTGGTGGAATAATGAGGTATGAAGCTAGATTCTAAGAGGTTAAGAAGAGAGCGAGAGGAGACGAAGTGGAGGCCTCTCTTGTAGATGGCCTTTTCAAGGAGTTTAGCCACAAAGGGCAGAAGAGATATAGGATGATAGATATTGGGGATAGATTATGGGAAGGCTTTTTTGAGGATGGGGGAGGGGGAAGACATGGCTATATTTGTAGGCAATAGGGTAAAAACGGTAGACAGGGAGATTGAAAATAAGTGATAGAGTGGGGACGCCAGAGGGAGAAATCTGTTGGAGAAGACAGGGAGGAATAGGATCACTTGAGCAAGTACTGGGGTTAGCCTTTGTAAGGAACAAGGCCTCCTCATTGTGAGGCAGAGGTGAAGGAAACAGTAGCAGAAAGCAGAGTCTGATTGATACAGATGAGGGAGAGGAGGAGAAGAAAGAGCTCATGGCAAGTGGCCTCAATTTTTTCTGTAAAATATGAGGCAAAGTTCCTAGCTGAAAGGGTGGGGGTGGGGGAGCCATGGGGGGTTTGAGGAGGCATGAAAAGGTTTGGAAGAATTGCTGTGGAGAGTGAGAGAGTGAGATGATTAGAGAGATATAATAGGATTGCATAGCAGTAGTTGAGGCTGAGTAACATAAATTTATAGTGGATCCAATTAGAATGCATGTATGATTTTCTCCATCTTTGTTCAGCAGCACATGTGTAGAGAAAAGATGGTGGCTTAGGACTGACGGGGCATAATCAGTAAAATGATAAGGTGGCCAGGGACTTAAGAGAGGAAGACAGTGTAGTAATGAATTGGTTCGCTAATGGGTCACGCTGGAGGTAGAAACCTTAGTGACTAGAAGGAAAGTGGAGGGGCCTGAAACAGAAACAAGGAGTTTGGAGGAGGGGTAGGAAATACGAGTGAAGATGCCCAACTATGCAGCTAGATAGATGCAGGGCTGGAGTTGAGGAACGAGATTAGGGCTGGCTGGCTATTTATCTATCTACAAAAACACACATTTGGGACTAATCACTAACTTCAACTGGGCCCTCACAAAGGCATTGATTCTCTCCCATTCCTCACAGTCGCTGTTCTAAACCTTCTCTCCTCAAGCTCTCCCCACCCTCTGTACCTGGAGACCTGAGAAGAGACAATTCACCACAAGCTCCCTCTTCTCCCCATCTTACACCCTCTTGACATCATCCCCCACCCTGTCTTCCTTTACAATAGTCTCTGATGAAGTGGCTTTTATCTTTGTGGAGGCCAATACTTCTACAAAAACTATATACCCTACTCCCACCCCACCCCTATGTTCAGTCTCCATCTACTGACTCCTATCCTACCCTGCTGCCTACACACACATCCAACTTCAGCTTCCTTAAAAACCCTCACACATGACTCCCTCTCCCCAAAAAGCCCAAGGTTCTTAATCTGTCTGTGAACTTTTTTTCCCTTCAAATATTTTGATAACTTTTCCAATTTGATTGGTTTCTTTTGTAATCCTATGTATTTTATGCACTTAAAAAAACTTTCTTCAGAGAACGGGTCCACAGGCTTCAACGGACTTCTAAAAGGGTCCATGGGACAGTCAGGACCCCTTGCTTTAGACCCTACCATCCTCCTAAGCTATTGTCCTATGGCTCTCCTTTGGCAAACTCCTTGAAATAGCTATCTAGCTCATTGTTTCCACTTCCTCTGATGACTTCACACGGTAGTCTGGTGTCTGACCACATTCTTTCAAGTTACCTATGATCTCTTTCCAGTCCTCAGTCTTCCTGACCTTCTCCTATGGATGCTACTTTCTCTGAGGTTTTCTGACATTGCTCTCTCGGTTTGCCTACCTGGGTGATGACTGCTCCTCAGTCTCCTTTGCTGGAAAATGATCTATAGCCCACCATTTAACTGTGAATTAATTGAACCTCAAGGCTCTAGCCTTCTCTCTCTACAGTTTCTCCTTCTTGGTAACTTCATCAGCTAATATGGATTTATTAGTTCTATGCTAATAGAGCCCTAGTTAACTCCCTTCAGCTCTAGACCTGTACTAGCAATTGCAACCGGTCATTTTGGATCAAACTTTACCTAGGTACATTAAATTAAAAATTTCTAAAACCATGGCGGCAAGGTGGCGCAGTGAGTAGAGCACCGGCCCTGGAGTCAGGAGGACCTGAGCTCAAATCCGGCCTCAGACACTTGCCACATGTACTAGCTGTGTGACCTTGGGCAAGTCACTTAACCTCAATTGCCCTGTGCCCCCAAAAAATGTAAAAGAAAATTTCTAAAATCACTCATATTCTTCCATTCCCCTCTCCCTCCCCCCAAAAGAGTGTTCTTCCAAAACTCCGTTTCGATTAACAGTGTATTCCTAGTCAGGTCATCTAGCAGGTTGCCAAAATTTGTTTCTACCTCCAAATCTCTTCCGTATCTTCCTGTCTTCCCTCAAACAGCCACCATTGTAGGTCAGGCCCTCATCACCTTTCCCCTAAACGAGGCTTGTCCAAAATGTGCCCCCCCCCCCACCGCCACAAGCATAGAAATTTACATCAATGCTTTAGTAAATGAAGCCAAGCTACTGCAGAGCCCTCACTAAAATGGCAAATCAAAATATATTATCTGTTTTTTCAATAAAAACCTAAGGTTGGACAGCCCTGCCCCAGACCATGGCAATTAGCTCCCTAAACAGCCCTCCCATTCCAGACTATATTACACACAACTACCAAAATTTTTCTAAAATGTAGATTATGTTACCCGTACTCAAAGCTAAAGCTAAGATCAAATACAAACTCACTTAGCATTTAACTCTTCACAACCTGCATCCCAATCTACCTTTGCAGCTATGCTAAAAATGACTCTTCTTCATGCACACTAACAGTACAGCCAAACTGGCCTTGTTACTGTTTCTCATACGTAGTGCTCTCTCACCTGTACCCTGGATGTTCCTTATGCCAGGAGTGCATTTGTCATTCTCACCTCTGCTTAACACTCTTGGTTTACTTCACAACTCAGATTAAGGCACCACCTTCTACACGGAGCCTTTCTCGATTTCCTAAACTGCATATGCCCCCTCCCCTAATAATCTTGTCTTTCTTGTGTATACTTCTCCATAAGTGCATCTTTCTCCTACTGGAGTGTAGGCTCAAAGGCAGGGACTTTTGGTTTTGTATCCCCAGCAGCTTCTGGCATGGTAGACACTTAATAAACGCTTACTGATTTATTGAAATAATCAGTTATTGGAGGGGAAGGGAACACATATTTAAGTGCCTACTATGCATCGGATGCTGTACTAAGTGCATTACAAATACATCATTTGATCCTCACAAATACTCTGGGAAGCTGATGTTACTATGACCCCCACTTTACTGTTCAAGAAACTGAGGCAGAGGTTAAATGACTTACCTAAGGTGTCACAACTAGTGTCTGAGGCTTGATTTGAACTCAAGTCCACCTAGCTGCCTCTAGTTTTAATGTGAGATCATGCAGTATATAAAGACAGGAGAAAAGAGGGTCCATGACAGTGTTGAGGGTCCTCTGTTCCTACAGAGCAACCTGATGGTGGAAAAAAAGATGACTTGAGTCATACGACTGGTTCAGATTCTTGCTCTACCATAGACAAGCTGTGTGACCGAGAGCACCTGACCTCTCAGAGATGTTTAACTTATCTGTAAGGTATGGATACAGGTAATATTTATACCATATACTTTACAGGTTACCGTGAGGACAAAGTGAAAGTAGGAACGAAAATATAACTAAATTAAGGGGGACATATTTGATTTTCATTTGTACATTTGGAATGACTTTTATTAGGGTGAGATTGGTATTATAGAGTTTTTTGTATGGCATTTCCATTCACAAAGATGTGAGTCACCATGTCCACTATAACATTAATATTATTTAACAGAATTTAATGGCACTACAAAAGCTTGTCATCATAATCATTACTTTCAGATTTTGCTGCTGAGTTCAAATGAACAAAGATAGAATTACTTCCTATGTTTCTGTTTTTCCTACGCAACATTTCTTTTCAATGAAAACTATTTGATGTCCATGTGTCAATGAAGACAGGTAACAATTATATAGACATTTAGTAAGTGCCTTCTATGTGCACAATATTGGGAATACAAAGAAAACCAAAAACTGTTTTTGCCCTCAAAGAGTTTCCATTCAAATAGAAGGATACAACATTTTCAGAGATAAGTAGTAATTTGGGTAGGAGGTACTAATAATACCAGGGGTTAGGTGGTCACGAATGACTTCCTGGTGGGATGTGAACTCTGAAATAAGCTAAGTATTCTAAGAGGTGGATGTGAAGGAATGCATCTCAGATGTGGAAGGCAGCCTTACAAAGGTAAAATGGTGGGAGTCAGAATGTTGAGCTCAGGGAATAGCAAACAAGCCAATTTTGTCAGGAACAAGGGTATGAGAAGTAGTAATAAATAAATTTTGGAAAATGAATGGAAGAAAGACTCCTAAAGACTTCAAATACCAAGGTGGAGAAGACTAATGGTCTTCCAGTTCCATATCTACGATCCTACTCCAGAGGCAGAAGGGAGTAACAAAAAGATTCTTGAACACAGGAGGGACATGATCAGATGTACTTCAAGATTATTTTGAGAGTTGTATGGAGATTGGAGAAGAAAAACTGGAAACGGATTGTCTAATTAGGAAGTTATTGTTAGGCAAGAGTGACGAAGGTCTGAAATGGAGTGGCATCTATGTGAGGGGAGAGAGGAGGTTATAACGAAGCCAGTCATATCACTGAGATAGTATAGAGAAAGCACACAGGACAGAGGATTGGAGAAGAGGGCACACATCCGATCCAGCCAAGGAGACTCATAAAAATGATCAGAAAGGAAGAAAACAAAGAGAGAACACTGTCATGAAAGCAAGGCGGAAAGTGTCCAGGAGGAGGAAAGGGAGGTCAACAGTGTCAAACATTTCAGAGAAATCAAGAAAGCTGAGAACTGAAAAACAGGTCATTAAATTTAACAATCATATCATTGGTAACCTTGCAGAGGGCAATTTCAGTGAGAAAAGGGGTCAGAAGCCAGACTGCAAGAGGATGAGGAGTAAGAAGTGAGGAATAGAAGGCAGAGAGCATAGAGGGCTTTTTCTAGCTGTTTAACTGTGAAAAAGAGGAAAGACACGTGACAATAGCTTGAGAGGACGGCCATGTCAAATGAAGGGTTTTTTAAAAGACAGGGAGAGCCAGGAATCTTTGTAGGCAGCAGGGAAGGAGCCTGTACATAAAAGGCTGAAGATGACAGACAGGAAATGATCAAAGAAGCAAGAGGATAGGACCAAGAGCACAAATAGAGAGGGGTTGGCCTTACCAAGGAAAGTTACTTCTTCATCAGATACTAGGGCAAAAGAGGAAAGAATAGAGAATGTTAAAGGGTTCTGAGGTATAAAATAGGGGAGAAAATGGAGTTCATGATGGAAGGCTTCTATTTCCTTAGTAAAGTAAGAGGAGAGGTAGGCTGTTGAGAAAGAGAGGGGGAGGTGTGGTTTGGGGGTCTTAAGCAGAAAAGAGAAAAGTCTGAAACAGCCACGGTGAGGACTGTAACGAAGATTAAAACAAGGAAGACTGCACCAGTGAGGGCCCAGTTGAGATTAGACACAAATTTATTGTGGGCCCAGTTGGCATAGCTGTATGACCTGAACTATTGCATTGAGCTACACTTGAAAAGGAAATGAAGCAAAACAAGCTGTCTTATTAATCTTACCTATTTCCTGAACATGATGGTTTTAGGAAAGGATTCTCTTTCTATAATGAGTACACTGATTTAAGAGTACTTTGTACGCTTTAGACCATTAAAAAGTAGTAGAAAGCAAAACTGTGTGAAATACCTATTACATATACCAACTATATAGAAATAATTCACATCATATTTTCTTACTATCAAGTACATTAGTTCTTTCTAGTTAAAGCTAGATAAATTTGGAAAAATAGTTCTTCAGAAATTATATCAGCTCCGAAAACAAATACACGTGTTTACAACAGTTTGAAAATCAGCTTCTGACAACTTCATTAATTTTGAAGTACAGCTTGGCAACATAAAACTTAATTTACTTATTGCTCATTAGCACTGACACATATATCAAGTGGAACAGAAAAGGTACCAGTCTAGGGGCCCTCAAGAGACCTGACTCTGACCCTGGGCAAGTTATTTAACCTCTCTTAGCCTCAGTTTTCTCATCTGTAAATGAAGTGGTTGGACTAGACAGTCTCCATGGCTATTACTGGTTGTTTCTAAAGGGGCATTTCTAAGTAAGTTAGGAGAATATTTCAAGCATGGTTAAAAAAAAATCACTTTTATGAAGTGTGAACGTGAACTGGCCTTGAAGATAGGTTCTAAAGAGTCATCAGAGAGGAGTGAGTGAAAAGGAGTCGAGATACCATTAAATTACAGCACAGAAGCAGATGTTTTCTTTTTAATAGTACAATATATACAGCATGAACTTATGATGACTTCTTGAAAAACTTCATTTATACAGAATCATATCTACAAAATTAACATTTTAATGAAATCAAAGAGACTATACACATTCAGAAATATAAACAAATTTCACCACTGCAGACAATGGACACACAAATTTTTAAAAAACTTTCCATTCTGGAATAAAAATACATCTTTACTATGTAGCTATAACCATCGTTTAATTATTTTGTTCAAAAATCTTCATATTTGGAGAAATTTTCAATTGATTACCTCTTTTTAAATTCTGGTTAGTAGTGCCACCAACTGGCAATAAAGATTTTTAAAAGAGTAGTATTAAGTGTCAAAAGAGTTTTGTTCTTAAAGTTATTGAGGAAAAAAAAACACATGTCACTAGAGCCAGTAAGCACAAAGAAGAGTAAATCACAGTGAATGAAAAGATGACCTATGAAAGATTTTCACCAGGGTGCCACGGAGTATTTAAAATATTAACACAGTCTAAAGGTTTTGTGTGGTTAAACCTAGATTTACATTTATATGCAAAACTTTCAGTAAGAAATCTAAACATAACATAAAAGAAAAAAATTTTTTTGCTTAAGAAACTGACATGATATTTCGACATAATTAGATGCATTTGTCAGCAACACCAGTTGGCATTAGTAATCTAAAAACATTATTAGAAAGCTAATGCCATATGTTATAAGGTTTTTTTTAAAGGAAAAAATAAATATCAAATTCTGCTTAATGCTGAAAAATCTGTAGAACCACAGCAATCTATTTCGATAACATCAAGCATTCCTCAAAAAAAAAAATAATAATTTCCCCAAAGCATCATTAGGCCATCCAACCACACACATAGATTAACATTTCCCTAACCTGTTACAAAGGGCCATGTTATTTATAACAGATGTCCTTAGAAATGAATTTCTGAAAATATAAAACTAAATTAGTATCTTTGGTTATTCTATATCAATCTCTTAGCTTGATCAGCTTGACAGAATTGAGTTGTATGACAATTACCCTTGAAATAACTTCAAAAAGTAGGACATCCTGAAGCTGCTTGCATGAACCATATTCATTAGTCAATGACCCCCACCCACGGTTAAAAATCATGAGATATTCAAATAATTATATTTGTGCATATATATTCCTATAAACAAACCTATGTGTATAAATGCACACACCAAAAGAATTCTAAACTGCACAGGATTTTGTAATTAGGAAATAGAAACTTATTCCTCACATTTGTACAGTATAGAAAACAGGGCACATGAAAAAAAGACATTGCTTAATTAGGGAAGTCATTCAAAAAACCACCCCACTCTTTTACCCTGATGCTAAATCTTCATTTTAAATTCTCTGGCTGAGGGATTAAGAATTAAATTACTATGGGAAAATTGTTGTTAATAATTTAATACTTTGTGCTCACTTTTTAAGATGTCATAACTTGTATATATGGACACTATTCCCTACTATCCAAAGAACCTAAAATACTGACACCTAGCTGAAGATACCAATGCATTAGGTCTTTAATAAATATGATTTTTCTAAAGAGCATACAATACACGTTATTTTTCCAGATGTCTAGACTCTCCTTCCCTCCTGGACCTCTCCCATATATTTAAAATAATAACAACCTATACAAATCCTACTGCACTTGCTCACACAGGGTAAGGTATAAATCCACTGTCCTCTATACAGCCAGATATCTAGCTAGAGTTATCTGGATTTTTGTATGCCCTGGCT
Organism: Phalanger gymnotis; assembly: GCA_028646595.1. Taxonomy (NCBI): domain Eukaryota; kingdom Metazoa; phylum Chordata; class Mammalia; order Diprotodontia; family Phalangeridae; genus Phalanger; species Phalanger gymnotis. Next base: position 75,466,269 of record CM053624.1, on the reverse strand, counting down.
TTGTTTAGTTCTTATCCAGATATATAAAGCTGTAATGTACATCATTTAAAAAAAAAAAGTAAAATATTTTCTTCAAAGGATTTCTACTTGCACTTATATTAGAAATAAGAATATGGTTAACATATACTTTCTAATGGCTTTCTTCCAAAAACTAACTTCTTGGTAAAGATTTCTCCAATGGACATATGTAGTCATAAATACTGGACTAATTAATTTCCATCTCTGATAAATGTAGAAATTTAAAAGCTTATCTACATAGCACATAATGGACACATAATTATCTTAGCCTCCTGAATATTGATTCATATATGGAGAAAAACTAAAATTGTATCTCATAGATACATCTATATGACAAGCCAAGCATGGTTTGGTTGCACAGGAATAAAAATCTGGCTACAATAAGTAGTCACTAGGAGTGTCAATGAAGGCCTAAAAGAATAATGAAAAAAAAAAAGGCAAGTATGATTGCATTTACCCTATAGTTATTCATTTTTTACTTTCATAAATTACACATATGAAAAATAAGACACATAATGGTATATCAATACTAATTCTCAACTAACATAAACAATCTTCATTGAATTTAATTTTTTGAATTTCTGAATGGGAGTTGGTATGATAAGTACATGAACTAAACATACAGAAAATATAAACCACATCACAGAAACTGAACATTTGAATATTACCCTTTGAATATTGCATTTCTTTTTGCAACACTATCAAATTAATACTAGAATTTTAAAACAAATTAGAGAAAGATGTTACTGTAATGGACCCAGCTTTTAGAGTTCAATTTTATTAAAACAAACAAAAAACTTCCAGTGGCAATAAACTACAAGGATCCATTCCCCTTTAAACAAATTTGAAATTAAACAAAAACTAATCATTTTAACAGTTACAACCACTGAACATTAGCCAAGGCATTGCATTACAGTAAACAATGATCTAAAATATATGAACACAAATGCACACATGAAAAATCTAACAGATGAGGGCAAATTTAAGTACCATCTTGACGAATGAAAATATTTAACAAACACTGAACATTAAATGCCTATTATGTGCAAAGCACTGTACTAGGCATTGGGGAAAATACAGAGATAAATAAAAAATGGTCCCTGCCCTAATGGAATTTATCTAAGAATTACTATTGATACTGCTCATAAAAATTAAGTGCACATTTTAAATAAATATAGTAAAATCTCTCAATAGGTATATGCATTTGGCTCTAAAAATCCTTTGGTTACATGATTGTGAGTTTTAAATAAAAATATAGTAATCTTTAAGGAGTGATGTTATAATCTACAGTATAAAATGGATTTAACAATGCAAAAGACAGTATTCAAATAAAATAGTCTTGACAAAACATATCAATGCTGTTTTTTCCTTGGAACTTGAATCTTAAACACTATTGCATTTTTTCTCATATTAATGAAGCATATGTGTATTACAGCTTCTAAAATAGTCTACTGTTCTAACGACTCGTTCAATTTTAAAATTTGGATTTAAGTCAATGAAAATTTTCTCAAGCTACACTATGGGGAATCCGTTTTATGGAAATGAATTCTAAGAAACCATTTCATTATCAATCAAAAGAAATGTGTGAAAATGAGAAACATTTAAGTACAATGAACCAGGCATGGGTGCTATAAAGAAGGTATCTAATAGCAGGAAAAGCTTAACAATCAAACCAGACTTTGAGAAGAATGAATGAACTTTTCTCAGGATACTACACAAACATCATTAACAGACTTTTCCATACCACTTCAAATATCAATTTTAAAATCAAGTCACAGAACCAAACGCATACCCTACTATACATGACTAATGAAAATTCCAAAGTTAATGTGTCATAGTTATTTGTGTTCAGATTATTTTAGAGTAAGAAAGTGCATATTAATGAATGCTTTTTAATGCCTGTCTTGTCATGCATATTTTTAAAAGGTTGAATCACCTTTGACACGTAAGGCATGTTAATGGGAAGAGAGATGGAAAAATGGCGTTTGAAAGCCCTTGTAGTATTCTTCAGCATCTGATATGACTATTAGCAAATTAAAACTTTTTTTCCAATTCTTCATTAATAAGATGTTATATTCCACAGTGCAAACAATTAAAATCTTGAAGCTTACGCTACTTACAGTACACACAGTAACTCATTCAAATGGTCAGAGAATAGCGAGGATGGGTCATGTCAAAAAGTTCCGTTATGACTTAAATTTGAATCAAACAGGCAAAACACACTTTCACTGATTGACACACAGATCATAAGAAAAACTTCAAAATGCCACCGAGGTCTGTAGCACCTGCTCCTTCTGCAGCTTTTGTCTGTTTACTACGCAAGAGCTTTGTTATGTTTGCTTCATCCTCTGTTCTAGTTCATGCTGGTGTTTAATAAGACGTTCTATTTCTGTTCCTAGTGTTTGTAGATTTTCCTTTTATTTTTAGTTTATGAAAGGGGAAGAAAAAAAACACAAAAAATATTAACTCACACAAATAAAGGATTCACTTTGAAATTTCTTCTCCTAATTAAGCTCTTAAGTAAGCACGTTTATTTCCCTTCGAACCTTAAGTTTAGTTTTGTTGTAAGAACCATGGAAATATTCTGTGTTTAGTGAAGGGCTGTCAGTTTAGACAAAAGAGGGGCGATGTGATTGAGGGAGGCTGTGGTAATTGATAACGCATAAGCGATTATTTATTGACTTTTAAAAACTCATTAAAGAACATCAAAGCTCCAGAAGATCATCTGCTACAGTGGTTAAATCAAATAAGAGCAGCAGACCAGAGACAAAAATCTGCCTAAAATAAATCCAAAAGCAATAAAACTTCCAAATAAGGTAGAAAATTTTAGCTATAATTTCATAGTAATTAAACTGATTTCCTCCCCTCTAAACCATCCTATAGTGTTATTTTTCACCTTGTTTGAAAATAAAGTGGGTTTTTAATAAATATGAAAGCACGAGGGAGAAAAACATAAACCTTAAAATGAATTTTCACCCTTTGGTATAAATAGCTGGGTTCTATTATAGAAATAATCTACCATTATTACGTAGGTTTCGAGGGTAACATTTTCTAAGATTTATTGGATGAAAATTTATGAAAAATATCAATACCTTCAAAGTAATATTTTTAAGTAATGTATCCTCCAAAACAGCCTGTAATTTCCGGTTGATCTCCAAGGAAAGTTCTAAAGTCAGTCCACTGTCAGCCGGGTGGGAAGTATACAAGGATGCCATGATGCCTCCTCGTCTACTCAAATGGACCTTGTTAAAATCAGACGCCTCTGATGACAGTGTGCCTGCTTCTTCTCGTAAGATATAACTCTGAATTATTCTAAGGGGAAAAAACATGACTGATTGCTTAAACATGTATGGTACTGTTGTAGTCAATATTCATATAGCGCTTTAGATTTACGAAGCATTTTATACAGGTCATTTCATTTGATCTTCCCAACACCTGGGAAATAGGTACTGTTATTATCTTTACTTTTACAGATGAGGAAACAGAGGCTGAGAGGTTAAGTGACTTGCCCATGATCACGGAGCCCAGCAAGTATGAGGCAGGATTCAAACCCAAGGCTTCCTGCTTCTAAGACCAGCAATGCGCTACTGTCAAAGATGAAAATCTTTTAGATGCTTAACTGAAATTATAGGCTTATTATATACTATTTCCTTTCACACATATTATAATCCAGCCAAACTGCTCTTCACACATGATACAATCTTTCAGCTCCACACCTTTACCCAGTCACTTTCTATACCTGAAATGCCCCCTTTCTTGACCTTGGCCTTTTAGAATCCCTAATTTAATTGAAAGTTCAGTTCAAATGCCACCTCCTATATGAGGTCTTTCCTTATCCTCCCAGATGTTAATGCCTCTTCCAAAATTACTTAGTATTTATTTTGCAACCAAAGAGATCTTCCCCAACAGAATGTAAAGACTTTGGGGGCAGAAATTGTTAATTTTTTTCCCCTTTGTATTCCCAGAGCTGAATGTAGTGTTTCACAGTAATAGGCATTCCATGACTGCTTGGTAAGTGGCTAAGAACACTAAACAGGTTTCTTTACTTAGCAGCAGCATAATACAGTGAAAAGAGCATCTAAGCAGTAGTTGAGGGCTCAGTTAATATACCTAAGTTTCCTCACCTGTGAAATCCTCATTTATATACAAATCATTAATATAAATATCGCATAATGTTAGCCCCAAAGAGAATGACAAATCAAAGTTCTAACTTTCCTACCTTTACATCTATATTCCCTTCAAAAAGAGTCATGTGTCATGATTTAAAATGCATGGCTGATTTACTAAAGTTAGCGTTTGAGAAGGAAAATCATATTAATCTGGCTTTCAGAATGACAAAAATCTAGATTTTCTAGCTATATTCCCCGAACAAGCTAAATTGTTTTAGAAATTATTTGTAAACCTAAAATTAATAATAGTATTATTATTCTAAAATGAAGAACTAGGGCCTAAGAATTATTTGAGCATAGAGCTGTAGCTGTACTTAATTTTATCAAATTTCACTTGCAAAATGTCACCTTTGCAATACTAGTTGACACTGTTATAAAGAATACAAAGTCATCATACATACTTGGTTTTTTTCCTAATTTCTTCCACCAGTTGCTTTATATGATCCTCCATAAATTCAATCTTTTCATTTTTCCGAGCATGAGCTTTCTGCAGCCTTACTATCCTCTCAATCAGCATAGTCTTGTCCACTTCTGGAAAATTATCCACAGCCACAGAGGAGCCAGTATTTTCTGGTGATCTATCTTCTGTACTGCTCCGAGCATTAAGGGACCCTGAGCCAAAAATGGGTTCAGAAATGGGTCTAGTTTAGCATTATCTTTTACTCCATTATTTTTCTCCGTTTATTTAAAAATTTTCGTTTAATATGCCCAATTAAACCTTGATTGAAAAGTTCTAGCTGATAATGCCTAAACATGGCTGAATGATCAGTCCCCTTAGTTCAAGGATCAGAGAGGCATCAAAAGGATCTAAATCTTTTTAGGACTATAATATGGGGGTGGGAATATGGAAACAATTATAAACTTTGGAGGAAAAAACAAGTCCCAAATTATATAAAAGATGAACCACTTTCCAATAATATGAATTTAATTAAAAACATTTACTAAGCATCTACTATGTGCCACTACGCTAAGGGTAGGAGTTCAAAAGATAAAACTAATAGAGGACAATCAGGAAGGGCCTCCTGTAGGAGATGAAATCTAAGCTGTGCTCTGAAGAAAGTCTGAAATTTTACGAGGCAGAAGTGAAGAGCCTTTGCATTCTAGATATGAGGGACAACAGAGGAAGGGGACAGGATATCACATAGAAAGAACAGCCAGAGCAGGATGGCAGAGTTGAGGCAGGAATCCATCTGAGCTCTCTCAGATTCTCCTCCAAATAACTTTAAAAGAACATCTAAAATTCTGGGGTGGAAGAACCAACAAAAGGTAAAGAGTGAAGCAATTTTCTAGCCTAAGACAATTTAGAGGTCAGCGGAAAGGTCTGTCTCACCTGCGAGGTGCTACGGCACAGTGCAGTACAGGACGCGCCCTGGAGGCAGCTGCACTGGCGGTTGCGGCAGCTCAGGAGCCTTCACCCCACAGATGGCAAAGAGATCAGACAACAGAGACCCTTTTGCTGGCACTGGGTACAGGACCCTGTTGCATTACCCATACATAGCTCTGGGCTGAGGTCCCAGGGAGAGAAGGAGCACAAGCACACTGGTACTTGTGGCCACCAAGGAGCAGGAACCCCAGTCAGTTGCAAGGTGGTGAAGGCCCTGGTGTCAGAAGGAGACCTAAGGCAGAAAGGAATACTAGCGCTGCAGTTGCAGAAGATCAGGGGCCTGAGTCACAATTCCGGGGAAAAAAGGAACAACAGCATTTGTGGCTACAGGGTGAAAAGGTGCCCCCTCCAGGGTAAAGACCAGGGCACAGACCAGGAAAGCAATGACCATATGTCTCCTCTTAGACCGTACATCTTGGAAGAAGTAAAAATTTAAAGACCCACCAAAACTGGCTCTGAAAAAAGTGGCATGAAAAACCCGAAGCTTGGAACCGTGTTCCTTCCACCCTGGGAGCAGAGCCCAACTTTAACATAGAGTTAAAAGTCAAGAAGTAGGCTGGAAAAATGGACAAACGAAAAAGAACCTAACTATGAGAAGTGCTGTGGCAACAAGGAAGCTCAAGACTCAGACGCAAACATCAAAACAGATACAAATAAAGCCACAGAGAAAAATATGACTTCAACAAAAGTGAATTCCAGGAAGAGCTCAAAAAAGTTTTTTAAAATCAAAGATCAGAGGTAGAAGAAAAATTGGGAAAAGAAATGAGACCAATGCCAAAAAAAATTATGAAAACTAGTTAAAGAGACACAAAAATACTGAGGAAACTAACACCTTAAAAATCAGAATTGGTGTACTGGTAAAAGAGGCACAAAAATACACTGAAGAACTTCTTAAAAAGCAGGCTAGGCAGGAATGCAGGGCTGGTTCAATATCAGGAAAACTATTAGCATAAATGACTGCATCAATAACAAAAACAACAAAAGTCATAATTATCTCAAGAGATGCAAAAAAAAGCTTTTGTCAAAATACAACACTCTTTCCTATTAATTCCTAGAAAGCAAATGAATACACAGAGCTTTCCTTAAAATAATAAGTGTCTACTGAAAACTACCAGCAAACATCTGTAAAAGCAAGAATGTCCATTATTACCACTATTATTCAATACCGTACTAGAAATGTTAGTTATAGCAATAAAAGAAAAAGAAAGTGAAGGAAATAGAATAGGCAATGAAGAAACAAAACCATCAATCTTTGCAGATGATATGATGGCATTCTTAGAGAATCCTACAGAATCAACTAAAAAATCTAGTTGAAATAATTAACAATTTTAGCAAAACAGCATGATACAAACCCACATAAATCATCGGCATTTTTATATTGCTAAAAAATTCCAGCAGGAAGATATAGAAAGGGAAATTCCATTTAAAATAACTGCAGACAATATAAAATACTTGGGAGTCTATGTGCCAAGACAAATCCAGGAATTATATTAACACAATTGCAAAACACTTTTCACACAATCAGATCTAAACAAGTAGAAACATGGGCAGGCCCAATTACTATAATAAAAATGACAATTCTACCTAAATTAACGTACTTATTCAGGGCCATACATAGTATGTAGAGCTAAAAAAATAATGTGATTCACATGGAAGAACAAAAGGTCAAGAATACCAAGAGAATTAACTTAAAAACTGTAAAGGAAGGTACCCTAGCAGTACTAGTTTTCAAACTGTATTACAAAGTGGTAAACATCAAAACAATCTGGTTCTAGCCAAGAAACAGAATCGTGTATCAGTGGAAAAATTAGGTACACAATAATAAATGACTGTAATAATCTAGCGTTTGATAAATGCAAAGATACAAGCTTTTGGGACAAGAACTCACTATATGACAAAAATTGCTGGGAAAACTGGAAAGAAGTTTGGCAGAAACTAGGTATAGACCAACATCTCACACCATATACCAAGATAAGGTTAAAATGGGTACATGATTTAGACATAACAGGTGTTATTATAAGCAAATTAGAACAACAGATCTGTGGGTAAGATAAGAATATGTGACCAAGCAAGAGACAGAGAGCATTATGAGATGTAAAATGGGTAATTCTGATTAAATTAAAAATTAAGTTTTGCACAAACAAAAACCAATGCTACCAAGATCAGAAGGAAATTCAAAGGAAAATAGGAAAAATTTTATAGCAAGTTTCTCTGATAAAGGCCTCATTTCTCAAATATAGAAAGAACTGAGTTTAATTTATAAGAACATGGGTCACTCCCCAATCGATAAATGGTCAAAGGATATGAACAAGAAGTTTTCAGACAAAGAAATCAAAGCATCTATAGTCATATGAAAAAATGCTCTAAATCACTACTGACTAAAGAAATGCAAATTAAAACAACTCTGAGGTACCACCTCATACACATCGATTGGCTAATGACAGAAAATGCTGGAGGGGATGTGGAAAAATATTCCCACTGTTGGTGGAATTGTTAACTGGGCTAACCATTTTGGAGAACAATTTGGAATTATGGTCAAAGGGCTATAAAACTGCGTATACCCTTTGACTCAGCAATACCACTACTAGAACTGTATCCTAGAGATCAAAGAAAAAGGAAAATGACCTACAATATACAAAAAACATTTATAGCAGCTCTTTTGTGGTAGCAAAGAACTGGAGATTGAGGGGATGCCCATTAATTGTGGAATGGCTGAAAAAATTGTGCCATGTAATTGTGACAGAATACTATTGTGCTAAAAGAAATGATGATGCTCTTAGAATAACCTGGGAAGACTTATATGAACTGATGCAGAGTAAAGTAAGTAGAACCAGGAGATACTTGCACATAGTACATTGATTGTGAATGACTTAGCTATTCTTAGCAATACAATGATCCAAGAAAATTCTGAAGGACTTAGGAAGAAAGATGTTATCCATCTTCAGAAAAAGAACTGGTGAAGTCTAAATGCAGACTGAAGCAAACTTTTTAAACTTTATTTTTGTTTTTGTTTTGTTTATTTGGTCTGTTTTCTTCTGCATCATGGTTAATAAGCAAATGTTTTGAATGATTACACATGCATTATCTTTATCAAATTGTTTGCCTTCTCCAAGAGGGTATAGGGAAGGAGACAGGAAAAGAATTTGGAACTCAGAATTTAAATAGAATGTTAAAAAAAATTTTACATGTAATTGAGAAAAAAATGAGAGGAAAAAAAAAACAGCTAGGAGGCCAATTTGGCACAATGGACAAAGTGCTGGACCTGAAGTCAGGAACACCTGAGTTCTAATCCAGCCTCAGACACATACTAGCTATGTGACCCTGGGCAAGGCAGTTAAACTGTTTACCTAAGTTTCTAGAACTGTAAAATGAGGATAATGACAGCACCTACCTCCCAGATTCTTATGAGGAGAAAATGAACCACTTGTAAAGACCGAGCAAACCTTAAAGTGCCACAGAAATGCTAGCAAACTGAACACAGTTCATGAAAGAGTATAAGAATAAAAACGTAGTCGGGAGACATAGTGTGGAAGACTAAATGCTCAGTTGAAGAGTCTATATTTTATCCTTGAGTAAGCTTCAGATAGCATAGTAGATAGAGCACCTGGCTTGGAGTCAGGAAGACTTACCTTCCTGAGCTCAAATCTGGCCTCAGACATTTACTAGCTGTGTGTGCCTGGGCAAGTCACTTAATTCTATTTGCCTCAATTTCCTCATCTGTAAAATGAGCTGGAGAAGGAAATGAGAAACCACTCCAGTATCTTTGCCAAGAAAACTCCAAACGGGTTCACAAAGTGTCAAACACAACTTAAATGACTCAACAACAAACAACAATCTTGGACCTACCTGTCAGGATTTTCAACTTAGTAGCTTCATGGGGAATACTTTGGAAGAGACTGGAAACAAAAGGAGGCTATTTCAATAGACAAGGTAAGATGAAAAGCCTCAACTAGGACGGTGGCTATGAGTAGAGAGAAAGAATGAATGCAAGAGAAGTATAGAGAGAGAATAGATAAGTATTTGGCAACTGTTTAGGCATGGCAGGTAAGGAAGAGGGAAGAGCCAAGGGTGACTCTTAAGGTTTTGAAACTGGGTAACTGCAATGGCAGTTACATCATCGATAGAAAGAGGTAAGTTACATAAGGAATGACTTTAGGAGAAAATGAGTTGCAATTTGAACATCTGGGTTTGAGAGAGGCCTTTTGGACACGCAAGTATAGAAAAATGTCAAGCCTGCAATTGGTAACATGAGACTAGAATTTGTAATAGAAATTATGACTCTATATAGTTTAGAGTAAGATGCATAAATTAAACCAATGTGAGCTGCTGAGATCTAAAGGAAGAGTAGAGAAAGGGAAGGGAAAAGGGCCTAGTATAGAACCTTAGGGGATTGCCATACTTAGTGGGCAAGGGGAAGACGATAACACAGCAAAGGAGACTAGTAAAGCGGTGTTGTGAACATCAAGGAAGGAGATAGAGTCCAGGAAAAGGTACCAAAATCTGTAAGAAATGAACAAACTAAAAAGGATTTCGAATATATTAAGCTTGTGTTAGGCCTAAATGCTTGGGGATACAGTCTAACAGTAGTAGCCAAGGAGGACTATTTTGTCACAGGGATGTCACAAGGATGGTGAAGAATTATATGGTAACTGAATGACATATCCTTTTCAGGATAGATGAAAATGGCCAGGGAACAGCATACAAGGTTGGTGCCAGGTTTGACATGGTGAACTTTCACCACCTTAAAACCTGAGGTTGGAGATGGAGAAGCATGGCATGAAGATAGCTAGGGATAGAAAGAAGGAAGAGGACTGAGAAAAGCCCACAGAGTTGAGAAGTTAAGAAATCACTGGTATCCTTAAAAAGAACAGTTTCAGTTATATAGAGAGAACAGTTTTAGTTGTGTATGTGTGTGTCTGTGCGTGCATGTGTACGCATACACAGTTATATAAAGGACTCAGATTATAAGAGACTTAAAAATTTAATTTAGACCACGATTAATGTCTGTCCTAAAAGAAACCAGTTAAAAGTCAAGAGAAAAATTTGACAAATCATTTGTTGACTAACAATTGTATTATCGCTCTCCTGTGTTAAGTATTAGGAAAAAAACCAAAACTTTACAAACCTATATATCTATAAATATATACGCATATACATATACACATAAAATCTCAATATGCTTACAAATATACATATATGTATGCATGCATGATTATGTATATGCACAATTTAGGGCAAATATACTGAAAAGAGCATAAAAAGAAAATGAGGAAATCACTGGTGAGAACAAAAGGGAAAGATGAGAAAAGGGAAGGATACAGTAGGCAATCTATGAGTAAGCTTAAAACCCAGTAATCCAAACTCAAGAAGCACTATGAGCAAGCACTGCGTGTTGTATTCAAGCTCTGCTCTGAAGCTAGCTAGAGAAGGGGGACATTTAAGCAGTCAAGTAAAATACTGGTGTGACAGTTCAGAGAGACAACAATGTCTAATTTGTGCTATAATGACAAATGGGAACTGGTCACAGGTTCAGTGTGAGAAAAGACGGGAGCTGTTAAGATTCCTTCAAACCCCATGCCGGTGACATTAGGAAGATGGAGCGGCTGTCATCTGTAGAGACAATAAGTCGCTACCTTTCAGTTGTTTTTCAGCCGTCTCCAACTCCTCATGACCCCATTTGGCGTTTTCTTGGCAAAGATACTGCAGTGGTTTGCCATTTCCTTCTCCAGATTATTTTACAGATGCGGAAACTGAGGCAAACAGGGTTAAGTGACTTGCCCAGTGTTACCTAGCTAGGAAGTGTCTAAGGCCAGATTTGAACTCAGGAAGATGAGTGTTCCTATCTCCAGGTTCAGCATTCTACCTACTATGCCACCTAGCTCCCTGGAGACAACATAGTTGTTGGCTATGGAGAAAAAAAATAAGAAAGGTAGCAAAACCAACTTTAAATCCAGTTTTAGTAATATTTGTATTAAAGTTTATAAACAAAAAATCTAGGACTAAACCCTGAGAGGGAAGGAAGGAATTGGACATATATTATTATCAATAAAGTAATAAAAAAGAAAAACCTATGGAGAATAAAGGAAGAAAGATGATGATGGCAAATTTGTTCCTTATATCCTACATCAGAAAAATGTCCTGAAAATTAAGCTATAGAAAAATCGTCTATATCTGTATATGATGAGGGATAAGTCAAATTCCTATTTGGAGCAATATTTTATCTTCACTCTTTTATCAAGGGAACTTTAAAGGCCTACTGAACAGGCTCTGATTAGAGAGGAAAAGAGTCCTCCACTATTAATATTTGTAATTTGGGTTGATCAAAGAACACTTAGCAGAATGCTTTTATGAACATAATTAGAAATTGTGCTAACGATAAAAACTCATATCAAAATGGACCAACAAAAGTACAAAATCTCTAACTTAATTTATTGTTTCTCTTTACAATCAAGAAATGATGATTAGTATTTTTTTTTTAAATTTACCTGATGAACTAGAACGGCTCCCCATGCTACTGACTTCTTTATCATAGCTACCGTTCTCAATCTGGTCTAATTTTCTTCGTGCTACATGGAAAAAGAAGAAGAGCATTATCTATAGTAAGTTTAAGTATTTTAACTACTGAGTCCTAACATCTCAGATGTGAGTAATTTATGTAACAGCAATTGGAAACCACACTCAACCAAGAATCCTAGTGCCGACATGCGGAAAATCATTGATATTGGATAAATAACTAAGAGAAGAGTAACTAATGCCAACCATTCACTTATAAATGAAAATGCATCACTTAAATACACTGCATGGAAAGAATACTCATAACAGAAAAATTGAGACTACATTTATATATTGAACAGATAACTTAGTATTTAAGGTAGAAAATTCATCACATTAATGAGAATTCCTTTTCAAAATTTCTTTCAAACATTTTCAGTATTTCAATACATCCATATTTCATTAGTGTGAGTATGCATTTCTCCTTATGTAAATACATTCATACTTATAATCAATTTATACTTCCTCATCCCATGCAATTATTTTCTACCTATATCTTTGCAGAAATCACCCATAAAGGGCCTATCCTACACGCTAGAGGCCATGCAGTAGAACAGAAGCTCGCGAAGGCAGAGACTGTTTTCATTTTGTCTCAGTAATCCCAGCATCTAGATGAGCGCATTACAGTTTAATAAATGCCTGTTGGATTGGAACGCCTCCCTTTTGGGTCTTAAACTTCTGTTGATATCAGTATACCACTTGGGTTGTTCATGTGCTATTCTTTGTTCTTGCTATCCCACTCTCCTTTTTTCTTAATACATATCTTCAGTGTCAACTGTTTATACCATTTATTGCACATGCCAGTTATAATAATATGATGCTGCCTGCTTAGACATAACTTATACCTTTCTATGCCATTCTGCATAGTAGCGATTTCAAACCTTCAAGCCTCCTCAAGACATATTACACATTACTCCCATTTCACCTTCTTCTACTCTCCCTACTTATCAGACCTTGTTTCTTCATGCTTTATTGAGAAAATAGGGGCTATTTGCAATGAATTCCTATTTCTTCCCTATTCTACGCCTCAAGACCTCAGAACACTGCTATCTCCCATGCTCTCCTCCTTTATTCCCGTCTGGTTTAAAAAAAAATGTCCTTCTTGTCAAAGCTCTTTTCTTATAACTTCTATCAGGTTGACCCTGTAATCATCCCCACCCCCTTCCTCCCCCCCTCCCTCTCTCTCTCTCCCTCTCTCTCTCTCTCTCTCTCTCTCTCACACACACACACACACACACACACACACACACACACACACACACACACACACACACACACACACATTTAATCTCTACTTATCTACTGGCTTCTCCTCTGCAGCCTACAAACATGCCCAGCTCTCCCTGATCCTCAAGAAAACTTTCATTTGACCTTCCCAACCCCTCAAACTAGAGAGAACAATGTGGAGAAGTTGAAACCAGGAAGACCCGGGCTCAATTACTGGCTGAGTGCTCTTGGCAACTTAGAGTATTAAAGTTGCGAAGAAGGAGCCAACCTGCACTGGTGGAGGCAATTTCCACACCTGGAAGTTCTGTACACTAATGAAATGACAGATCCAGTCCCTATCTTTATGCTACATCCAAAACTATTGTTCTATTCTGCTCTTTGATATGCAAATTTTAAGAAAAAGCTGTACATTCAGTAGGTTCCACTTCTCTATTCATTTACAGCTTAGTTGTCTTTTGTTAATCCTCTTCTTTCTATGGAATTTATGTTACCTATCTTCTACCTTACAGATAGATAAATCTTTCCTCTGGGGTTTCACAACACAACTAATAGATTTTTTTCCCTACCTGTATAGTTATACCTCCATTTTCTTTGCTGGATCATTATCCAAGTCGCATCCCCTAATCACTGGTGTATCCCAATTCTTTGTCCTGGTCTCCCTTCTCTTCCTTCTCTGAATCCTCATACTCTTAGTGACATTTCAACTGCTCCCCAGAGTTCAATCATCTTTATGCGGATCCAACAGCAGTCTTTCTCTATGCCTGTATCATTAAATGGATACTGGAAATTTCCCACAAGATGTTCCACATATACCTCAAACTCAAGTCAAAAATAAAACTGTTTCCCTCTAAACTCATTTTTTTTCCTAATTTCCCTATTTATGTTATGGCTTGTACCACCTGCCATCTTTCTAGTTATCCAAGTTCACAACCTTGGAGTTATTCTTGACTTTTCACTCTCACTTAATCATCATATTTAATCAATTACCAAATTTCATTGATTTTACCTTCACACATTTCATATCTGTCCTATTCTCTATATCTTCTTCACTTTATACCTAAACTTTTGAAATAATCTCATTAAATATCTGTGTGTACAGTCTTTGACCTATACAATTCCTTGTCTACACAACTGGCAAGTGATATTCCTAAAGCACAGATCTTGCTGTGTGTCATTCCACTGCTCGAAATGCTCCAGTAGTTGCCTGCCTAATCACTAGTATTAAATACCAACTGTTATGTTTGACATTTAAAGTCTTTTACAATCTGGCTCCAGAATACTTTTCTAGACCTATTAGAAGTTATTCCCCTCCACATGATTTACATTCTGCTAAACTGGACACTTGTACATCTACTAGCAGAGACTGTTCCATTTTTCTCTACATAGCCACAATGCCTACCACACTGAGTGCCTGGCATATAGTGTTCACTTAACACAAGCTTGCTGATCAACTGACTGATTTCTATTGCATTTTGGGTATCCATCCTGTGATGTTGATTCTTCTGAGATTGGGATAGGAATACTGGCTATAAATTATAGGTGTTATGTGGCAGGGGAACAGCTTTGGGATCATTAAATGTACAATATGATCTCTAAAACATGATCTAACCCATTCTTTTCTTATTCAGTACTAGATCCAGATTATTATCCATCTGCTATTCCTATCTGACATGTAAGTACTGGTGGACTAACTCAACAGGCTGTTTATCTAAGCACACGCAATAATCTGAGCAATAGGCATTCTTCACATAACTGGTTCCTCTCATGTGATTTTGTTAGGCCAATTCCTCTGGAATGCCCACGGATGGAATGTACTAAGGTGTCTCTGCAGTGCTCGATATAATCAACACAACTTTAGGACAGCGCCTGGCCCACAGTAAGCATTTACTGTCGTTACTCAGTTGCTTGAGTTGTGTCTGACTCTTCATGACTCCATTTGGGGTTTTCTTGGCAGAGATACTAGAGCGTTTGCCATTTCCTTCTCCAGCTCATTTTACAGATGATGAAACTGAAGCAAATAGGATCGAATGACTTGTCCAGAGGGCACACAGCTAGTAAGTGACTGAGGCCAGATTTGAAACAAGATAAGTATTCCTGACTTCAGGCCCGGCATTCTATCTATTGTGGCACCAAGCTACCCTAGTAGGAACCTAATAAATGTTTACTGACTGACTGATTACGCCTTGCCTAAAGATAATAACAAGAGGACCAAAGAACAAAGTTATCATGGTGGTTCTGCCTACCAAGAAAATTTTGTAGCATCTCCACATTTACATGTAAAGCACCTTACTAGAGGAAAGCTTTTAGACCTCAATTTTGCTATACTGGATCAAAAAGCGTTTTGTAATCAGCAAACCATTTTCACAAAAAAGTTCAGAGAGGATGAACAAAGACCAAAGGTCAATAGTTGCTGATAGACTGTCTTCCTAGTCGGCAATTTTTGTTAATAGTGTATTTTTCCCCCTTCCTCTATTTTTCAATGTTTAATAAGGTGACTCATACGATTTATAATATTCCATCATCCTCATAATGTTTTGAAGATGAGTTTGTTATGTTGAACTGATGGTTTCCTTGTCTACCAGATCTCTCTGTCAGGAAGAGGATGAGCTTTTAGTCTCTTGGCTTCCTCACTGTGATGACTTTTTCATCAGTTAAGAGTCACCAAGAAGATGATCAGTAAATGGCTTTACTTTTATTTCTCATTTGTTTTTATAGTTATTTTAATAGGTTATATTGGAATAGAGAAAGGGGGTGCAGCAGTAAAGAACTTTCCCGTTTCTATATGAAAAATGCTATCATATATGTGTCTCTAATGTTTGATCAGTTTTCCTTACTTTGCAGGAATTTAGGGAGGCGACTGGTGGAAAAGGTAAAATATCTGTTTATCTGCATGCCCAGAGCTACACTTTGACATCTTTGATCACTGAAAGCACTGTTGAAGGAGGGAAGGAGGAAAGGGAGAAAGGAAAGAGACTGATTCATCCCCATAGGTACTCTTGGAATTTTTTATATGGAGACAAAAATTTTCTTTCATGGATCTGGCTAGGCTCTGAAAAACTTTCCAAGAACCCAGTAGCCTGTTTCTCTGTACATGAGTTGTTTTTTATTTATTTGGGGGGGGGGGGCCACAAAAGAGTTACATGTCAAAACAAAGAACAAAGGTATCAATGGCCTGTAATTCTCCTGAGACCATCTTTAGAACCTAAAATAGATTACAGGTACAGTAAGAGGTGAATATCCATTCAGGGATCTTCCAGCTTTTCTCGACATCCTTCCTATGACCACATTCACAGTTAAGTCACCAAGTATCAAGATAAATATAGACTTCATTTGGATTAACATGTCAAATTCTTCAAAGGATTTCTCTATTTCTTGATCATTTGCAACAGATGCTAGTGCATAAAACAAAACTATCTACATAGAAGTTTTACCAGTTTCTTTGAGCACTGCAAAATCATGATCAAATGTGCTAAGTGATCAAATTTCCTGTTGTGCTTGAGTAGTACATGATGGACTGAGATACTCTTCAATTTAACTAGAACTTCTTTATGTCTTTTGGTTTCATTTATGTGTTGATATGGTTCAGTTCCTCCAGTGGTAACAAACTCATTGTTTGGACAAGGATCCTACACTTAAAGTAGCAACATTTAATGTTTTAAGAGCCTAACCTCTAAAAATTAGCATCCTCTACCTAACTTTTCCACCACTGTGCCACAGAAACAGGAGGAGGAACATATGGTTAAAAGCCCCTTCATATATTTCTCTGTTTCAAACATTCCCACATTCACAGAATTCATGATATATTTGGCCAACCTGATGATGAACCTTTCCATATTTCATGAGCCCTAAGGCATATAGACAATTTGCTAACCAGGACTGCACTGAAAGCCTTTTCAACTTGAGGGAATTGTCTAAAGCATGTACTGGCATGGACTCGAAGAATGCAGAGTCATGTAAAACTAAAATCAAGCAATCTACTGGTACACCAGTTCTTGAATATGTATTTTTAGGTAGCAAACAATTCTAACTTGTTACCATCTTGTTTCAGACAGTATGAGTTTGGTGACAAAATATATTTTTTTGCTTGGGGACCAGTCTAGCTAAATTCAGAGAAATTCACCACTTGAAGGCTGGCCACTAGATAATATGGATAATTTTTGGCCATAGCAACTCAGTATTTTATACTTGGGCATAGAAGAATTATGTGGAGGAAGAACCCACACCCCAAAACCATATATCCTCAAAGTACCAAAAAATATTCAATACAAAAGAGGCAGTATAATATACTGCAAAGAGTAAGATTTAGAGCTGGGAGACAAGACTTAAATTCTGACTCTCTTAACTAGTAATATGGTCCTAAGTAGTTCCTTATATATAAAATGAGGTCAAACTAGAAAATGGTGAAGGTCCTTCTCAGCTCTAAAATACTAGGATTCTACTAATAAATGTTTTGTGGGACATACTCATCTTGGATAACCCTGGAACTGGGAGAACAAGTTAGCAAATCAATTTGATAACATCAAATTAAAAAGAGACTACCAAATTGTAAGAGAATATAGTTTTGTAGAGAAGTTAAACTTGGAGTCAAGAAAGCCTGGGTTCAGGTCCCATCTTTGATACTCTAGGCATGTTACTTAACTTTTCAGTCACTAAGGCAACACTCTTAAGATTTCAAGTAGCAAAAAATGATGCTATTATGCTGTGATAGAAGTGGTTCCTCACAAGCTACTCCCTAAATTAATGAAAACAAAGATCTAGCCCTTGCTATCCCCAAAACAGTTTTACAATTGAATGTTTTAGAATCTACTATGAAAGAGTTGATTCTCATAAAATCTTAATAAATAAAAGCAACACGAATAAAGAAATTGACATGGAAGAAGCTCAACTTTGCTGAAGTTGCTTGGTAAGATCCTTGAGATTTGAAGCATGTTTACGTCTTTGGGTAACTAATTCATCTTTCAGTTCTTCGACTTGAGTATTTAATGCTTTTAATTCTGTTTGTCTAGAAGTCAGTTCAGCTTGCAAAGCATGGCTTTCATTCTTTCGAAGTTCTTCTTCTTTAAGTAACCTACTTTCCTGAATACAAAGCAAAGGTAAAGTAAAAGTGATGAGTTATAATATATACCTCTATTACTATTAGTGCTAATGGTTTTTCCACTCTTAAAAACTGCAAACTTCTTGAGAATTAAAGCTTTTTCTCCTACCGTGTTTCATTTTTGACCATGTCTAATATAACACTATACACAAAAACGGTAAATTTGAAGATTTCAATTTTTTACTCTAACTTGCTATTGATTGGAGAATTGCAAATAAAAACAATTCTGAGGTACTACCGCATACTTATTATTAAGTTGGACATAATAGGACAGAAAAGGTAAATGCCAAATGTTGGAAGGTATGTGGGGAAAATGAGACATTGATGTACTGTTGCTGGAGTTGTGAACTGACTCAACCATTCTGCAGAGCAATTTGAAACTATGCCCAAAGGGCTATAAAACCACGCATATACTTTGACCTAGCAATACCATTACTAGGTTTATATCCCAAAAGAGATAGAAAACAAAAAGGAAAAGGACCTACATATACAAAAATATTTATAGCAGCTCTGATCTGGGAACAAAGAATTAGAAATTGAGAGGATGCCCATCAGCTGGGGAATGGCTAAACAAACTATGGTATGTGATTATGATGGAATCCTATTGTACTATAAGAAATGATAAGCAGAATGTTCAGAAAAACCTAGAAAGACTTATATGAACTGATGCAAAGTGAAATGTACTGTGCACAAAGTAACAGCAATAATGTAAGATGATCAGCAGAGAATGACTTAGCTATTCTCAGCAATACAATAATCCAAGATAATTGTGAAGGACTTATGATGAAAAATGCTATCCATCCCCAAAGAGTGATGGTGTCTGAACACAGATTGAAGTATTCTTTTTTTTTCTTTCTTTATCTTTCTAGAGTCTTTTTTAGTCTACGTTTTCTTTCACAACATGACAACCATGGAAATGTTTTGCATGACTATACAGGTATAAACGATATCAAATTGTTTGCCTTCTGGGGAGGGAGGAAGGGAGAGAATTTGGAATTTGAAGTTGGAAAGGCAAATGCTAAAAATTGTTTTTACAAGTAACTGGGTAAAAACATAATACTAAATAAATACATTTTTTAAAAGATTTCAATTATTTTTAAAGAAACAACTCATAAAAACATTCAAATGCTATGAAATTTTTTAGAAAACCGGAAACTACTGCACAGATTTAAACAACATAAAACACACAATTAATCTAGATAGGACTGAAAAAATCTTAATTTTCTTTTCCATAAAAAAAAAAAATTGGCACTTCCCTCCTCCAGTGTGGTTTTGCAGGAAGTCAAGTTACCAAAAAATAATAATAATAATAATAAACAACATATAATAGCTCAAAATGAATGGCAAGTACATGATCTTAATGGATCTTTAGACAGAAAATTAATGCTGACTATCAATCCCTTTCTGTTCTCCATTATCTTAGTTTAAAAAATTAACTTTATACTTACCAAATCAGTATTAGTCTGTCTCATGTGTTCACAATGACTCTGTAACTGACTTTCACTACAGGAGAGTTTATCAAATTGTGACTGTAAAGAATTGGATTCGGATTGAAGTTGGGCATTTTTACTAGTTAATTTTTCTGTAAATAACAACAGTTCAGATTCTCTTTTTCTACTGCCTTCAATGTCTTTTTGTAGGTCATTAATCAAAGAATTCAGACTTCCCACTTCTTCGGACAAGTTTTCAATTTCTTGTTTACCTCTAAAAAAAAGTGCCATTAATGAAAAAATGTACAAAGATTGCTAAAAGACACTGATTGTTCTTAAAATTTCTATCCAACATAGAGCTCTATGAAGGCCAAATAATAAGCCAATCAGTTTTTCAGATATTCTTAAGGAAAAGATTATGTACTTATACTAGTGTTAAAGACCACGAACAGATAAAAATATAAAATTGTGCTGCCATACAAATAACTACTACAGTCATTACCTAAAAATACAGTTTTCATCTTAGCTTTTGTGGACAGAAAATTGGATCTCAAGTCAGGAAGACCTGAGTTCAAATATGGCTTCAAACACTTACAAATATTATATCTCTGAGCAAGATATTCTGTCTGCCTCTCCTTTGTAAAACGAGGATGACAAGAATAGCGCCTACCTTTTCAGGGCTGTTGTGAGGACCAAGTGACAAAACATGTAAAGCATTTTGCAAACTTTAAAATGCTATATAAATGCTAGCTATCATCATCATCATCATCATTGTTATTATTATTACATAAAAACTACAAGAAATTTCTAAAAACACTCTCCTAAAAGAGTTTGAATGAGGGCAAGAATTTTAGAAATTATTTTGACTTATGGTACCTCACAGTAAGAAAAAGTTGATATAACAAAGGGATAGACATGGAAAACACTAATGAACCTATAAGGGTTACAAATTAAAATTTACAGGATACTCATTTTAAGTAGTTGACATGTTATTTCTGAAAATGTTCATTTCACTTAATTGATTTCTATTCGGTAATTATGAAATATATCCTACAAATAGAAAAAAATCTAATGATAAATACAAATAAAAGTTTCTTATTTAATACCTTTGAAGCTGGTCCTGTAACTGCTCTACAATTTTAACTTTATCCAACAAATTCTGAATTTCAGCTTTTTGGCGATTAATAATCTCTTTATATTTGGATAATTCATCTTCTGTTCTTAATCGTTCATCTTCTAGACACTTCACCTGCCAAATAAGCATGTTATATATTCTTTTGTTTCTTATAAAAATTCATTGTAGTGACTATATACTAATATTCTATAAATATTCAAGGCAGTGTGGTATAGTTGTGAAAAAGAAAACAAAAGGAGGAAAGAGATAAGGATTCTAGTTTCATTTCTATCATTAACTACTACCTATGTCATTTTTTTTTTTTGGCAAATCACTTAATCCTCAATTGTTTCCTCATCTCTAAAAAAAGCATTACCCTACTCAAAGAACTGTACAGTGAGACTCAAATGAAATAATGTATATAAAAATACTTTGAAGTTAAAGTGCTATATAGATTAAAGACGGAGTATTTTGAAAGGGTAGATTAATTTTGAAAAGGAATAAATAGAATGCATATTGGAGGAAAAAGTTAAATTATTTTTAAAAATGAGGTATATAGATAATATATATTGGATTTGCCAGACTATCAGAAATTAAAGTGGCATTAACATATCCAGGGGAATTGTAGCAAAGGATCTTTCTGGTCTTAATGATAATTTTTTCCCCTACAACTATTAAGGGCTCAGGTACCTTACCAGTGGACTGGCTATCAACACTATTTCTAAGTCAAATGCCTAAAACCAAATCATTAATATTATATATTGTCTTAAGTGAGTTTTGAAATGGGTATAATATTCTAAAAACACTAATGGCAAAACTTTAAACAAGCACAGAACAGGATCATATTTCATTATTCAAGAACTCCTATTCTGCCATATAATTATGTCTCCCCAATTCTCACCTCTCTTCCAACCCATTTTACAGGGGTGCAGAATGTGTGGCCTCAAGGCCACAGGTTCCCCATCCCTACAAAGCAATTGATCAAGCAAACAAGTTTCATGGTCAAAATTTAAAATGTTACTTTATTCTCTCCTTGGCCCAATGATAACTAATTGCAATTACCTTTGTTCTTAGTGTTCGTAGCTCATCCATACCCTCCTTAAATGTCCTCTTCAAATCTTCTAGTTCTTTTATTTTGGCATGATGCATCTTGTAAAATTTTAAAAAGGAGATTACAATATAATGTTATCCATCACGAATCAACTAATTTGCCCCAAACACTTTGCCTGCTCTTTGCAGTGGGCAGAAACCATTTTTGCAAAGGAAGCTGTCCTGACTTTCTGCATTTGTTATATATGGTAGAAGGTATGTACAGAACATAAGTATTCACCTCTAGCTGATCAGATTTTTCCTGCATTTGTTTTTCTAGTTCTCCTTTTGTGACTTTGAGCTTTGCATCTAGCTCATTTGATTTAATTTCTTCTGACTCCTGTTGGAAGAGAATAAAAAGAAAAAACAAGAAATTTAACTATTAAGTTTCACACTTTCAAAAGTATAAAAAGCTTTGCCATTATATTTGTTATCTTTTAAATACTTTAGCTATAAATACACTGTAAAATTTAGCTAACGTAGTGCCTATTCTACAAGATACCAATAAATAGAATTTTTACAGAATTTAGGGTTTACACATACTTTATAGATATCTCACTGGATCCTTGTAAAAGCCCTGTGAAATAGGTGTTATTATCACCTTTTCTTAATAAGTAAACTAAGCCTGAAAGAGGTTAAATGACTTGCCAAGGGTCACACAACTAAAAGATTACAAGTAGGACTGAAAACCCCAGATTGCTGCTTCCAAGTTGAATGCTCTTTTCACTCTACCATGCTGCCACTACATGGAAATATTCCAGATTAGCACTGAAACATTTGTATGAAATTTTCAGATTTATTAAAAAAAAAACTGTTTTAAAGAATCTGGTACATTCTTTACTCCATTTTTTTCTCTAATATTTTCTAGTGTTCATAGCTCATTTACTTTTCTTTTCCCAAGAACTTTCTGAAGAGCAACTTTATGTACTAGGGGACATTAACATAAAGAGCCTATTTTATTGGAAAATTCCTGCAGAAATACAAGCATAAAAAGCTTGAAAAAAAAGGAAAGAATATTGTTAATTTGTTTTATTTGGCTAGTTAAAAAGTAATGCTTACTTGATATGCTTTTATCATTTCTTGACAATTTTTCCGTATTTGATCTGCCTCTTCTTTGGACTGAGTTAATTTTATTGTTATTTCTTTAAGTTTATCTTTGGTTTCCTGAAATGAAAAAAAGACAAACCAAACAAAAAGAATGCTAATAAAGTTAATTGAAAAAGCACTGAATGAGAAGTTGGGAGGCCTAAAGTTTAGCCCCACCAGGTTCTGCCATATTCTATTATCTTTGTGACCCTGAAAAAGTCAATTAAACGGTCTGGGTATCTATTTCCTTGTCTAGGGGCTGGATCAGATAATCTTTAAACCCCATCCAGTTCCAGCATTACATTATTCTAATGTTTAATTCCACAAAGATCTGTTAAAATTGGAATGAATATTTACACATTCAAAAGTTAATTTGTGAATTATACCATTCATTTAAGAGCTATGTCCTTAATTGTGACCTTCTGAAATGTGACGGCTAAGTATAATCTAAAATAAAATAGTAAAGTTCACAAATGAAACACTGGATTTCCACTTCAAAATATACACTGCAAACTACTTTTTAATAACTGCCATCAGAAAACTGTTGCCAAGCTTTTGTCAAAGTTCAATAATCACTCTTCTAATTCAGAAAGGTCTAATCAGAAAATGGATATTTTAAGTAGCAAATGCATTTGGAGTCAAAATATCCATTTGAAATTTTGCATAAAATAATTCTAAGAAACTGAACCTATTAATCTAACTGCTTTAAACAGTTTTTTTTCCACTAACAACAGTACTTATCTTTATCAGGTTCTGCCACCTGTTTATAAATTAGAAGCTTAGTGTCTTTGATAATTTTATAATAAATCTGAGGATCTGTTGAAGTCATGTTATTTTTTTAACATTTATCTTTAATATTAAGAATATAGAAAACATTTGAAGTTTAAGTTTTTAATGGTAGATCATGTTGAGTGGAATTTAATATCGGGATAATTTTACATGAAAAATTTCCAAATAAATAGCTTTCCTTATACACATATACTATACTATATAGTATATATACACACTCTATACTATATAGTATGTCCAATATGCCATGACATTAAGTGTTTGGCATCATTACCCAACACTATTTGAGGGCAAAACACAGTCGACTATTATTCCACCATATTATCATACTAACCTTGTGTGAATCAGTTTCTGTCTTTAATTTGTTTTGTGCCCATTTTACTTTGATGATATGAGAGTTGATATCTTCCTTCAATTTCTCAATTTCTCTGCTCATTCTAGTGGCATCACTTTCCTAAAATATAATGCTATTAGTTCATGTTTTCACTTTTCTATTTGAGGCAATCAATCACTATATATTTTACATACATATAATGATCAACCATAGGAATGTTCCTAGAGTAACTACTCTGAGTTAGTTATTCTAACTCAGGTTTTCTTAACCTTTTAGGGGTTATGGATCCCTTAGGCAGTCTAGTAAAGCCTATGGAACCCTTCTTGAAATATGCTTTTAAATGCATAAAATACATATGACCAACTATATTAAGATATAGTTCTATAATCAATTTTGTTAAAGTTCATAGACTCACATTAAGAATCGCTGCTCTAACTTGTCAGTAAATAGCAAAGTAAAATTAAAATATTTCAGTAAGCTTTAATGAATTTAGTGGTCAAGATGAATCAGAAGAAACAAAAAGGACTGATATTATTTTAAGCCCATTGTTTCAAAAAGACGAATCAGAAAAAAAAGACTGATACTATTTAAGCCCATTGTTTATAAGTTAAAGTTATTAAAATGGAGCTGAATGAAACAAGTGGGGTGATAACTCTTAGTTGAGAAATTCTCAGGTTATACCATAAATTCCTTTATTCTTTCAAAATTCCTTTAGCCTTTTTTAAGGCTTAGTAATTTGGATTGCCTAATCCGGACTCAACTATCTCCTAAAAATTTCAGTCTAAACTGTCTTTATACATAAAAAAAAATTCTACCTACACTTTGACACCCATTTAAGAAGTTGCCCCTGGTTTCTGGAAAGCTGTTAGCGGACTGCTATTTCTACCTAGTCTTAAAAAGCTGAAAAGGGCTTTAAGTATGGGCACTTACTCACTCTACGAACAAGTTTTGTCATTTGACCCGCAGGCTAGCTAAGTTAAAACAGACTCCTCACTTGAAGAAGCTGACCACAGAGAGACAAATATTTCTGGTGATAGTAATTCATAAAACTACCTGCAGTAGTGCTTAGTGTGCAATCTCAGTAAGTAAGGAGAATTATAAAAAACAACTTTAACTCAACCCACAAGAGGGCAGCAAAATTTCCAAATCAGAAAACTAGAATGACTACTGACATTTAAATTTAATCCACCATTTCTGTTTAAAGTATGTGCATATCGCATCATTCTATTTCTTTCTGATCATAAAAAGTCAAAATGACATATGAAATGAATTTGTTAGAATTACCGTGAACAACTGGTTGTATTTCTTAACTAAAATTTATGTCAAGTAAACATAATAATCCCTGCACAGGTAGTAATGATCTTCTTGTTAGTCTTTACTATGAAACTGCTGTTATAAAATGAGGCCATATTTTGGCACATTAGTAATGAAATCATTTTCTAAGGCATTCGAGGATTAACAAAATGCTAAAATGCTCCATAGTGAGATTGTGGTCTAACTAAATAAATTCTTAAAATAAATCACATATGAATATCATTTATATCCCTATAAATGATCAAATTGGAAGCCTTGTTAGTGTTACCTTGGAACACAAATAAAAATTTACAACATTAATATGCATAGATGAAAAAAGCCTCTCAGAAAATGTTATTTTCTGGATAAAATTTATCAGTATTTCAAACGATCACATCAAAATTACTATGGACAAGATTAGAATGCTAGCTTAGTAAAAGATGCAAATCTGGGGAAGACAGGCTGACAGAAAACATTCAAGTTTTTTTTAAACTGCTTGTTAAGTTCTGATTACATAACTATTAATTACATACATGCAGAAAATAACAAAATTCTTATCTAATGTACAAAAACACTTTACCTTTGTTTCATAGAGCTGGTGTAGTCTTCCTTTTTCTTGAGAAAGCTGTTTAAGTTTGTTAACATGCTTCTCAATTTCTTTATTTGCATCTCTGAGTTTTCTCTCAAGTCCCTCCTTTTCCTTTCTAAGATCTAAGGATTCCTTTTCACCTCTGACGTACTTCATCACCATTGTTTCTTTTTCTTGGCGAGCCTCTTCACATTTCTTGTTTGCCTTTATTTTAATATTTTGAATTAAAAAGTAGTTTTACATTAGACATTTTCATTTATCTTTTATTTATTAACATAAAGTAAGAAAACAGGGCTAAATATCTGGAATTATACCAAGGTTTTAGTTTGACATAAAAAAGTCCTAAAAAACCTCAATACCTTATCTAGCTACCAGTTTTACCATTACGTTGCCAAAATATTTTTTAGTTCTTTGGTAATGCCATTATTCCCAACATTCCTGACATGAAGATACATATAACAAATTATTTAAATGACAATTTCATCAGAAAAAAGTGATATTATAATGTGTATTTTCTCCCTTTGCCATTCCCAGTACCTTTACCTGAAGAGCTCTCCAATCTACTATTCTTTAAATTTTTAATATCTTTTGTCTTCACATTCCCTTCATTTCCAAATTAATCCTTCCCTCCTCCCAAACCCAGAAAACCATCTCCTGCAACAAAGAATAAAAAAGAGAAAAAAAACAGTAGTCTGGCAAAAGTGGCATTATCAGCTGACTTTAACAGTACGTTCGATGTTCCATACTCCTTGTCCCTCACCCTCCACAAAGGAGAGGGCAGGTACTTTTTTTCATTTTTCTTTAATTCTGCAATCTAGTTTTAGAGGTACCTGTATGCTTGAAATGCAGCCTGTAACACTTACTGCCTGTAACTCCCAAGGACCTGGATCAGTGTCCAGGGAGGAGAAAAGGATTAACTTGGAAATGAAGGGAATTTGAAAGTGAAAGTTAATAAGATGGGTTGGGAGCTGCTTAAATAGATGGAATTTCTGCACCAGGGGTTTCCCATTCTACTGAAACCACATATTCTTCATGAACTCACATATACTTTAATGGCAACTTGACTGAATGTGTGAAAGATGCCCATTAATTTTAACTAAGTTTTTTTTCCCCTTAACAGCCTCTTTTTCCTCATATAATAATAACGATAATGAGAGGATCAGGGGAATAGAGTAAAAGAAAAGAACATTATATTTAATATCAGAAGACCATGGGTTGACATTCTGGTTTTGTTATATAAGTAGTATAACCTCTGTGACCTGGGAGCCATCTATTACATCTGTAACATAAATAACGATAACAGTAATATCATAACAACTCATGATAATAGCTATTATTATTACTATAGATAACATTTTATATTTCATTTTAAGGTTTGAAAAGCATTATGCATAACATAAATAATATATGGGATATATGTATATAATTTGATTCCTCACAACAACCTTATGAGGTTAAGTGCTATGATTATCCCCATTTCACACATGAAGAACTGAGAATCAGAGCAGTGAAGTGACTTATCCAGGGTCACACAACTAGTAAAAATTGAACTCAGGCCTTCCTCATTCCAAATCTACTATTTTATGAGGCCAGATGCTAGATCTCTAAGATCGCTCCTTCTTATTTTAAATCCTATGATATAAAGAATGGGTTTAACCAGTTATAGATGGGAAACTACGGGGAACTAAGAAAATCTGACAAAACTGTATTGGACTTATTTTGACCTCAGAACACTATGGATATCTGACTATCTCATTTTTCACTAAAAATGAAAATCAACCTGAGAAATTTTTTTCTATAAGACTATCTTTCATTTTATAATGGAATTCAATGAAGGAAATCACGACTTGCATTTTGTACATTTATAGTCAATTTTGTTTAAAATCTTACAGTTTTGTTATCTTTTGCTTCATAAAATAGATACTTTAAACAATGAAATAATGACTTAAAATTCAGTGTGACTAGTAAATGAAACGCGAATATTCCAAATATGTTTATAATATGAAAAAAAAGAACCAGATATCTATATCATTCAATCCACCAGCATTTATCAAGTACCTAATATGTACTAGACACAGTGAGCAGTGGAGGATTCAAAGAAACAAACAACTCTTCCTCCCCAGGAGCTTATACTCTAATGGGAGGAGGCAATAAGTATACAAGTATCTACTGTATGTAAATGTAAAAAGAATAACTATGAGGTGGTTCTTTACAGAGTTAGGAGGGAGGGCACTAGCCATTAAGGATCGGGTCAAGAAATGATTCATGTAAAAGGGGCTGCTTAAGTTTTATCCTGAAAGAGAAGGATTCTTTGAAGTTTCAACTGTGGAGGGAAAGCATTCTAATCCTGGAGTATGGTTGCAAAAAAAGACAAGGAAAAATGAGATAAGAATAGCTCGCTGAGCAGGTGATGGGCGGTAATGTCCAATGTTAATTTGGGACCAGGTTCTGAAGGAGTTTAAAAGAGGAGTTCCATATTTGATCCGACAGACTAAAGAACCACTGGTAGTTGACATAGTCAGACCCACATTTAAGGAAGATCCCTCTGGCAGGTGTGTGAAGGATAGAATGGAATCGGGAGAAAATAAACAAAAGGAGGGTGGCAGTTGTAAGGCTGTTGCAGTGAGCCACGTGAGAAGTGGATACCTGAAAAAAGTGATGGCTGTGTGAAGAAGAGGTGGCAAAATTTGGCAACTAACTGGAGATGTGGTTAGGACGGAAGAGTGAGGAGTCAAAGATCACACTACATTTAAGAACCTGAGACTGAAAAAATGACGTATCTTTGACAGAAATAGTAAGTTTAATAAATGGGCGGGTCTGCTGGGAAGATACAAGTTCTATTTCGGACATGTGGAATTTGAGATAAACATAAAAAGTTACTCTTTAGGTTTCTATTTGCTTACACTGTCACCAAAAAGTGCTTGTTATCCCCAAATCACTCAGTACCAATTTTTAAAAATGAAGTATTAAGTCACTTTCATGTTTACAAATGGAGTCATCGTGTTACAATATACAAAAAACTTTATTTCTAGGTAGCTTTTCAGGGACAATTTTGAAAAGGCATACGACATTGATTTTTAAGCCCCTTGAGGAACAGGGACTGCTCTACTTCTTTTTAGCCTCAGTGTCTGGCATAGTACCTGACAAATAGTAGGCATTTAATAAATGCTTACTGAATGATTGATAATGACTTAATTTGACATAATGATAATTTTCAAGCACTCAGGAAATTCTTTAGTCATGCTGTCACACTGATTTCCCCTTTACAAAAAGCATCAAGCATATTTCAAGGCTACCTCTACCCCTAAATACAAAGTAAATGGAAGAATAAATCATCTGAAAATGCACTGTAATCAAACATCTCCAAACTAAATATACATCTTATATTATTAAACTTTTGCATATTCATCACCTGACAGATTATGGAACAGCTTACCAGGGAAGCCACAAAGGACTATAATTCAATCACAATCCTAGGAGACATTCTGGAACTGAAGGACCTGTTTCAGTGATCTGCTGCACTATCTGCTGCTTTGTCTTCCTACCTTGGCAATGACCTACCTATCAATACTTGCCAGAGGATGAAAACGAATGTCTATGTATATTTCTATATATATATATCTAATATATATCTATATTACAGAAGATTACGGATTGCTAGAAAGGATGAAAGAGATCAGTCAAGAAAGAACCCGAACAGGAAAAAAAATTTAAGAACCAAAAAATAATCAAAATCAGTGCTAAGAACTTGTTAAGACACGACAGAGAAAAAGCAGAAATTACGCTACTGGAACTATACAACAAAAAGAAGCAACATGCCATGCTCCATGGAACAGTAAGGAAGACTCATAGGCAGGAATCCCTGCAACTAAACTTGATAGGAAGATATACTGCTGATCTGTTTTGATTCGCTGGTGAAGTGTCACTAAGAAGAATTTGTCTACATGGTAATTCTCCATTTTCCAGCAGCAGCTCTGCTTGGATGATTCCATTGAACATCATGCTTCCTCTGGACACGTGGAATTTGAGATAAACTTAATAAAGTTATTCCAATCATCTGAAATCTTAGTACTAGGCTGATTGACTTGGTTTTTAAACTCAGTACCTTCTCAACTCCCCCAGCTGCCTCTCCCCTTTGACTGGAGGGCTGGAGAACGGAGCAATAAATTCCTCCCAAAGCCTTCCTCTATAGAGGGCTCAGATGAGAACTTTCCAGATCAGCAGCTCTGCTTTGTTTCAACTCTATGAAACATCAAGCCCCTGGTACCTCTTCCCTCTACCACACTTTTCAGCTTACTTTTTGTGTTCTGTTTTCCCTCATTAGTAGGATCCTTGGAATAAGGGACTGGCTTCCCTTTTTATTTGTATTCTCAGTGCTTAGCACAGTGATTGGAACATAGGAGGTGCTTCATAAATGAGTACTGATGGAATTACATAAAAACTATTATAGCTAAATATAAATGTGATATTTTCCTAGACTTTCCAACTGATAAAGTGGTATGAAGCCTTCTGATGCTGATCAAATCAAACCAGCAAAACCAACTGCTGTTATTTCAAGTAATAATAACTGATATAATAACAAGAAACAAACTGAACCTCTAGGGATGTGAGTCCATGAGAGCAAACTGAAGGGCTTCAGAACACAGGTGGTTCTTGCCTCTTTTCTACCAGTCAAGGATTGGGACTTTAGTAAAGAAAGGAATACATAGCGAATGAAGAGCTAACTAAAGAAATGGTCTCAAAAGAACAGATTTTGGACTTTTAGATCATGTTTTATGATCTGAGAACACTGTGTTCCTGTCAATAGATAGACAACATCTCACGAGGCACAAGGAACAGTGTTGAGAGGCATGTAACAAAAACGTAAATAGATAATAAGGACCTAAAAAAAGCTGCAAGAAGGTTAACATCCTAAATGAGCTAAAACTAACAAAAAATGCCAAGAACTTGGTTAAGACTATTTAAAGTTAAATCAAAGGAGAAAAAAGAAAAATATAGAGATCCACTACTTGAGACAGATAGTATAATGTCAAATGATAAAGGGCAAGAAAAACTTATTAACTCCTATTTTGCTTTCATCTTTGATGTAACTAGTTAAATAACTTATTAACAAAAAGTAAACTGCTGTCAAAGACAAATGAGATGGTAAGAATGCATCCAAGCCTAGATATCATCTTTCAAGAAATTATCAAGGAGAACTGCCCTGATATTCTAGAGCCAGTGAGTAAAACAGAAATTGAAAGAATCCACAGATTGTCTCCTCAAAAAGATCCCAAAAAGAAAACTCCTAGGAACATTGTCGCCAAATTCCAGAG
>CM053624.1:75321203-75434285 GCA_028646595.1 Phalanger gymnotis | reverse complement strand
AACAACAAGAAAGTTTTTGCATGCAACTAGGAAATAAGATACACAAGTAATGGGGTGTAGAAATTTATCTTGCCCTACAAGAGAAGAAGGGAAAGGGGGATGGGAGGGGAGTGAGGTGACAGATGGGAGGGCTGACTGGGGAACAGGGCAACCAGAATATATGCTATCTTGGAGTGGGCGGGAGGGTAGAAATGGGGAGAAAACTTGTAATTCAAACTCTTGTGAAAATCAATGCTGAAAACTAAATATATTAAATAAATTAAATTTAAAAAAAAAACGCATCCAGTGGTTTTAAAATGAGTTCAAGTTTCCAGTCTCAGACAAACTACATCTTAAAGGTACTGAAAGCTTGTATATGTCATCTGGAACCATGAATGGTAATCTCTAAGAAATAATAGAGAATGGAAGATGTGCCAGAAGTATAGAGACAGAAATTTTTTTTTTCCTTTTATAGTCAGTTTCTAGAATGTCTAGACTAGCCATCTTGGGTGGGTTTAGACAAGCCACCAAGGTGGGTTATTAAACAGGTTTTTTATCACTTGGAAAAGGAAGGTATAATTTACTAAGACAAAGGACAGCAAGATAGTAAAAGTGTCTAAAACCAATGCTACATAAGAAGCAGCTAGCTGGTACAGTGGTTGCATGCCAGGCCCTGCAGTCAGGAAGACTTATCTTCTTGAGTTCAAATCTGACTTCAGTAACTTACTAGCTTGGTTAATGCTGTCTGCCTCAGTTTCCTCATCGGTAAAAGGAACTGGAGAAGAAAATGGCATACCACTCTAGTATCTTCGCCAAGAAAATCCCAAAATGAGGTCATAAAGAGTTGGACATGACTGAAATGACTCAACAACAAGAAGCATGGAAAAAGAGGAAAAGGGAGGACAAAACAGCTCTTTCGAATTTCTGAAGCACTGTAATGTAGAAGGGGAATCTAATGCATGCAGACCCAAAGGACTGTAGTTGTAGGCAGGCAGATTTTGGTTCAATATAAAGAACACACAAATGATTAAAGCTGGAAACAGACTACCTTGAACTCCTCAACACTGGGAATGTTCAAGATGAAACTGGAGACTACTAGTTAAGTTAGAATTAAGTGTAGAGGGAATCGCCTGCTTCCTATGAGTTTTAACTTACTATGCCTTTTAAAGATATAGTTCCAAAATGGAGCAGAATCAAAATAGTATCAAGAACTCTAGAACTAATAAGACAGACTAAGTTTTGCTTTAGAACAGTGCTCATCTGTATAAAGTAGACAGCATCCTCTAGGCTAGCTTCAAAAAACAGTAATATGTTTGACTGCACAGAACAAGTAGTCAATTATTTAAATGTATCAACAAATTCTTTACTAAATTTTTTTCTTATGCACTACTGATACTCTTGTTCTAAAGATGTTAATTTACTTATGAAACATACTCACCGGGATATCAGATTTGCAACAATAATGATAAGAAATTACCTGCTCCATTCGAAAAGCCATTTCTTTATGTAATTGCTGAATCGCGTTTTTGGCAGCAGTATCTTGAGTTACAAGTTTTTCTTTGGAAATGTTAATGTCTTTATTGAGTTCCTCTATTCTTGTTTCTAACTGTAAGGCAAATATTTCCAGATTATTCTTATAAGAAGTTTTTTAAAAAAAATCTATCATAAATGTTTAAACAAATGAATATGAAATGATATTATACAGGAAAACCTACACCGAATAGTCTAGATATAAAAAATAAAATTAAAGTATTGCAATGTTATTAGTCTGTGCTTTCTGAGACTCAGTTTTTTCATCTGTAATATGAGGATAAAGTATCTCTATTGTACCTCAGATGGTATTGTGAGGCTCAAATGAGAATGTGTGTAAAGCACTCTGTAAACCTCAAAGTACTATATAAATATCAGTCACCTTATACAGTAAATGTTAAAAAATGTACAGATGTTAAAAAAAAAACCTAACAAAAATTATCAGCTTTCTAGTTACAAGTATGATTTTCCAAATGTTAAGAAAATTACGGTTACTTCAGTTTCCTCTTATAGGAAGTGGTCAAATTACCAGCGAGTTCATTAAAAAGAACAGTTCTGGTTCCTTCCCACCTGGCCAGTGTGAATTTTCTAATCAATAGCTTAAAAATTCTAATAAGAAACAAGAATTCAGCTTGTCCATTAAAGTCTAGTTCTCATGGGGCAAAATTAAAGCACAAGGAACATGCATCCAAGTAAATAAAAATTTATAACTATAGTTAACTCCCATTTATACAAAAGTAGATTAGCTATACCAGATTACCAAAAATTAGTACTTTTTAAAAACCTATTGTTATTTCCTTTTAAGATGCCAGGTTAGGAAGTTAAAAAGAAAAAGAAAGGTTTTACTTAAGCTTTAAATGTTTCATGTACTTCTGCCCTCCCCCAAAGGGACAAGAAACAAGCATGAGCATAGCAAGAGCAACTTTAACTTTGCTCAGCGTTGAGCAGCAACAACAGGCAGTACAGGGAAGAGCTGAACCAAGGAAGGAGTGAACTCAGAAAGTCAATTAGTCAATTCCGAGATACAGCCTCATCATTTTTTTAGAGCTATTACTTTAAAAAAATCCACCCTGAATAGCAAATGAATGCATTATATTTAGATATCACTACAAAAATGCATTCCAAAATATAAATGTTCAAATCAGTGCTTCTGGATCATTGCTTTGCCTCAATTAGCAGTA
Organism: Phalanger gymnotis; assembly: GCA_028646595.1. Taxonomy (NCBI): domain Eukaryota; kingdom Metazoa; phylum Chordata; class Mammalia; order Diprotodontia; family Phalangeridae; genus Phalanger; species Phalanger gymnotis. Next base: position 75,431,595 of record CM053624.1, on the reverse strand, counting down.
AAATTAGCGGGAGTTGATAATCAAATTACCTCTTATATCTTCTCATTTCCACATCATCTAGCTGAGTAAAGGTGGACCTCCTCTGAGCAAAATGAGGAAAAATCTGAATACAAATTCAGTTTTATTGTAAAGAAAAATGGGGGAGCATGAGACTGATTCACTAAAAGGATCACTTCACATTACAAACTCCCCTCTACATACTCAACACACAAAAAACCCTTCTTACTATACATTGCATAAACTGAGGTATGCCTATAGTCTATGGCTTTAAGGCTATTTGTTTGCCTTTTACCTGTTTAATTATGTTTATATGTTGTCTCTCTGTTTCTGTTCGTTTTTTTAGTTCTTCTCTTAGGTTGTCTTTTTCTGAACAAATTTCTAAAATAAGTTCCTGATGCTTCTTGTTTTCTTTAATTAACCTAAATATAAAAAGGACAGAATAGACAAAATATAAACCAAAAAGATATAAATTGCTGCAAGGTACACATTTAAGGGGGTGTGGATTTCTGTCATAATTACAGCAAAATTTGTCTTTCAATCATCTTACTAACTATACCCTGTACCTCATTTGCAAAATGTGCTATGGCCATCATTATAAATTAACATTTGCGAATGAATTTTACAAAAAGGCAGGCTTGTTTAGTGGAGAGCTGTGAGTTGTTAATAATACTGTTATGACATAACCATATGCCCTTGAGTAAGCACCTAACATTACTGGGAATATTAATTGCATGTTTCATTTTCTTTCTATGCATATGCTTTTTTAAAAAAAATGTATTGCTGAATAATATTCCATTACAGTTATATGACTTCAGTGTGAAAATGGTGAAAACTGAAATACAAACATTTCCATATGTGATCCCTAGAGATAGGAAAAACAAAAGTCAATGTAAATTTATTTTTATAGAATACAAGCTCCTTGAGATCAGGATTCTTTTCTTTTGTGTTTGTATCCCCAGAGCCTAGCACAGAACCTTGTATTACAGAACAAAAATTGATCTATCATATTTGTTAAATTGAATCTTAAATTAATTCAGCTGACAGCTCCTAATTGTAATATTAGTTAAATCTCAAAAATCAATGACACGTGATTAGAACCACAGAATAAGTTAAGACTACAAGTATATATATATATCACTGGATATCTGGAAGATATGCAACAAGCAGTTTTGTGTTTTGCAGAATAGTTCCTAAATTTATCTGGATGACTTGATTTTATACCAGAAAACAATGATACAAAATAACCCTGGCTAAATTTAAGGCAATTTTTAGAGAACTGAGATTTCTTAATCTTATTTGTAGTTACTACAATTAAATTTTATATACATCTGAAAGAGTTTTCATTGAGATTTAAGAAAATTGATATTAATTTTATCAATGAAAGAAAACTAGCAATAAATCAGAATTTCTTCTATTTTAAGTTAATACATAAACAGAAGAAAATATTCTTAATTAAAAAACTTAGATAACGGTAAAAATTATCAAGTATTTTGAACTAAATGACAGCTAATACAGTTAAAACAATTTTAGAGGTGATGTACAAATAACTAAGAAATTTATGTTAGAAGAAATTTTTCTGGAAATATTGTGCATAGACAAAATAAGCAGAAAACATAAATCAGTTCCCTAGAAACAGGGTAGAGGGGAAATTCTCTTTTCTACTTCATTCTTATTTTTAGATTGAAGAAACTACTCCTAACTAATTTATATCAAAGAAACCTTACTACAAAGTAAAAACATTAGTCTAAACATTTATTGAACACTGTTATACACACGGTCAGTCCTATGCTGGGTGCTATGTGGAATATAAAAGGGTCCTGAACCTAGACTCAAAGCAACTTAAAATGTAGTAAAAAGGATAAAGTATGAATAATAAATACAAATAAAAACAGTATAAGATGATTTGCTATAAACCTCAAGTGCAGTAGATGAGGAATACGATGAAAATCCTAGGGGAATCAGATGAAGGGATCATTTCTTATCAGGATTATGAAGGAAAGCTTCATGGAACAGCTGACATCTTAACAGTCAAAAAAATGAATGAAACAGCACCAGCAAAGCAAAGCAAAGGTCCATGACCTATAGGAGGGGGAGGGGGGGGGCAGTAGTCCTAGTTTAGCTATATTATTTGTGTTATTAAATTGTACAAAATAAGGCTAGAAAAGGGGGGTAGGTCAGAACAACAGTGGAACTTGAAGGGCAGAACTTTATCCTACAGAACAGCAGTTCTCAAAGTCTGGTCCATGGACCTTTAGGGGTCACTGAGGCTCTTTTGGGGGTCTACGAGGTCAAAACTACTTTAATAATATTACTAAGTTATGTTACTATGTTATCTGCCTATTAAAAAATATTCCTTAATTTTCCAATCATGTATCAGATTTTCTTCACATACTTTAACCAAAATATTCACAACAGATTAATGCAGAAATAGTTATGAGAATCCGGCTGTCAGACATTAAAGTGATTTGCAATAATATGTAAAACTATGCTACTCTTCTCATGAAAAATGTTGTTCTGAAAATGTTATTTGTGTTAACATGTAATGGGTTTGTTATCGCTATTTTTAAAATTAAGAAATACTGTAAAAATGTAAGTTTTAATTTCTAATGATATTTATAAATATAATCCATATAAATAAAAGCTCTTTAGGATCTTGAATAATTTTTAAGTATAAAAAGGTCCTGAAACCAAAAAGTTTCAGAAATGCTGCTATTCAGAAAATAAGGAACCAAAAGTTGGAGTATACACAAAATGGATCTGTAAACTCACTGATTTGGATATTCTTTCCAACAACGTAGATTATAACCTATTCATGCCTGCCTGTATCTTCCATAAATTTGTCAAAAAGGGGTGTACCCATCATTGCAGACACTTTCTCCTGACATCATGAGGACACTGACTGAATACTTGGGCTATTATCCTTCTACCTTGCTAAATGACAAGCACTTCCATTTCCCTGACGACATTTTTTACTCTTCTGTTTACTTCTGTTTCGATTTCTTGTTAGTTATATACTACAGCTTGCTCATATACACCATGGACCTCTCCAATGCTCTCAGTGTGATATTTTCAGTTCTTCAGAGATCTCACAGCCATACAACATCAACATCACCAGAATGTTGGTATTTAAAAAATGGGCCTTTGTTTCCAGGAAAAGTTACAATTGAATAACAAAACAAAATTTAAGATGTAGGCAGGTTAATCTTGTGGATGTACAGGATTCATTAGAGGAAGAAATGACAGAAAATAGACCAGTTGGGAGGACATTCCAACTTGGCCTGTGGTAAACTTACTAATCTCTCTCCTTCCCCTGTTCCTACTTTATGGATCCCCACCTGGTACCTCTCTTTTCCTCTGAAGTTCCTTTTATATTTATTTTTATAGCTGTTCCTGTCACTGTCCTAAACCCTACTCCAAAATTCACTTCCTCAAAGTGAAAAGGGAAACATATACTACATATTTTCTACTCTAGAAATTGGTATTTTCTTACTGTTTAATTTCATTCAGTCATTTTTCTATAAGAATATTAAGGCTCCTGAGTTACTTCTATATTCAGTATTTCAGGTATACATATGTCACTTCATTGGTGTGAGTATCCACCAATACAGATCACAACTTATTTTTTCTCTGAGAGCTGCTATGGCCAAAAAGTAATAAGCCTCTCCAAAATTAGGTAGGCTAGTTCTTCAATAACAGACATACAATTAATCACCTTTCAGGCATGGGTTAGTCTTGCCAGTACTTGTACTCTATTGGCTCGGCCTTTGAGAACCCAGAGCTATCTCCATACCATAAGACGTGGAGTAGGCCTTTAGTAGAGGTTAAGTAAATGACTTTACACAGTGGTGGGAAAGAACTTTCTCAACTCACTTTTCTAACTAAAGCACCATTCTCTGGATGGCTGTTGTTTTTCAAAGACTAGATTAAGGAGTTACATTTCTTGGACTAGATTCTCAGTTAATAAAATGAAAGAAAAAGAAATTCTAATTTTCTTGGTATTTTTCCTATGGATAACTAAATATGTGTGACATTTTTCGAAGAAAAGTTTTGATAAAGTTATCTTATAAAAATACAAGACATTTGATGAATTTGTATGACTCAGCACTATATTATCTACTCACCAGGTCTTCAAAGCTAAAGTATTAATTTTGCATTTAAAATTTCTTTCTCTGATAACTGGCAAAATAGATTTTGGGGTAAGTCAATACTTATTTCTTTACAGTATGCTACTTACTTCTTTATAGTATGCTCCTGCTGCAGATATTTATCTTGTACACATTTTTCAAACATAACTAAAGCACGTTCACCCTTTTTCATTCCATTGGGTACTCTATGTTCATTTGAAAGTTCTGCTGATAAGAGTTCTGATTCTATTTCTTCCAACAAATCTTCCTGTGCTGAAACATTTTGTATTCTTGAAATAAGTTTCTTGGTGCAGTCTGTATCATATGGACTTTCTGAGTAAGTCTTTTCACTGGATGTTTCTGTAAGTTTAGATGACCTTAATTCTTGCAATATTTCTGTAAGTGTTTGTTCTGTTCCATTTGTCTTTGATACTTGCTCTGCAAAATCACCACCAGGAAAATGAATTATTCTCTGAGATTTTTCTTCATACATGTCTGCTTTGTCATAAGAATTTCCAACTCCACTATGATCTGGTGAGTAATCGTTTTGTGCTTTAATTCGATTACCTTCAGGAAGGATAAGTGAAGTCATCTCTTTTTTTGATGGAAGCAGTTTAGAATCTTTGTCTAAGCTGCTCTCTTCATCTCCAGAAAAACAGTTTGTGGAGCCTTTTGAGGCAGATGCACAGCCAGCGGTTTTATCTGATGAAATGGAAGGTATATTCTCTACCTCGGACAAGCTAACTGGCACCAATTCACTCTGCATTTCTTATGATCTTCTGATTTTTTTTTGTTAAAAATCTAAAAGGGAAAAAAAGCCCAAAATATCATACACTAACCATAGATGAATGAAGTCTTTATTGACAGCTTATTGTGTACAAAGCCCTATGATAAGTGCTGGGGATACAAACAGAAAGGTCAGACAGGCCCTGATCTTGAGGAGTGCACATTCTAATGTGGGTCAAAACACACATGGAAAGTTTCAGGTGGAAGTCAGATGGGAAGGTCCCCAGGTCCTTAGGGTGTAGAAGCAAAGCAGATGGGAATGCTTCTTCTTTGACATCCTATACATCACATGATATAAAAAAGATAAGATATACTATAAATTGTACTACGCATGTGTCCTTTCTCCTTAAACTCCTGTGTGAAGACAAAGAGAACACAGACCAGGTATCTCTTGAAAGGGTGACTAACCCACAAGGACTACTGCAAGAATGACCTCTTGCTGCCTTCTACCTGGGCTTTTCGGGATCACAAGATCATAGAACTAAAGCTAAAAGAGCCCTCAGAGTCCATGTGGTCTAAACCTATTTCAAAGACAAGCAATCTGAGACCCAGAGAGGGTAAGTTATCTGCCAAAGGTCACGGAGGTAGTGAATGTCAGGATCTGAATCCTGGTTCTCTAACTCCACAGTCAGTGTACTCACTGAACCTTTTCCAACCAGGGCAGTAACACTGACAGTGACTCAGACAATGAAAGGAGACTAGGATTCCAAGAACTGAAAAAGAGGAAAGAGGACAGGGCACCCTGTTGGAATACATGGATGCTGAAAATGGAATATAGAGTTCAGGAAACAGCTTTCTAGTCTAGCAAGAACATAATTTGTTAATAGTATTAATATTAAATAATCTGGTCAAAAAGCGTCTAGGAGACAACCCTAGTATCACAGGCTTCACTAAAATGACTTAAGAGAAAAGCATTTAATCCAATTCAACAAAGAAAAGGATAAAAAGTAACAGTCTCTGCTTTCAAGGAACTTACCAACAAGCAAGATGCAAAGACAAGTAAGATGCAAGGGGCATTCTTGCAACTAATAATGTAGGGGCAATGGAGAAATCCAGATATTTGATAAGGAATTTTCGGCAGAGAAGGTCACTTTCAGCTGTGGAAAAAGATCTTATTTGTTTTTTGAGGCTGAGCAGATCAGGCTAGTGTGCATAAAGTTGGTGGCATCTCAAGCATAGTAAATAAATCTTCAGAAATGTTTGGAGGCAGGACACAGAAGATACTGTGAAATGGCAAAAATTACAGTTTACCAAGTCAAGGAGAAAATACTGCAAGCAGTCAGAAAGAAACAATTCGAGTATTGTGGAAACACAGTCAGGATAACAAAGATCTAGCAGCTTCTACATTAAGGGATCAAAGGGCTTGAAATATGATATTCCGGGGGTCAAAGGAGCTAGGATTAAAACCAAGAACCACCTACCCAACAAAACTGAGTATAATGCTCCAAGGCAAAATATGGATTTTCAATAAAATAGAGGACTTTCAAGCGTTCTTGATGAAAAGACCAGAGCTGAATAGAAAATATGACTTTCAAATACAAGAATCAAAGAAGTATGAAAAGATTAACAGGAAAGAGAAATCATAAGGAACTTATTACAGCTGAACTATTTACATTCCTATATGGAAAAATGATATTTGTGATTTTGAGGGAATATGCATATATATATATATATAGACAGAAGGTACAGGGTGAGTTAAATATGAAGGGATGATATCTAAAAGATAAAATTAAGGGGTGAGACACGAATATATTGGGAGGAGAAAGGGAGTGAATGGGGTAAATTATCTCACATAAAAGTGGCAAGAAAAAGCAGTTCTATTGGAAGGTAAGAGGGGGCAGGTGAAAGGGAATGAGTAAATCTTGCTCTCATGGGATATGACTTAAGGAAGGAATAACATACACACTCAATTAGGTATCCTACCCTACAGGAAAGTAGGGGGGGAAGGGGATAAGCGCTGAAGGATGATAGAAGAGAGGACAGATCAGGGGAGGAGGCAATCAAAAGCAAACACTTTTGAAAAGAAACAGGGTCAAGGGAGAAAATTAAATAAAGGAGGACAGGATAGGATGGAGGCAAATATGGTTAGTCTTTCACGACACAACTATTACGGAAGTGTTTTGCATAATGATACACGTATAACCTATACTGAATTACTTGGCTTCTCAAGGAGGGTGGGTGAGGAGGCAAGAATGGAATTTGGAACTCAAAGTCTTAAAAATAAATCTTAAAAACTGTTTTTACATGCAACTGGGAAATAAGATATACAGGCAATGGGGTACACAGCTCATCTTGCCCTACAAGAAAGTAAGGAGGAAGGGAATGGGGGGGGGGGCGGTGACTGGAAGGAGACCAAACTAGGAATAGTGGTAATCAGAACGTATGCCATCCTGGGCTGAGGGGGAGAGAGGTGGGGAGAAAATTTGTAACTCAAAATCTTGTGAAAATGAATGTTGAAAACTAAAAATAAATTAATCTTTTAAAAAGCATGCTATAACAATTTTTTTTTAAAATTACAGTTTAGTTGGAACTCAAAGTATGTGCAAAGGAATAGCCTGAAATACCAAAATGGTGCATTGAAGCTAGACTGAGTTCAAATGCTACTAGGCTAAGGAATTTCAATGTTATCCTATAGGATATGGGGAAAAGAAAACTGAAGAAAACTCCCCTTGTGAGTAGGGGAGTGACATGTACTATTTTATTTATGAGGTGAAACTGCAGAAGACTACAAAAAATAAAATATATCCTTAAAAACACAGAATTTTGGAGTTGTAAGAGAACTCAGTGATCATATAGACCAATCCAAATCTGAAAATCTCCCACTACAACATACCTGATAAATGTTATCTAGCTTCTGCTTCTCCACCTTCAACTAACTCTCACAAATCCAAAGGCAATCCACTACTCTCAAGGATAGCTCTAATTGTTAAGTCTCTCCAGACATCAACTCTAACTTGTCTCTTTGCAGCTTGCATATATTAACTTTTGATTCCGCCCCTGAAACAAAATTGTAAGTATCTAATCACTTTTCCACACAATAGCGTTTCAACTACTTAAAAGACATCTCAAGTCACTGAACCTCACCTTCTTTCTCTAAGATAAAAATATTCCTTCAACTGATCCTCATACTACATGAGGTGAAGGCACTTTGCCATTCTGCCAATTTTCTTCTGGACACTTTTCAGTTTATTAATATTCTTGCTAAACTGTTAACCCAATATTTCAGACATTATCTGACCTGGTCAAAGTAGAGTGGGAATATCACTTTATTGCTGGAAGCTTTGCTTCTCAAAGCAGCTCATGACAAATTGCTAAGCATGTCTCTACCATTTGAAACTTCTTATGTTGATTTTTAAAACCCAATTGTAAGGCTCTACACTACTGAATTTTATATTACTAGATCCAGCTCCATGTCCTAACTTGGTTCCTGACTGCATCTAGCACAGGTATCAAAACTGCCATGTAGCCTACAAAACTCCCTTAGTGTGGTAGAAACCAGATTAAAATGCATTCATTTTATGTAAAATATTTAACAAAATAAATAAAAATACAACATGAAAATGTTCATTTGTAGTTAAATCAGTATGCAGCTCCCAGAGATGTTTCCATGAGTGTGATATCATTAATCTAGTGTGTTAGCTACCCCTCCCAGAGGTCTGTCATTTTTACGCCACCTCAGCTTTTAGCCAAGTCACTGATATAAATGGTAAACAACAACACAGGGTCAAATACAGATTCCTAGGATATTCCACCCTAGACCTCCTTTGAAAACAATGCAGTGAAGTGGAATTATTAAAAGCTGCCTTGTTGAGAAGGATTATTAGAGCATAGTTCTGAATTAAGCTAAAGAAGTAGTGGTAATAGGTTTAAGAAAGGGGAATGGATATCTGAGATGTAAAGGAAGGAGGATAGAATAGATAATTGAGCTGAGGAGTGCAGCAGGGGTAGTTCCCATTGAATAGCTTCATTTACAATGTATAATTGTTTAACTTGAAATTTTTGTCCCAATTTTTTTTCATACTAGTACAAAGTTTTCTTGAAACTTAAGGATGAGAATAAAATTAATAAATTTGTATAACTGGTATTAAAAAAAACACCACCACAACAACTGATGCAGAACCATTAATGCTATTCAAGTCTGGGTTTTTTTTTTTTTAAGGAATTAATCATCACCTACTAGGGTGCTATTGTTGTTTGTCCTTCATTCTAGAAGAGGACCATGACATTAAGGTGACTTGCAAGTGAAGTGGATTTAAGTGAGGGAGGGTGGTCCATATTCACCAGCCTCTCTCTCTCCTCCAGAGCCATCTGGGTGCAGTGGCAAATATAGATCGAGACAACTGGAGATGGCCCAGGACACAATGAGAGCCTTTTTAAGTTAAGGTCCTTCCCAAGTCTCAGTTAAATCTCCATTCAGAGATTAAAGATAGGTAAGAAAATAAGGCGAAGAGTGGTCTCTCTCATCTACTTAACAAAAAAAAAAAATCAACATAGGAGGAGAAGGCCCCTAGGTTTCTGGCCAAAACAGAAACCCAGGGCCCAAACAAAGACAAAGAAAGGCTTGGGCTGGGACCTACTGTTGGCCAATCAATGACAGCCAGAGTGATTTGGGTTTAAGGCACAGTCCTTGCCCACAAGATATCTAGAGAGGTTTCAGAGATCAAAATTTACATTCCATGACACAAGTAAGGCTGCTTAGAACACTGCTAAACAAAGATGATAAAAAGAAAGCCAAAGAGTCCCTTGCCCTCAGGAAGCTCACAGTCTAGGAAGGGAGACAATGAGCAAAGGGCTAGGTATATAAACAAGATATATACAGGATGATGGGAAGGTAATTTTGGAGGGAAGCCAATGCATTAAGGGGCACTAGAAAGGTTTTTTGCAGAATGTAGGATTTTAGCTGACACAAGAATGAAGTCAGGGAAATCAGGGGGAAGAGACATGGTGAAAGAGCATTCTGGGCAGGGGGAAATAATCACTGAAAATTCATAGAATAGGAAGATGGAGTATTACAGTTCAGAACAGAAGGAAGCCACTATCAAAGTATTGTAAAGTCCTGGAGGGGGAATGTAATATAAGGAGAGGGACCAGCACAAGTAGGGCTTTAAAAGCTAAAGAGAAATTTTATGTTTGATCTGAAGATTACAGGGAGCCACTGGAGTTTACTGACAAGGGGATCAGACCCGAACTTTAGGAAAGTTCTGAGATGGGCAGACTTGAACTCTAGGAAAACCATTTTGACAGCTGAGTGGAGGAGGGACCAGAGTGAAGAGACTTAAAGCAGCATCGGGGGAAGATGGGGATGTTTATGAGAAGTTGAGAAGGCAGAATAGACAGGACTTGGCAAAACACTGGTGGATAAGGGTGAGAGTAAAGAGCTGAGGATGACACTTAGATTCCAAGTCTGGGTGACTGACAGGATGGTGATGCCCTCAACAATACTATGGAAGGCAGGAAGAGAAAAGGGTTTTGGGGAAAAGATAATGAGTTCTGTCTTGGACATTGTCAGAAACATACATTGTCTAGGAATAAACAATACTCGTTGGGAAGCCAGGAACGTTTTAATTATGGATTACATTTATTCCTCCTGAATAAATGGGTACATCCCCTGAACAGAGTACAGGAGAACATACAGAAGAGACTCAGATGTTTGTCAGTCCTTTTATTGACCCTCACCTTGAATCTCCTGCCAGGCTCTTCATTGGCCAGATGCAAACCCCTGACTGTCTGTGTTGTGCCCTCCTCAAATGGCTCATTTAAGCACGCGTCTAACCTTTCATCTGACCGACCACAGGCCTGGTTTCTGCAAAAGGCTGGTGGGGAAGAGGAAGAATACTTTCAACTCTGGAAACACTGCCTCCCCCCGCCCCCGGTTTCTTACAGACATGTGGAGTTTAGGATGTCTAAGGGACATCCAATTCAAGATGTCTACTAGGCAAATGGGAATGTGAAACTAGAAAGAGCTGGACAAACAGATTTAAGAATCATCTGAACAGAGAGGGTGATTGAATTAACTGGACCTGCTGAGACCACCAAGTGACATGGTATAAAAGGAGGGGAGAAAGGAAACAGGACAAAGCCTTAGAGGTTAACTTTTAGATGGTGTAGACGAGCAGTTAGGCAGGAGAAGAACCAGGAAGCAACAGTGCTACAAAATCCTAGAGAGAAGAGGGTATCAGGGAGAAAAGGGTAATCAAAGGTTGTAGAGAAGTTGAAAAGCATGAGGATTGAGAAAAGACCATTATATTCATCAATAAAAAAATTACTGGTAACTTTGCAGACTGCAGTTTGAGTTGAAAGAGGTCTGAAGCCAGACTACAGAGTTAAGAAAAAAGTGAGAAGAAAGGAAGTAGAGAAGGCACTGATTAAAGATGGCTTTTTAAAGGAGTTTACTACAAAAAAGAGGAGAGATATAGGAAAATAGCTATCAGGGATGGACTGATCCAGTGAGTTTTTTGAGGATGGGGAGATATAGGTGTGTAGGAACAAGGAAGCCACTAGTAAAAAGGGAGGGATTGAAGATTACTAAGAAAGTGGTGGGATGGAATGCAACCACATATATATGGAGAGGGGGTTAACCTTGGCAAGAAGAATGGCCAATTTCATGTGAGACAGGTGAAGGATGAGATTGTGGGGAAGGAATCTGAGTGATGTGAGATGAGATGCAAAAGGCCTCAATTTTTTTCAGGGGAGAAGGAACGCATACAATGTGTAGTTTGAGAAGGGATGAAAAGAATTGGAAAGGCCAAATATGCTGAATAGTGAATTGATTGGAGAGGTGTAAGATTATCTTGCCTCAGTAAGGGGCTCAGTTGAGATTATGTAACAAATGTGTAGTGGACCCAGTCAGTATGGTTTTATAATTTCCTCCAGCCTCTTTCAGCAACATGTGCAAAGGTGTGAAGATAATAGATGGTAGAGTATAATCCAAGGCTGGGGAAAGATCAGTGATAGGGCAAGGGACTGGAGTGTAGAAGATAGAGTAGAATTGAACTGGTTCATCATGGGGTCAAGGGGAAGAAGGTAGGAGAGTATAGTGAGCACAGGGATGATGGCCTGAGAAAGAACTGAGTGGGAATGGATGGAGGGGAGGGGTCACGGTGAGTATAAGAACAGGGTTACAAGACAGAGGGAAAGGCAAAATAACCACAGTCTATGATCAGATAAAGGAATTTCAGAATTTACAAACATGGAAGTGGAACCCTAGTGAATGATGGCAAGATCAAAGATATGCCCATCTCTGTATATAGCTGAGGAGTAGGTAAGTCGTGGGCAAAGAATAGAGTTTAGGAACTGGAAAGTTAGGATGTTTGAGGGAGTTATCAATATGTGTGTGCTAAAGAACCCTAGAATGAGGCCAAGAGTTGGGGAGGAGAGATAACTGTGAAATATGTACTTAACTCACTGAGGAAGGAAGGAAAGTATCCTAGAGTTGGGTAGATAATCGCTAAAAGAATTTGGGTGAAATATAGATTGAATTAATCTCAAAAGGAAAGTTACTAAATGATGGAAGTAGAAGGAGAGTCTAGAAGTAGCTAAAGAAAGTAAAGACTATTCCAATTCCCTTTCAACAGCTGGGGGCAAGGGAGGTGGGCAATGAATGAAAGTGTGTAAACAGTGCTGAAAAGGGTACTTAGGGAAGTAGGCATCATCAAGAGGAAGTCTCAGTGAGTGCAAAACGGAAGGAGAAAGGAAGATTTAAGATGAAAGTAAGTTTGTTATTTATGGAACCACAATGGAAGGGGTAGGTAGGATTTGAGCGGGATGTCGGTGGCTTTGGATTGATAGGGACAGAAGCCTGCAGTGGGGGATAGGGAATGGAATTGTATAATGATAGCCCTGGTGCTGAATCACTGACATGAGGAAGATATGATGAGGTAAGAGTTGAGGAATGAATTCAGGTAGATTATCATCATCCCCAGGGGGCCAGGTGTGCAAATGGGGCAAGCCAATAATAGTAAAGAGTTATCAATCAGGCTTGGTCTTCTCAGGATATGGGAGATTCCAGGCAGGGATTCACCAAACATTGAGTCAGCCTCAAGGTACAGTTGTCTTAGGGAGCCAGACAACAAGTATGCTCCTGAAAAGCAAGGATGTGGAGACTATGGTTGAGAACGGAGAGAATAGTGCAGGGGGAAGAACAGACAAGACAACTAGTGTGGAGTTGTATTTGGCCAGGGTGATGGCTACTCTTCGAATCTAGCCTGTCAGCTATCTAAGTATACTATCCACAATCCATTTGTCTGCTCTCTTTTCCATAAAGACAGCATGAGACTTTAGTCAACAAGCACTACTATGTGCCAAGTACTGTGCTAAAAGCTGAGGATACAAAGAAAAACAAAAGCATAGTTACTGCCCTCAAGAATTTCACATTCTAATGGAGGAGAAAACATGCAAATAACTATGTCCATAAATGATACATACAGTGTAAAGGAAAAGTAATCTCAGAAGGAAGACAATGGGGTAGGAAGGAGAGAAGAGGTGACTGAGAAGGGAGGAAGAACTGACAAAGGCCTGCAACAGAACATGGGATTTGAGCTGAATTCTGAAGGAAGCTTTATCAAATCCTTTGCTAAAGTAAGCTATTATGCACTCCGACCTACAAGTTTAGTGACTGTCAAAAAAAAAAAAATGCTAGCGTGGCATGACCTATTGATGAGGCCATGATGGTTCTTTATAATCATAACTTCTTTTCCTAGGGATAAGGTTCAAGGGTTCATATATGATAGAATTAGGTACTTCCAGAAATCTTCAATTCTAAAATATGATTTGTAGTGTATTACCGAAGAGATTAGGATAAAAGGAAGTTTTATATAGTTTGGCTTAGTCATGACACTCTGAGCTGCCACTGGGAGGTTTAATTCCCGTTAACTATAGCAGTAAACTACACTGAATCAGTGAAGAAATCTAACTGAATGTGATATAAGACTCCTGTTTTGTACAGTATTTTTCTATGTATCTGTGTGGCTGTAAGGCATGCTTTACAGTCAAGGTAGTAGATTAATGTTTTAAAAGTAGGAAATAATTATACTTGAAATATATTAGGAAGAGTTCCATCACCATCTGTATGCCCTTGAGTAAAGTCTTTCTGGCTTTAATCTCCTCCTCTGTAAAAGGAGGGGGTGAAATCAGATTTCTATGGTTCCTTACAGATCTAACTGGGCTGCTAGGTGCTGCATGAATAGAGTAAGGAGGACTTGTGTTCAAATTCTGCCTCAGACACCTCCTAGCTGTTTTATCCTGGGTATTTGTAAAATGAGCTGGAGAAGGAATGGCAAACCACTCCAGGATCTTGGCCATGAAAACTCCAAATGGGGTCACAAGAGAGCTGGACATGATTGAAACCAATGGACACAGATCTAACTAACATTCTATGAGTATGAACTTAGAATCTTTAAATAAATTCTTCACTGAATCTTTCTGTAATTTTCTGCAATCCATAAAGAAGAAATATGAGTAAGAATGAACCAATATTCTACAATATTGTCAAGGGCACCCAAGGACATTTTATAGGTACAGATATAATTTGTCTTCCAAGTGTTATGGTTAACTAGGGTGGGACTTTTTTGTTTTCTCTTTTAGAATGCTAAGGTAATCAAGTACCTTTGATGAGTCTTGCCTTTCTAATATAACAGCAAGCAAAGTGGACTTTTTGTGCTTTTGTTTCTTCGATTGAATCAAGAGTCTTTGAGCAGCTTAAGGAACAAGAAAGCCTAGTTCCCATGGTTTTGAGTGGCATGGTTGTGCAGCCCTCTGACCCTGAAGAAGTGTATATAAACTCAGAGGTTAGTGGTTTGCCTTTGAAAAGAGTGTTGGTGATGGGTAGCCATTGAAGCAGTACCCCCGCCCCCACCCAAAATCAGATGTTGGTGCTTCTCTCTTCAGTAACTATTGGTGTATTGCTTGACCAGACAGCTAGAAGCCTGTCTGCTGATTCGTGTTTATTTGCTGTTTATATAAGTATGCTTGTAATTTCTGTTTGTATTTGCTCTTAAGTTTAGAGTGCTGACTTTTCCCCCTGAACTAAGTGAATGATATATGTATGCTTAATTAAAGTAAGATCCTTAGCCCCTTAAAGTTGCTTTCCTTAGAAAAGCAGATCAAAAGACCTGTGCTAGCAGCCCTCTTGTGTGCTGTTGTTGGTCTTTCACCCCCACAAGGGCTACTAGCAGCATTGTTGTTACACCATGATCTCATCATGGAATATGGGACAGATGTTCAACTTCCCTAACTTGCTTTAAACAACTCGTTATTTACCATTCATGAATTTACTGCAACTAAGTTATCCTATTATAATTTTGTAGCTTTCTTTCAAACTGGATGACACTTTTGCATTCTGATTTAGACTCTGAACATATCAGCCACCCTCCCCAGCTTTATGCAACCATGTAAGCTTGGTAAGAATGCAATCTACTCCATCCAAGACACTGATTAAAAAGTACATGAAAAAGGGGCAGTTAAATGGCTCAGTGGATTCAGCACTGGGCTGGAGTCAAGAAGATCTGAATTCAAATCTGGCCTCAGACACTCCTTGTTGTGACCTTGGGGAAGTCACTTAACCTGTTTGCTTTAATCCACTGGAGAAGGAAAGGACAACGGTAGCGGTAATCAGAATGGGGCTCTTTGCAGTTATTCTCTTAAGTGCCTTTAATGATTCTGGCCTTTGTTTGAATGGGGCTGGTAAAGTGGGATCTTGTCTTGGAATGTTTCTCAGCAGCTAAGATCATTGGAAGGCACTGATTAAAAAACCCAGCATAGGGTGGTACTAGGGATTAACTAACTTTCCCACACCCTAAATGGGACTTTTCACTGTTCTTTCAGTGTTTCTCAGCACTGAGGTAATCAAGTGCCCCAGGGCCCTGAGACAGGTATGTAAGATTTGAGGTTGGTGTTTGACTTTTGGGGGCTCACTCACGGAAGGAGTGTTGAGACTCTGGGCAAGCTGTTGTAACCCCCCCCCCCCCCCCCGCCGCCTTTGATAACCCAGACAGATATTGGCGCTTCTCTGGTAACTATGAATTAACTGTGATTTGAATCAAGCCAAGATCTATCTATTGATGTTTGTAATTTCTGTCTGTATTTGCCCTGAAGTTCAGGGGGCTCATCTTCCCCCCTCAATTAAATGAATGATATATGTATGTTTAATTAAACTTGAGATTGTTAACCCCTTAAAGTTGCTTTCCTTAATAAAGCAGATCAAAGAACCTGTGTTAACAGTCCTATGTACTGGTTGTTGTTGGTCTTACACAGCCACAGTAGCTGCAAGCAGATTGTTGCTACACAAACCACCCCAGTATGTTTTCCAAGAAAACCCAATGGTCAGTATGGTCTATGACACAACTGAACAACAGGAACAAGGACAGATCTTTGGAGACATCTATTCAATCCATTCACTGCTCTTTGGGTCCTGTTATTCAGGTAAATCTTAATACACCTATATTATCCATAGCCTCATTAAAGGTCTGTAAAGACCCTATCAGAAATCCAGGCATATTTCATCCATGGTATATTCTCTTCATCTAGCTAATAAGCCTATTTAAAAAGAAACTGAGGTTAATCGGGAATGTAAACTCATAATGTCACCTTTTCTTTCTTCCCCACTCAAATATGTATTACCTAAAGGTCAGTCTTCAGTTATCTTATATACTTTTATACCTTCAATAATCACTTTTATGCATATAATTCACAAATCTCTTTAAAAACTTAATTTCTCTCCTGCTATTTCCCTTTAATTACATACCTATTGTTTTATTGCAGAATCATAGATTCAGAGCTGAAAGGGAACTCCGGAGGCCCCTATTTTCAGATAAGGAGATTGAGGCCCAGGAAGGTTAAATGACTTGCTCCAGGTTACTGTCTCAGAGCCTCTGACTTGACAGGGCATTATTATTACTACTACACAACAGCATCTCTTATGTATTAATAATTAATAGGCTACTTGCTGCAGAAATCTCTTTATCCTTTGCTTCAAAATTGAAACAGTAATCCCAAATACCATATTTCTTGAAAATGTCCAGTTTTTAATTGATTCATTTAGTCCCCAGGGAAAAGCACTTTTTAATATACTGATTCCAGGTAAGACTTCCAGAACTTGGTTTTGTTCCTTGAACCCCTTTCAAAATAATAAGAACAATAAAATGTGTTGTGAATCTCCAAGGTAATTTAAGATAGTATTCATAATATTCTTTACAATTACTTACTGCTTAGGGAGTCGCTAAAGAATTTTTAGTTCAAACCCCTTGGAGCATCAAGGGGTTCATGAACTAATTACTAAAAGGGAAACTAGATGCTATAGATAACCTCACTCCCAACTCCTCATTCCTTTTCAATTTGCCTTCTATCACCAAATCTCATACGTTTTTCTCTGTTTCTTCCTTGACCTCCCTCTCAAGTATTTCACAATGCTGACCAACCCTAGACATTCTCTACTCTCCAGGCTTTCATGACTCAAATGAAATAGTGTATGTGAAGTGGTTTGCAAAGTTTAAAGACAGATAAATGTCAGTTATCATGGCAGCACACTCTTGGTTCTTTTGCCTTGGTGGGCTCTTCTTTCTACCCCTTTGTGAAGAGAATGTATTCAAAGCATTGTCCTCAGGCCACTTCCAACCTCTGGGTTGGAATCTACTCTCTAAAATTTCAAAGACAACCTATAGTCACCTCTAGGCGACTAATTTCCAAACTCCCAATCTAGTTTCAAATCCTCTTAAGAGTTGCTTAACTGCATTTCCAAATGTCTAAGCTCCCTTTGCAAGTCACAGGTATACCTAAAAAGTAACTTATCCCAAACTAAACTCATTATTTCTCCCCCAAAACTTGCCCTTCTACTTTCTTTATTCATACTATTATATGATTTAAACCACAATGTGACTCTCCCCTTCCAGTCAACATTTAATGGGTTCCGCAACCCTAGTTCCAACCTTTGTCACCTCCCTTGGACTACTGGAAGAACCTCCTAATTAGCATTCCTGACTCAAGTCTCTCCCTTCTTTAACCCACCCTCTATACCCAGTTGTCAACAGATTTTCCCAAAATGCAGTTGATCATGCTACCCCTTCTAATCAATAAAATTCATCGGTGTCCTACTTCTTCTAGGATCAAATATAAACTCATGTTTGGCAATTAAAGCTTTTCATAACTTGTTCTGTCTCCCATTCTCCAAACTCCAACCATTCTGGTCTACTGGGTCTCTAACAAAGGATGCCTCTGTACTAGCCTAGCAGTTGCTCCCCATTCCTTTACTTCTAACTCTTGAAATCCACGATTTTCTTCAAGATTCTGCTCAAGAGCCATTCTCTTAGCCTACCTTCCACCCCCAAGATTACCTTGTCTAAGTTTTGTGTTGTGTATATACCTATAGATCTATGTATTTGCATTCTGCCTCCCTTCACACCTACAGAAGGCAAGCTCCTTGAGGGCAAGAACTACTTCACTTCAGATTTGGATCCTAGCACCTAAAAAAAATAGTAAGTGCTAATAAATGCTTGATTGATTCTACTTCCACAAATCTATGACATTCTTCTCTTTCTCATTACCACCATCAGCGCCCTAATTCTGACTCTACCTATCTCTTAGGAGGATAATTCCCTTCCACCTTTCCTAATTCTTTAAATCTTTTCCAGTCTGACTTATCCTATATACCCTTGTCAGATTAATTTTTCTAATGCATACTTCTTATCATATCACTCCACTGTTCAATGGCTTTCTATTACTTACTGAGTAAAGTCCAAACACCCTAGCCTGGAATTCAAGGCTCTCCACAATCTTGCTCCAGTCTACCTTTTCTATTTTTTTCATATTACTCTTTGGCACATAATGCCACACTACAGTCAAAATGGACCAATGTTCCACAAACACCATACACTTTTTCATTTCCATGCATTTACTACTGACTTTCGCCTTTTCTATAATGTGTTCTCCCCTCAATGCATATTGAAATCTCATCTAGCTCAAATGCTACCTACCAGCTCCATGAAATTTTACCTAATCTCTCCCTTATCAGTCTGAGGTAACGGTATCTCCCTCCTCAAACTCTTATAGTACTATATTTCTTTCCAGCAATTACTATATTCTATTTGTACTATGTAATTATTATGTATCCCTTGTCTTCCCTATTAGATTCTAAACTCCTTAAGATGAGGAACCCAATCTTATAGCTCTCTCAATGTAGAGCACAGGGCACAGTAGGTATTAAACAAATGTTTGAATTAAAATTTTTTGAAATGTACATGAACTGTAAGTAGGGAAGTGATGTTGTGGTCAAACAGCTCCCCATCTGAGCTACAGAATGGTCTGGCAATTACCCAAAGTGAGCAGGGGAGTTAGATTGCAATGTGCACATTCTTAGGTCACTAGTCAGAATTTGAGGAGTGTCTATAAACCCCCAAATTGATACACATACACAGCTCTGAACAATAAGATAAAAACTTGCCTGACTAGTAATTTTTACATCTAGGAAAAATGTGATAGAATATTTAAGATATTGAACACATATAATCTTGTAACTCCATTATTTTCCATTTTAGTATGTTTTATGACACAGTACTACAGGACCAATTCACACTTCAAAATTATTTTAATGGAGTGAGAAGTGGTTTCGCTCTTACTGGAGCTCATCAGCTGTAGGTAACTGGTCAGTGAAGTTTATCTGTTTGTTCAAATTATCTTAAAACACTCCTCATCCCTCTAAAAAACAAAAAGCCAAAACAAAACCTCAATAATTGTGATTTGTTACCCCCTCTCTCTCCCCCATTAATCTCACTTAAGACCTAAATAAGATCTCACTTCTAGCAAATTGTTTTCTGTAAAAGAGCCAAACAAGTGAAAAAGTATTTCTTTAATAAGCTTTTTTCTTTCAACTGAACTATTCTAAGTAAGAATCTTGAAAAGAAATTACAAACAAAAAATATACCATATTCTAATCTGGGAATTGATAATGTTAAACATTATGACAAGAAATTGATATCCTATCTTTATAGGAACAGAAATTTCCAAAGTAAATCCCTAAAAGATCTGGTATTATATTATATGTTTATCATTGTTCTTTAATATAAACTAATCTTACTACGTTGTTAGCCAATAAACACTAAAATGTTACCCAAATACTATGCAGAAATGCTATTTAGAAAGTTAGATTATTTAATTTAGAAGCACAGTCTTTTTTACCTTTTTTAGAAACTACATTATAAATGAATGATTGTGTAAAGTCAACATAAAATTTGTCTTTTGCAAGGAAAACCTTAAACCATTCTCCAAATGTTGACAACTTCCTTCAGCTCTCCTCAAAGGATAAGGCAGAAAGGGTGATGTAATTCTTGCTCCTCACCTATTATTCCTCCAATCTCCAAATGTTTCTCCTTTTAAACCCAGTGCATTCCCTTATACTGTCTCCTCCTCCAACCTGATCACCACCTTCTACCATAATTCCACTGTTTGCCTTCAACCTTGGTGACAAACATTCATGTTGGTAACTTCTGCTACTATGGTTTTACTTTATAGTTACTTGTCTTGGTATTTTACCCAAACACAAGCAGCCATACCACATCATTAAGAGCCACCACACCTCCAGGATATTAAATACTGGAGATTGCCCACTCTGACCAAATCCTTACCATTCTTCCACCTCTCCCACTGTCTCCTTTTATAGAATTTGCTCATCAACCCCAGTGCGCCCTCCAGTTCTCTTTGGCTTCTGTTCATTCTCTCAGTCCATTAGCTTGTTTCTGGTTTCATTCTTTGGCCTACCCTATTGCTAATACCCTAGAATTTCTCACCCCCTTTATACCTATATTATATATCAACAAATCTTGTTTCTATTTAAATCTCACTTTGCTATTCCAGACTGGAGGAAAAAACAAAAACAAACAACTCTCAAACTGTCTCTATCACTGTTTGATGCTCACTGCTAAAAAGCACTTAGAGCCCAATGAGGATAATCATTTTTGTTCATCTTTAGTTATGGCTCTATATTCTCCCAAGGGTGGCTAGTCTTCCTCAAGCAAGCCCCTTCACTTTCTACAAGTGACCATCTAATTAGTAAGACAGGCCATTAAACATTGAGTTCCCTTAACATCCTTCCTCTCCCCTTCAAAATAAAATGTTTTTTGAAAGAAAGCTCAAAATCTAGTAATACAAATAAAGGATTGTGAGATATTATAACAGCTTGCACTCTAGTAGCAGGGAGATAAGGCATAAAAAATGTCCTCATTCTTTCAATTATTTCTATTCCTGCTCTCCCCCAATCAATTAATAGATTATTCTCACTTTCCTATTGCGTATTTTCCATCCTTTCTTCTCTACCAGCTCTTTCTTTTGGCTACAAAATGTATTCAGTTCTCCTATATTTAAAAAACCAAACAATTTAACCTCCTACCCCAAGTTACAAATATCCCTTTTACTTAATACACAAACTCCTCAAAAATATAGTGTATACCCATTGTCCCTATATAACATATGGTTCATTTATCCTTGATACTCTTGAAATCTGCTTTTGCCCTCACTACTCTGCTGATATTTTAAGGTCATCAAATTCAAATAACTCAAACAGAAAATACAATAGCTTTGCTTTTTTTTTCCTTTTACTCTCATGCTTTGACTGCTATTAGTATTTTACTGCTGGTAAGGTATTCCTTCTTGTTGTTCTCTCTTCCCTTGACTTGTACATTTATCATTCTCATTCTCTTCTTAACTCTATGGAAGCTTCTCCCTCCTCCTTTATAGGCTTTCTTTGGTTCTCCTAGTTGACAAATACTGGTGATCCCAAGGTTCTCCCTGCACTTCTTATTTTTACTTCGGTCAGATTCAGAATTTCATAGGAGTAGGAAGATCCTAGTAAAGAACTGTCACAGAATGGCACAGAATGCAGATCAGTGATTGTTCTAAAACTTAATCTTAGAAAGTCATCTGGGCAATGGGAAGTTGTGACTTGCCCAAGGTCAGGTTTCATCAGAGATGGAATTTGAACCCAGGTTTTCCCGAAGTCAGCCTTTATTCACTATGCTATACTGCCTCTCAAAGTTAACATTTGTCAAAGTAAATTCATTTTGCTCCCAACCTGGTTCCTCTTCCTAAATTCCCTATTTTTATTAATAGGGCAGTCACTCTTCCAGTTTGGCTCTTAAACTCCCTCAGTGCTTCCCTAACCTTGAGCTTCCTAATCCAATCAGGTTAACTCAGGTGATTTTCTCACTGTTTTTCAGTTGTTTCAGTCATGTCCAACTCTTCATTTGGGGTTTTCTTGGCAAAGATCCTGGAGCGGTTTGCCATTTCCTTTTCCAGTTTGTTTTACAAATGAGGAGGCTGAGGCAAACAGGGTTAAGTGACTTGCCCAGGTTCATACAACTAGTAAGTAAAATGTTTGAGGCCACATTTGAACTCAGGTTGCGTTCCACTATGTACTTTACCATTTAACTAAGTGGCCAGTGCCTTTACAATTTCAATTATTCTTTATCCTTGAGCTACCACCCCAGCTCTGGTCCTAATTAACCTCTTTCCCAGACTGTCAGAATTGATCTATCTACTCTCTTTTTCAATCCACTCCATACCTGGTTGCCAGACTGATCATCCTGAAGCATTTTGTTGAGTTGTTTTTCAGTTGTGTCTGACTTGTCATGACTCCATTTGGGGCTTTCTTGGCATAAATACTGGAGTGGTTTGCCATTTCCTTTTCCAGCTCATTTTACAGATGAGCAACAGAGGCAAACAGGGTTAAGTGACTTGCCTAGCTAGTCATATAGCTAGTGTCCGAGGACAGATTTGAACTCATGAAGAGGAGCTTTCCTGACTGCAGGCCTGGCACTTTATCCACTATGCTACCTAACTATCACCTTTAGTTTAACTCTTGATTATGTGATGACATTATACCTTACTCAAAAACCTTAAAATAATCACCCTAAACTTATGATAATTCAATTTTCTCAAGATTTTTAGATCTGGTCTAGGAGTTCTTAACCTGGGATCCATTCCACCCTATCCCCACAAAGGAGGTCTGTGGATAGAAGATTTGAGGGGGGTCTGTGAATTTGGATGGAGAAAAAAAAAGTTCAGCATTTCCTTCTAATTATATAAAACTAGGGAAAAAATAAGATCTACTCTCTTACTGTGTATTTTTCAATTACGTGTTCCAGAATCCCAAGTTCTGCATTTACAATCACCAGATATAATTCAGAAGGTGTCTTAAAAGAAAAGAAAAACAAAACAAACAAAAACAACAAAAATCCTGACTTGTACCTCAATCTCAGATTTACTGAAAAGTTTCTCAGGTCATCTGCAAGATTTCCTTATATTGAAGCTTTTTAGTTGAGGTTTAAATTTTGCTGAAATCTTCATACTATATACATAGAAATTCAAAATTGGGACATGATGGAATAGGGAAAAGTTCTAAACAGGTGGATATTGAATATCATCAGCTAAGGGCTGAGCATTATGCTAAGCATTTTGTTAAAAATTCCTTTTTATTATAGGAGAGAAGAGAATATAATTAGTGGTCAATCAATCCACAATATATAACCAACTAAATTTTAGAAATTTTTTTTTCAGTTTGTGAATTATTCAGACACGCCCCCCCCCATTTGTTAGCAAGTGATAAAATTTGTTGGGAAAGGTCAATTTACAGCTAGAGAGCATGTGTCAGGGTCAGGAAAACATGGGTTCAAGTCTTTCTGTCAGGACCCTAAGCAAGACTTCTCTGACTCTGAAAAAACTCTAAGACAGGGGAGTAGGGAGTTTTTACTGTTATGCATCCCTGTGGCAGTTTGGTGAAGCTTATGGGCCTTTCCTCAGAATATCTGAGATGAGGTAGACTATTTGGAATTTGTATTCCTGAGATAAAATTGTTTCTAGAAAGTGAACAGGTTGTAAACAAGCAAGGGAAACCTACACATACAAATACATCTTTTTAGGGCATCCTCAAACAGATGGTACATCGTATTTGCTGCTGCTCAAGTCTGCTACTGTCATCTTCAGGGGGCTTAAAGGAGAGATGGTTTCTCCAGACTAGGGGTGGGGAACCTGGGGCTTCCAGGCCACATGTGGCTCTTCTAAGTCCTCAACTTCTGCCCTTTGAATCCGAACTTCACAGAACAAATCCTTTTATTAAGTTAGTCTAGACTCATCTAGGGAGAGTAACCTATTCTGTATTCCCATAAATCACATCCTCATAGGTGTTATTAGCATTTCCCTCCCCACCCCCACCCCCATTAGTTATTCATGCATTTTTCTCATTCCTCTAATAATGGACAGTAAGCTTCTCAGGGGCAGGGACTATCCTACTCAAATTTAACTAACACACAGCAGGATAAACAATAGGCACTTACTACATACATATGTATATATGCATATATGTATATGTATCACTGTCTCCCAAAATGTGAACAGTAAAATAACATTAACAAAAGTAGTAAGCTTACTAACATGTTTATGTGGAATTCAGGAATCAGGCTATAGTTTATTATTTTTTTTAACTTTATGCTACAAACACGTAAATTAAGATGAGTCAAAGGAACTGAACACAAAGATCAGGAGTAGATCCGATCCGGCCAAACTCTCCCAAACAAAACAATGAAAAAGGCTGGGGAAGAGAGGAAAACTGCCTCAGGCTAAGGATGTTCATGGTAATAAACTGACCTTAGATCAAGTAGAAAACGTTTGTACATCAGTAGAATGTACTTTCAGGGAAAACAGGTATTTGGGAACATTCACACAAAGTTGTTTTAGCCTACTTCAGAATCATTTAAGAAGTGCTATAGTACAATATAAGTAATACTTCACGTTGTGAGAATGATGTAACTGCACTGTTTATCTAACATTTTATTCTAAAATACCATTGCTTATTTTCATAGATTCATTTTTGAACAGTGATTACATTCCATCTAATTTTACAGTTATTTGCATATACTTCTCTCCCCTACCAAACTGAAAACTTGAAGGAGATGTTTTATTATGTATTCATCTTCACTCCTCTCACTGTTCTTTAACACTGTTTCTTGCAAGAGTTAGGTACCCAATAAGCTGGGTTACACGAGTGCTCAACTGTTAGCAAACATTCAATAGATTTTGACAAGTCAAAGACTGCAGAGGTACTCTTAAAGGGTAAAAAAAAAGTTTCTAAACGACTACAGCCATTCTCCTCATGATTCATCAACAAAAAAACCCTCAGAAATGCCAAACAGGACTGCAGGTCTGCCTACTGATTGTGTAAAACTCACTAATACTTAAAAGTTTTCCTAAGGTCCAATTGTAGTTATTACTGTTTATAGAAATGGCATTTTTAAAATGATGCCATCAAGGGAATTTCAAATATCTCGTTTACAGATTGTAACATGGAATTCAACACAATTTTCACTCTCCTGCAGCCTCCCACGTATTTTAATTCAATTTAATCCATATGACTATCCCCAGAAAAATAAATCACGGCAAACTGCTACTCCTACTGTTTCATGTTTTACAAATAACTATTCCTGTCTCCGCAAGTACACAAGGAAAGTCACAAAAGGCACGTCAAAGAGTAAACTGTATATATTATACGCTACAGGGCAGGCGGCTGCACCATTCAATCTCAAAGTTTCCTGAACTTTAATTTTTCCCCAAAGGAAAACGAACCGAAGATATTAAGCAAGGCAGATCCAGGTACTCCGCACCGCCGCACGCGGCATACCTGAGCGCTGACTACCGCAGGGCAGAAGGCTCTCCTACTCTACTGACTAATGAATTAACAACTACCCGAATGGCTACCAAAACACCACTTACAGAAATGAAGCTCACTTCCTTCCTGTATGTTTCTTGTGTTTGAATTTGGGGGGGGGGAAAAAAAAGCCGGGCTGAATTCGAAGGGCCATGTACACGCTAACACAGACATACTGTACTATGCCCATCGATAAGCTGGACATCAAACGATAACGCCAAGCGCTCTCCGAACCCAAATGGACGCGGAGGACCAGGCCGGGGGTGCGGCGGCAAGCTTGCTTCCTACCGTTTACTGAAGCATTGAAGGTCCCCCTTTTTCTTTAACGTCCTACCTCAGTTTATCGTTCGGTCTTACTCACGGGAAGCTCGGGAAATGTCCGGGCCGCCCTCGGATTCTGAAAAGCACTACAGGCACCCCCTTTGTCCCTTATTCGAAGGAAGTGGTTTCTTAATGACCCGACGCCGCCACAACAAAAAGGCGAGACAAGAGTCAAAACCACAACACAACACGACACGGAAACACGCAGTTTATGGAACCAGTGGTGTTTTTTTTCTCTCCGCAAACTGCTACGTTGCATGCAGGCATCACGACCCAAGCCCCCCCTCCCCCCCGCCCCGGCACCGCTCCCCGCTTCGCCTCCCATTCCGTCTTCCCTACTCCTCCCCGCCTTCCCCTATGGGAATCGAGGCGGGGGGAGAGCAGAGGCGAGCACTGCGGGGTACGGGGCTCACAACTTTACCGACACCCCTTTCCTGCCCCCCGCTCCCCCCACACACACCTTCTTTCCACCCGGAGGAACAAGAGCGAGCGCTCGCTCCGCCTTCAGGGCCTCAGAACGTCCCCGTCAACCCCGCTCCGAACTGGGCCCAGGGCGTAAGGAGAGGGGCGAAGGGGCGCAGGGCCCCGGCCCCCCACCCCCCCGGGGGGAGCCTCTTCAGCCCAAGGACTCTCTTCTTGCCAGCCAGAGCTGCACTCCCCTCGGGGAACTCCCTTCCTACTTTCCCCAAGCCTCCGAAAGAGACTCTTACCCGGCAGTGAGGCGATCGACTAAGTTGCCAGCCTCTCCATGGCGAGGTCTGGGAGGCCAAGGGAGCAGAGGGGGCGTGGGGGGGGCAGTCAAGGTCAGAGGGGGAGGGGGTGCAGTGAGGAAGGCCGGGAATGTTACTCTTCCCCCGCCGCAGGTTTCCCCAAACCCCAGCGGAGCTGACACATCAACAAAGATGGCGGCGACGCTGGACGCCGCGGAACCGGCCACTACCTCCAGCTGGGAGGGAGGGGCGGGGGCTGCCGGAGCAGCCAATCAGGGTGGCGCTGGCGACGTGACGAAAGGGCGCACCTTGAGCCGCTGAGCAACCTGTCTGTAGTGGGCGGGGCTTAGGCGGGGCTCCTCCTCTCCCGGCTCCAGTCACCTTGTAGGCGGGGATACGGGTCTAGCCCAGTTTTTGCTAGCTATTTATCCGGGAGTTTGGGTTACCTGCGGCAATTGACTCCTACCTCCCCCAGCCTCTGGGGAAACCCAAGCAAATCGCCTTTGGATTTTATCCCCTTCTCTCCCAGATAAATACTCCTTCTTATCTCAGCCCTGGGGCATAAAGAAATAAAAAAGACGTGCAAGTCAAATGCCCTGCTCCTTCCCAGTACCTCAAGGGGTGGAGTCCAATTATTTATCAGCCTCTTCACGGAGGCTCGAAGTAGAGTGACCAAATTGGACGCCCTAGTAGGAGTGGCGGCCATAGGTGTGATGGCGATTTAAGATGACCTTTTGCCTGGGGGTGGTGGCGGTGGTAGTGTGTGACTCGTTAATTGCATCGAAATGTAAGTGAAGCCCTCATTTAGAAGAGTATCAACCCAAGAGTTTAAATGTAAAAACGAAGTCGACGACAATGTGCTTTACTTACCTCGTATATCTTAATGTAATACTAGAAACGGTTCTTTAAAAAAAAAAAAGGTTATTTGTAGAAGAAAATGTAAAAGCAACGATAAAGTGCACTGGGGCAGAACAAAGGGATATGCTCAGCTTCAGAAAACAATAAGGTGAGTAATTTGGCAAATATCTGGAAACCCACCAAAGACGTTTCTTAGCCTTGTGAAGGGTGGAATCGATCCAGCTCCCCCAGCCTCAGTTTCCTCATCTGTAAAATTAAGCCTGAAGCACTTTAGCTAGTCATTTTGAAAAGCAAATGAGGTATGATAGAGAGTTTACTGGATTCGAAGACAAAATAGCTATTCGAATTCTGTTAATACCTTTACCATGGGCAAGGGGTTGCGGAGCAATTCAAAAGAAATATTGAATAGTTTATAAAGAGGTAATATTTAAAAAATGAATAGCTGGAAAACATAATGAAGCATTTTAAGAGATATGCTTAATCCATAAAAAGCTAGAAGAAAGTGAAGATGTTTGCAGCTCAAAAGAAACTTCGCAGAAACTTTCCTTACAAGCCCTCCAAAGACCCAACGCTTACCAAGGTAGGCGTCATCAAGAGGAACTACTTTCTGGGGCACATGCGCAGCTGCTCCTCGCGGATTTGGCACGTGCTGCTTTGGCCTAACACCCAAGTGTGCACGTGCTGCCCCCTAACATACCTGCCCGCACGTGCCGGCGTAGGCTGCGCAGGCGCGGCCAGTCTAGAGGGGGGTTGGGGGGGGTGGTGTCCCATTGTGTAGTGGTGGTGATTCCTATCCGTTTGAGGTCCCCGCAGGGCTTAGAGAGGAGTCGTTGGGAGACCAGGACTCCAGGGGGGCACTGTGACCATCTCTTAAAACCGTTTCCAGGTAAGGGAAGCGATTGAGGAAGGCCGAGAAGTGTGGGGCCGGGCAGGGGAGGAGAAAGGCGGGGAGCAGGGGCCGAGCCCGAGGGCATAAGCAGGGCCTGGCCCGGGGGGAAGGGGCCGGTGGGGGGGGGCGGAACCTGGAAACTGGGGTGACGGGACAATCTCTGAGGCCGAGGTGGGAGAGGCTGAGGAAGGAAAAGGGCAACTGTTGCAGGGGAGGCCTTGATACCACCTGTAAAAGAAGTTGGGGGGGGGTCCCTTGGCAACCAGGGAGGCCCTGCGTGGAGAAAGGGGGACTGGGACCTCTGTTTCCTCCACATGTGCTCCTTTCCCCTAACCGCAGCCATTCTGTAAATGACTTATGTAAACGACTGAGAGGTTTATTCAATTTGAACAAAAATAAGTCACAAAACTTAGCGTCCTGCTTCAATGCCAGAATCAGACGGCCCCTAATTGTACACCAGCACCACTGTAAACGTAATTTGCTTAGGGTGGGGGCGTTTCCATGTGGGGGATCCCTTGGGGGAAGCACATCAGAGCAGGCCTGGAATTTGCTTTTGTTGTGAAGGCAGCTATTTGCCTTGTACAGTTAAATAATTATCTTCCAAAGGAGCTTCTTGTTCACGTTTTTGACTTTTTTTTCCCCCTAAAACATCGTCAATATCTCCATAATATTTTGATGGGGGCGAGAGGGTCTCTTTGTAAATAATATGTTTTGTACAGAAGGTTCAAAAGTGTTCAGGTAAGTAATGTGATGCATGGAGGGAGGGGGTGTAGAGGAGCCATTTAGAAATACGAACAGTCGGCTCCTCTTCCCATCTAGCGGTCCACTAACTGTGCCCTTTGGCCAGTAGCTTGACCATCTGCCCCTCAGTTCTCTATAAAATGAAGAGATTGGACTGGATCAAACTTGGAATGATTTTGAGCTCCTAATTCTATCATTCTGAGTACTTTAAGCCCCTTTCAAGCTAGATATTCATCTTGAAAGACCCCATGGTGCAATAAAAAATTTATTAGAAGTTAGAGGAGTTGTATTTGAATTCTGTACGTTGCGGCACCATTTCTGGGTCTTGGTTCTCCTTATCCATATAAATGAAGGAGCTAAGTTAGATGGGCCCTAAGATCCCATACAACTTTAAATCTGTGATCCTAAGTAAAGCTACTTCATAGCAGATGTGGAAGTGGTTCTCTAATAATTGGGAGGAGGAGGGAAGAATGAAGGGAAGTAGAGATAGAACAAATTTTGGGACCTTGGGAAAGCAGTAAAAATGGGCCTTCAAATTAACTTCCTGATTGATAAAGTTAAAATAATACAAGATTAGACAGATTCAACAAGAGTCAAGACGCTAAAATGGTATACTCGGGGAGAGCGCCTAGAAGACCATAGCACCTCATACTGAAAAGATTGGGAACACTAGAGTATTTCTTAGGCTGGGGGCTGAGAAACAGTGCTGATAGAGAGGAGGGCCTGGGAGAAGTTTGCTTGGGTTTCTGATGCCAGGAAGACGTTTAATGGCTTTTGGTTAAAAATTTGTATTGATTTTTGTTTTGTTTTACATCACCTAGATTTTGCAGTATATTCCTACTGGTGAAGCCCCCCAGAGAGCTATCATACAAAAAAGAGGAACAAACACTTAAGCAAAGTGGGCCAAAACATTAATCGAGTCCCACATTAAGTACATTATATAGTGTTCTCTATCTGTAGTCCCCTACTGGAGTGTAGGGTGTGTTCAGGGAAGACTAGTACAGGGAGACACTGGCAAGGGTCCTCCCAGTATGGCATGCCTGCATCAAAGAAGTGCTGTGCTCCATGAGCACAGAATTGCAGTAGCTCAAAAGAACTGTGAGATACACAAATTTAGAGACATCTCTGCTCCAAATGTTCATGTGGACTATTTGTACCCAATCTGTATTAGTGTGAGCAGCCAGTCAGACACACTGTACCTTGACTCCAACATAGTGATGTCATTTTGGTCCTGTTCAGGCATGAAGGAAAACAATCAATGAGTCCCCCACTTCTGCAAAGAAGGGAGATGAATTCTCATCTCTCTTTGGGATTGAACAGTTAATTATAATATGGCAGCATTTGGTTTTGATTTCTTTGTTCTTTCCCTTTACATTGTTATTGTATATTGTTTCTCTGGTTTTGTTTATTTCATTTAGTTCATGTTAACCTAGAAGCATTTATTTACTGTCTACTATGTGCCAGGTACTATGCTAAAAAGAATTTTATAAGGCTTCCTATGCTTCTCTATAGTCATAAATGGATTTCTGGTTAGTTCATTCAACAAGCCTTACCATATGCCTACTATGTGCCAGGCACTGGAGATACAAAGATAGAAATTAAACAGTCCTCACTTTCAAGGAGCTTACCTTCTTTTCAGGGAGAAAAACATAAAAATATAGACAATGTGTGCAATATAGATACCAGGTAATTTGGGGGAGAGTGCATTAGGAACTGGGGATCAGGAACGGTTTCAGGTAGAAAGGTTATCCTGTAACTATCTTGTCTATGCATGGTTGTTGGCCTGTTGTCTCTGCCATTAAGCAGTGAGCTCCTTGAGATCAGAGCTTTTCTTTTTATCTCCAAAGCTTAGCACAGGACCTAACACTTGGCAGGTTCTCAATACTTGCTGACCAGCTGAGTGGAGTCTTGAAGCAAACAAGGAATTCTAAGAGGTAGAGGGGAGGATCAAGTGTACTCTACACATAGGGGACAGCCAATTCAAAAAGCAAAAACTTGGAAGATAACGTCTTGTATAAAGAACAGTAAGAAGGCTGGTTTGGCAGGATTGTTGAGTCCAAGAAATGCTGCCAGCTTTTTGCCAGCATAAAAAGTGTTACTGTAAATAATTTGATGTATATGGGATTTTTTTTTAAATCATGGACCGCTTTGGGGCACATGCCTCATAGTAGGATCGCGGAATTAAAGGGCATAGACATTGTAGTTATTTTTGTAGTATAATACCAGATTGCTTTCTAGAATGGTTAGACCAGTTCACACCTCTGTTAATGTACCTGTATCTCCACAACCATGACTTGAGTCAAGTGAGCATTCGTTTAGTTTAAACATTTATTAAGCTATGTGCCTGGCACTGTGCTAAGTGCCTGGAAGTGCAAGGAAAGACAAAAACAGCCCCTGTACTCAAGGAGCTCACATCCTGATGAGGGAGACAATATGTAAACAACTATGAACAAACAATATATTCAGGGTAAATCGGAGGTAATCTCAGAGGGAAGGCAGTAACGTTGAGGGGAACAGGGAAAGACCTCTTGCAGAATGTGAAATTTTAGCTGAGAATTGAAGGAAGCCAGGGAAGCTAGGAGATAGAGATGAAGAGGGAGAGTATACCAAGCATGGGAGATAGCCAGTAAAAGATAGGTGGAGTTAGGAGAGAAGGACTGTTAAAACGGTGCAAGAAATCGCAAGGAGGCCGGTGTTGAAGTATTGTAAGGTACCTGGAAAAAGGATAAAGTGTAAAAAGAAAGATAGGAAAGAGCCAGATTCTATAGGGCTTTAAAGGACAAATAGGATTTTATATTTGATCTTGGAGGCAATAGAGATCCACTGGACTTTATTGAAAAGGGGAATGACTTGGTCAGACAAGCTTTAGGAAGATGACTTTGACAGCTGAATGGAGAGACACTTCAAGCAGGGACACCAGCCAAAACATCATAGGAGGAATCCAGATGTGAAGTGGTGAGAATCCGCACCAGAGCATTGGCAGTGTCATAAAAATATATATATGGGAGATGTTAGGAAAGTAGAATCCACAGGACTTGATAACACATTGGATGTGGTGGGTAAGAGAGATTGAGAAGTGGAAGAAGACATCTAAGTGACTAGGAGAGGAGGGATACCCTCAGTAGTAGTAAGGCAGTTAGGAAGAAGAAAGGGTTTTAGGAGAAAGATGAGTTCAGAGTTCAGCTCATGTTTTATTGTATCTTAAGTGCTAGCCAATTTGAGATATCTATTAGGTGGAGTTGGGAGACTGGAAGTCCAGAGAGAAGAGGTTAGAGCTAGATAAATAGATCTCAGACTCATCTACATATCTCCTGTAGTCCATGCTGATTAGATCAAACAAAATGGTACAGAGGGAAAAGAAAGGGGGTTCAGGACAGAGCCTCAGGACAACATGGGTTATGGGGGACATTTAGCGTTATTGGGCGTAGCGTAGATGAAGATTCAGCAAAGAAGACTGAGAAGGAACAGACAATTAAAAGAACATTATCTTGAAAACCTACGAGAAGAGAACATAAAAGAGTGATCAAAAGTATTAAATGCTTCAGTGAGGTCAGAAAGGATGGAGTTTGAGAAAAAGCTATTAGATTTGGCCATCAAAAGATTGATGATAATTGTGGAGATAGAGGTTGGAGTCGAAGGATGAAGTCTGAAGCCGGATGCCAGAGTGAAGAGCATGAGAGGGAAAGAAGTAGAAGCACCTGTTGTAGATGACTTTCTTAAGGGGCTTAGCTACAAGTGGGAGGAGAGAGATAGGAAGGTCGCTATCAGGGATGGACTGATAAAGTGAGAGTCTTTTTGAGGATGGGAGAGAGACATAGGAGTGTAGGAGCAAGGAAGCCACTAGTAGAAAGGGAGAGGTTGAAGATTACTGAGAGAGTGGCGTTGAAAAAGGGGCAGCTGGGATGGAATATAATCGCTTGTGTATGTAGAGGAGTAAGCTAGAGCCTTGGCAGGGAGAAAGGCCACTTTCATGTGAGACAGGTGAAGGAGGAGATTGTGGGGAAGGAATCTGAGTGATGTGGGATGAGAAGGAAGGGACAAAATGGAGCTCTCAGCAAAAGGCTTCAGTTTTTTGGGGGGAAGGAGGAGCAGTGGAAAATTTGAGGAGGGATGAAAAGGATTAGAAAAGCCATTGTAGTATGTGAGTTAGTGAATTGATTGTTGTTCAGTTATTCATTTGTATCCAATTCTTTGTGCTCCAATATGGGGGTTTCTTCGCAAAGATACTGGAGTGATATGCCATTTCCTTCTCTGGTGGATTAAGGCAAATGAGGTTAAGTGACTTGCCCAGGGTCACACAGCTAGTGAGTGTCTGAGGCTGTATTTGAACTTGGGTCTTCCTGACTCCAGGCCTAGTGTTCTATCCATGGATCCACTGAGCCTTCTAGCTAGCTCCAGGGAATCAGTTGGGGGCCACCTCCAGTTGACTTGCACTGTGCCTTGCCACTGTTCCCAGAGTGCTCTAAGGAGAAAGTGAGGCTGGTGATCTTGCACAGCCCTCCCTCACTTGAATACAATTCACTTGCAAGTCATGACATCATCTTCCTGATGTCATGGTCCTCTGAGAATGAAAGACAACAGTGAATAGATTAGGGAGGTGTAAGATTACTTTGCCTCAGTAAGGGGCTCAGTTGAGATTATGTAACAAACGTGTAGTGGACCCAGTCAGTATGGTTTTATCATTTCCTCCAGCCTCTTTCAGCAACATGTGCAAAGGTGTGAAGATAATAGATGGTAGAGTATAATCCAAGGCTGGGGAAAGATCAGTGATAGGGCAAGGGACTGGAGTGTAGAAGATAGAGTAGAATTGAACTGGTTCATCATGGGGTCAAGGGGAAGAAGGTAGAAGAGTATAGTGAGCACAGGGATGATGGCCTGAGAAAGAATTGAGTGGGAAGGGATGGAGGGGGAGGGGTCACAGTGAGTATAAGAACAGAGTTAGGGTTGCAAGACAGAGGGAAAGGCAAAATAACCACAGACTATGATTAGATAAAGGAATTTCAGAGTTCATGAACATGGAAGTGGAACCCTAGTGAATGATGGCAAGATCAAGGGTATGCCCATCTCTGTGCATAGCTGAGGTAGGTGGAGGAGTAGGTAAGTCATAGGCAAAGAATAGGGTTTAGGAACTGGGAAGTTAGGATGTTTGAGTGAGTTATCAATTTGTGTGTTGAAGAACCCTAGAATGAGACCAAGAGTTGGGGAGGAGAGAATGACTGTTAGATAAGGACTTAATTCATGTAGAAGCCATTACCAGCATCTTGATTGGGTAATTAATATGGATTAAATGAACCTCAGTCAATAAACATTTATCAGGTGCGTATTATGGACCAGGCCCTGTACTAAAATGCTGGGAATTCAAAGAAAGACAAAAAGAAAGTCCCTGCTCTCAAGGAGCCTACAGTCTATTGGGACAAACTATATGTGTGTGTGTGTGTGTATACATATATGCAACATGCAAGATAAATTGGAAATAATAGAGGGAAGGACTAGAATTAAAGGGTGTTGAAAGGAAAGGAGGTTACTTACTAATGGAGCCAGAGAAAGCTTGGTGATGAGTAGAAAGTATTCAGACTCCCTGACCTTATCCCCAAGCAGGGTTAGGTCATAAGTGAAAATGCAGCCAATTCTGGAAAGGGTGGCTTACGTGCATTGTGTCATCAGAATGGGGCCAGGTTTCAGTGAGTGCAAGAAGATGGAGGGAATGGCAGCTGTGTTACTTATAGAACCGGCATTTGAATTCCAGAGAACACCATGAAAAGGGTTGAGTAGACCTGGAGTGGTATCTTGGTGGTGAGGGGGATGGGAAAAGAAAGTTAGGCAGTTGATGAGGTTTGTACAGTGACACTCAGGTGTCAGTCATTGGGATGATGAAGGTGGGGAAGAATTCGTTCTGGTGGCTCATCTTCATGACAGAAGGGGTGGAGCAAGCTGGAGGGTGAGCCTGTAGCAAAAAACAATCAGGCTGGGCCTTGTTGGGATATGGAGGTTTCAGGCAGGGACTCATTAATCCTTGAGTAGAGTTGGGATAGTGTGGAGGGTAGTAGAGTGAAAGGTGGGTGGTCAGGGCTGCCAGGTTCACCAGGTCCTGCAGGAAAGTTTGGAATAGGAACAGTATGTAAAAATATCTCAGAGAACACAGTTGTTTTTCTTCTTGGAGTTTAAGTTGATTGTAAAAAGAAGAGTTTTCTAGCAAATTCCTGTCATTCATGACTATAATCATGTTTCTGTAACCACTTGTCAGTTTTCTAGATGTGAGGTGAAATCTTTGATTAGTTTTGCTTTTTTTTTTTTGGTAATTTGGAGGAATCTTTTGTATAATTTTTGTTTAATAATTCATTTTTTAAAGAATTGTATCATTTTGACCACTTACCAATTGGGGAATGACTTTTGGGTTTTTTGTGTTTCTCATATATCTTGGATATTGGGATTCTCATTTTTACTTGTTAGTATTGCTTATCAGAGAAATTTAATGAAAAATTCCCCCCCCCTTCCTCCATCTTAGCCTACTTTCATAAATTTTGTTTGTGCAAAAGCAGTACTGGAAAGCATACAATTTCGTGTCATTAAAATGATCTATTTAATAATTTTGCTTCTCCTATTTGGTTAAGAATCCCCTCATACTTGTGAAAAGTACTTGATAAGATAGTCTTTGATTTTTTAAAAAATAATATTACCTCTAATATAAAGGATATGTATCCATTTTGAGCTTTTTTGGTGGTATATAGTATAAGATGGTGATCTGAATTTAATTTTTGTTAACCTACTTTTCTAGATTTCCCAGCAACTCTTATCAAATAGAAATTTCTTTCCTGGTAATTTTCCACTTTTGACTAATAGTTCTTGGTCTCATCGTACTATGCTTTGTTATTTCTGTGCTGCTGAAGTGAAAATTCTGTTAAAATATTCATATAACCAATTTTTAAAATAATCTAAAGCCATTATTTTAGGTATTTGCTGTCTCTAAATTTTGGTGCCCTGACATAAAGCTCCAGTTGCCCTGCCATAGTTAAACCTCTGGAGAAAACACTGAGGCAGCAGGAGCATGGCATTAGCCCTTTGACTGGATGGTAAACCCTAAGCTATTACATTTGATTGCAGCATCTAGGACCCAGCCCAGGCCCCCCCCCCCCCCCCATACTAGCCATCTGTTTCAGAGACACTATGAAACTGGCTTTATTTAGCCTGCTTTTATCAACCTCTTTAGTGATTAGGAGACTCCCATCATTCCACATCTTGTTGATTTTGTTGGGTTGGTGGTGGTACATTATTTATAAAGAATTAGAACTCAGTAGCGCAAGTTTTCCCTTTCAATAAATTGAGTATCACAGAGAGGATCAGCTTACCAGAAAAACAGGCATTTAAAGAGAGAATTGTGTTTGAACATCTTCTGAATGAACTTGTAGCATTATTTTTGTGACCTCGGGAAAAAAAACATCTTAATGCAATCAAGTGTGTCTTTATTTCACAGGATTTTTGAAGATTTCAGACTTTTTTTTGGCCTCTTGGTGTCTATAAAGGAGTCACTGTCCTTTGTTCTGTCACAGCTATTTTCATTACTTCTCAGCAGTAACTGTTTGAAGTGACATACTAGTACAGTTCATTTTCACTTCCCTTGTATTCAACAAGCAGTTATTACAGACCTACTGTGTGCCAGACACTGTGCTAGAAACTGGAGAGGGGACAAAAGGGAGCGCTCCCATTTCTCAAGGAGCTTAAATTCTACCCAGAGAAAACATGGGTGCAGATATATAAAAGCAAAATATATCCCAAGTAATATTTGGTTTTTCTGCAGGGGCGGGGGTGGGGATGAGGACGAGTGACCGATGACAGAGTGGTACAAGAGGTAACAGAGCTTGAGCCTTTAATGTAACTAGGAAATTCAAGAGCTTTCTAAGGGATAAGAGGTACAGTGAAGCTAGTTGGCACTGGGGATAATATGTTGGCCATGAAGTCAGGAAAACCCGAGATCGAATCTGACCTCAGGCGCTTACTTAGCTAGGGTTTCCAGGGTGGTCGTGAGGGTGAAAAAAGATAATATTTAGAAAGTACTTTGCAAACATTAATTACTGTTCTTACCTGTGCAGAGTCATTGGGGCACGAGATGAAATGTCCTGTGTGGAAACAGAAAGTAGCCATGTTGAGCTAGAATATAGAGTATTTTTTGGCACTGAATTCTCTACTTGGAAAGCAGATAGCCTATTGAATGGGCCTGGGAGTTGGAGAGACCTGGATGGGTTCAAGTGCAGTCTCTGAAAAACAGTGATGGTAGGATCCTGAGCAAAAACACTTCAACAAAATTTTTAGTGCCCCAGGAAGCTTTTGAAGAACTCTTCTGTGACAAAACAATTGTGTTGGTATTGGGAGTTCCCAAACCAATGAAATCACTGGTCTGAAACCAAAAGCAAAGGTCACTGTTTAAAATTGCCTATTATAACCTAATTGAATTGAGGTTCTTTGCTTTCTTTTGCCTTTTACAGCTTTGTGGAACTTTAAAGGGAGGTTCTTAGCAGAAAAAAACAGAGATAGACAAGCAAGGCATTGTTGGTACTGCCATATTAAATGTAATATATAGCCTTTTAAAAAATCTGTAATAGATTTTTTTTATTTTTGTATGTGAAAATGTTTGTGCCAGGTTCAAAATAATGAAAATTTACTCCCCACCACTCCCCCACAAGAGTAAAGAAAGCTTTTCTTTTTTAATTTTAAATATTAAGCCTGTAATAAACTGTCAATACAATTTACTTAAAAGTGATTTACAATTAAATTCAGCACATAAGCTTTCATAACGCTATTTCATTTTTTCTTTTCTCATCTACATTCTTTGTCCTTTCATTTTTTTAAAAAACCATTTTGCATGGAAATCTTTCTTTAAAAATTTTTAGAGAAATTTTATTATGAAGCATATGTTTTAGCAATACAATTATTTTTTAAAAATCCAGAAACATTTTTTAAATAAATACTCTCCATTCATTACCAATAATGCTATTATCTTTAGTAGTCCTACCCTACCAAAGCAATACATTGAAGTAATTTTTTTATTAGTAGCAGGATGATGAAGTATATTGTCACCATTCCTCTTTGGTAGCATATTTCTGAATTTTAATTCAGAGCAATACCCCTGAACAGCAATAAATTATATTGAAATAAATATGACACATCATAGCATTAACATCCTTTGTTATTTTTGTTTTTGAAACATTATTTTTTACCACCTTGCAACTTGTGCCCTCCTCGAGCAAATGGAAAAAAAATAAAGCCCTTAGTACCTTAGTTGCATAGTCCAGCCAAAATAAATTCCCACATTGGCTCTGTCCAGACTTGTTCATGTATGTCTTTATTTTAAATTCATAACCTCTTTGTCACAAGGTGAGTGGCATGTTCTGTCATTCTTTTGGAATCGTGTTTTATCAATTTGTTGATTAGAATTCTAAAATTTTTCAGTTATTTTTCTTTAATGTTATTGTATAACTCAGTATATTGCCCTCTTCCTCCCTTCTTTGGGACATACACTTCATAGTGGAGTGGCTAGGTCACAGGTTCTGTAACTTTGGGACATAGTTCCAAATTGCTTTCCAGAATGCCTCCTTCAGTTCATAGCTTCTTCTGCAGTGTACTCCTAGTCTACCTATTTTCCCAGTCCCTCAGCATTGTCATTTTCTTCTTTGGTTATCCTTCCTAGTCTGTGAAGTATGAAGTAAAACCTTAAAGTTGCATAGATTTGCATTACTCTAATTGTTGGTAACTGAGAGAATTTTTTCATGTTATTTCATTTTCAATCAACTTGCCTCTTACAAAGTTGTAGTTAATGTATATGCATTCTTATACTAATGCTTTTTTTCCCCACTGTTATTTCCTATGGTTCTTTCCAGATTTCTTAATATAGTTCATACTTGTAAGTCTTAATTGCCGTATAGTAGTCCGTTAATATCAGTGTATTACAATTTACCTAACCATTTCATCTGTTGGACATTTAGGTTGTTTCTAGGGTTTGTTTTTGTTTTTTTTTGTTTTTTTTTTGGCAATTGCATATAATGCTGATAGAATAAATTTTGTACAGAAAGCTATTTTTTGTTGTTTTTAATTATGCTTTCAGGGTAAAATACCAACTATGGAATTATTCAAAGAATGTTATTAGTTTTTAAATTTTTAGTGTGATTGCTTTCCAAAAAGATGCTACAAGGTTGTAATTCTACCAGTATTGGAAAAGGATACCTGTTGCTACGCAATCTCCTTAGCATTGTTATTATTTTGATGCATTTAATAGGTTATGAGGTGTTGGTACTTTCTGGTTGTTTCTGTTTGCATCTCTGATTAAAAGTGAGGTTGACCATTTTCTGAATAATTGTTATAACACTAATATTTGGCATTCACTTAGTTCGACGACTAGTGTATCTAGACCATTCATGGATTTTTTTCTATTTTTCATTTCATCAGATAATTTTTGTACCTGCTTTGCACTATGTTTTTGGATTTAGGTGTGCAAGAATCCGTTTCAGCTTTTTTTTTCATGCTTATCTTGATATTCTTGATGACTTTCCTACATAAATTTCATTATGAATTGGTCTAGTCCTATAAAGGACTAATTTGGAAGATAGTTTTTCTTGCATTCAACTAGCCTTTTATGCTTAGGGAAAAGCCTGCTTAATTATGTCTAATATTTTTACATGTAAATTTATAAGATGAGAATATAATTTTCTCTTTCATTATGTTGCCTTTACCTGATTTTTAAAATTCACACCATATTTGCCTCATAAAAAGTATATTCCCTCTTTATATTCATGAACCAAATAATATGTGTAACAGGTTATTTATTCTTGGAAAGTTTGAAACCATTTTGCCATATGTCTGCCTGACCTTGTTTTATTTTTAAATTTTGGGAGGAGTGGGATAATTCTTTGATCACTTGTCTTAGGCCTCCTATATTAAATTTTTCTACTTACGTTATTCATGTGCTGTTATGCTAGTTTGGGGACTTCCACACACTGTCTGGTGCACAATAGCCACTTAAATGATTTTTTCTTTTATTCAGTAGGATGATCGTTGTGGTTGATCATTTTTCTTTAAGCTGTCACATTTGCCAGAATACATTTATATGTAATATTCCATAATAATATTTTGTTTTATGTTTATCTCCAATTCATTTATAATTTTGTTGATTTGTATTTTCTCCTTTTTTTGGAATAAATTTGATAATGGCTTATCAATTTTTATTTTGTCCAAAAAAGCAGTTTTTATTTATTTCTGCTCTTATTTTTATCATCTCTTGATTTTTATTTGGATTGTCACTTTGTTCCTTATTTAGAGCT
The DNA here is from genome assembly GCA_028646595.1 of Phalanger gymnotis. Taxonomy (NCBI): domain Eukaryota; kingdom Metazoa; phylum Chordata; class Mammalia; order Diprotodontia; family Phalangeridae; genus Phalanger; species Phalanger gymnotis. The sequence continues at coordinate 75,391,177 of CM053624.1, read as the reverse complement.
TTATCTTGTAAGCCTGGTTTATTTTTCCCATTTTTTTCTTATATTAGGCATTTAGCAATATAAATTTCTTCCTGGAAAGCTTTAGCTGCCCCATATGCGTTTTGATATGTGGTATTGTCATTGTCTTTTAAATCTTAATTATTTTTCTGGTTTTTTTCTTTACCATCTAGTTGTATACCTTCTGCTTATGTTTTAAATTCTAAGTTCTGGGTTTTAAAATTTATATGCGATTTCTCTGAATTAGTATATGATTTATTTTTGCAAGTTTTCATATGCACTTGAAAAGTATGTATCTCCCATTTTGCCCATATGTGTGTGCTGTGTGTATACAGATATATTTGTTCCAGCTTAGTAAGCAGTTCAAATCTGATTTATTGTTAATCATTTTGTCACAGGTTTATAGTAAAGTCTCATACTATTGTTATACTGTTGTCTATTTCTTCTTCTGTCACAACCTTTTACAAAATAAATTTAACTGTTGAATTGTTTCATGTGTATAAATTGAGAACTATTAACATGTTATTATTTCATTTTACCATTATATAATGCCATTGTTTGTCTCTACATATTTTGAATTTTACTTCATCAGATATTGTTATTGATATGATTTTTCTGTTAAAAATGTTGAGTTGCGTGATGTAATTGACCAAACAATCCCTTAATTTTAATTTAGCTATATATGTTTTGCATTAAATGTTTTATGTACTATTCATGTTATTTATGAACAAAAACTTATTTATACCATAAATGTAGGAGAATAAAACATACTGCCTTTTATGCACTTTGAAGCCACGGATCCACAATGTAGAGAAACATTTAACTTAGTAGTTAGTTTGTAATACGGTTAATTTAAGGAACTATCTCTTAAACATTTTTCTTCCCTCAGGTATCTATGATTTTAAACTTCAGTTTGATAAGATGTCAAGAAATAATTCAGATATATCTGCTTGCAAAATGGCAGAGCAATTCAACATAGAGAGGAATGAAATGAAGCCTCCACATGAACCTCTAAGAAGCCCTCGATCGTATCCCAACTTTAAGTTGAAAAGCCCAGAGCATGGAAGTAAAACAATGGGAATTGCCAAAAAAAATTTTTTGTTTTGTGAACAAACTAAACGATATTTTGCTAGTTGTGAAAGCAGTTCAGCATCTTCTAACCCTAACTGTATCAACAATGAAGCAGCTGGATCAAACATCGACAAGAGAACATCAACAGGTGATTTAATACAGCAATCTTTGATTATCTTTAGATGTTTTTGCAGCTCTTGTCAAATGTGTATAACCATATGCTAATAGGAGTCACAACTTTATAAGGTCTTAGTCTGAAATTTTAACTGACTACCTTTAAAAATCAAAGTATAAATTAAAGGTAAGTTTAGATGCAGAAATCTGCTTTCTGTTACTTAACTCTCTGAATTGTCTTCATGGCTAAAATAGTAATGGTAGGCAGAAATCAAGTTTTTATATAAAGACATGCCAGAAGAGGGTTATTATGGAGTAGCTTTACTTGTGAGACTATAGTAGCTTAAACATTTATGTTACTACTATTTTATGATATGATCTATTGTGTTCTTGACGTGTGTCTTCCGTGAACCCTTCCAGGATCTCTGCCTAGTCCTGCAGCTAGAAGTTTTCACCTTCATTTTATTTCTTGGCACTTCTCTCATGCGTGTGTCATTATTTTAATTTGCATTTCATTTATTAGTATTTCTTCTGTGAGATCATATGTTCCTTGAGAACAGAGACTGTTTTATTTATTGGATCTCCCCCAGCACTTAAAATTATGCACTGTGCATTCTAGGGACTTAATAAAGGTTCGTGAAATGATGAAATGAATCAAATATGCAAACTTTCCTTTGAAATCCTACACTAGTGTTTTATCTTGGTATGATTACCTTGGGTTTTTTAAGACTGTGTTACCAGAACATGAGCTTTATATGGTCATACAGAACCAGCATAGTTAAGTTGAGGAGCAGCATGAGAAAGTTGACTATGAGCTGACCTTTTTTTATGAGGGGAATGGGGAGAAAGGGGTATGGTGCATAGAAACCAATGAAGTGGTCTGTCCACTAAGGGGTAGAGGACTTGTGATCTATATTAAAGAATACTTACTGATGAAATCATAAATCTTATAAAGTGTTGCAGTATAGCCCATTTAAATGAATTAGTGCCATCAACCCTAGATGTGTATGCTAAATATCTCAAAAGATGGAACTCATTATATCCTAACAGATAAGAAAAGACTAGTTGCTCATTTCATCTTCTTTTCTGTAGTGAGATGATTGCTTGGTTAAAGCACCAGTTAAAACCAGTACTATTCAGGAAGTAAACATCAATGAGAATGTATTGTATGTGATTATAGGCAGCTACCTACTTGACCTACTTGAGGAGTGCTTAGTGCAAGACCTAATTAAGGCAGATCTTCCCAAGATAATTTTTGAATGAAACTGGAAAGATTGTCAATAGACATGAGCTAGAATGAATCTGTTGCTAATATTTTGGCAGTTTGTGGTCATCAATACTGATAGTAGGACCACGACGTTTGACTCTACCATCTCAGTGATTTTATATTAGATGATGCAGTGGCAGCTAAGAAGATGGAATTAGGAAGATTTGCTGGATCCTGTCCCAGTATATACAGAAGAAATCTACATTGAAGATAGCACAATTTTAAAGGCACATGGGGATCTAGTTTTCAAAATTTCTTAAGGAAATAAAGATTCCTGAAAAATGGAAAGAACCATAGATTGCAGAAGAATAGAATAAATCATCAGATTAGCAACTGCTGACTCACTTGATCGTTTCTACAAAATCTTTTGAGAATTGTAATTTTGATGAAACTAAGAATGGAAATAGTCAATCCAGTAGTGTTCCACATTAGACCACCTTAGTCATACAGCTGACTGAAAAGGATAGAAAACACAACGTCCTGATATGTCTGTTCTTTCTTTATTAAAAAGAATATTTGATCCAGTACAGCCAAAAACCTTAAAGGATCTCCTATGCATATATTAAGTTCTTTTAAGAATCCAAGATTCTATCTCATTGAACTTGGTTTAATCATCTGTAGATGATTAAATAGATGGAATAATGGATATTAATAACAGCTGACATTTATATAATACTTTAAGGTTTGAAAGCACTTTACACAGATCCTCACAACTTTGAGATAGTTACACAGATAATAAGTATTTGAAGTAGATTTTGAGTTCAAGTCTTTCTGATTACAAATGCTGTGCACTCTTCACTATGCCGCTTGTCCAACCCTAGGTTTTTATTGAAACAATAGACAATACATTTTGATTTGCCGTTTTAGTGAGAGCTCTGCAGTAGCTCGGCTTTGTTTAGTAAAGCATTTATGTAAATTTCTATGCTTGTAGGCAGGCCTCATTTTGGACAGCCCTGGTATAGAGTATAGAATACTTTAGGTGGAGTCTATCTATCCTGCCTTAAACACTTAACTGTGTGACACAAGGCAAATCACTCAACTTCAGTCAGCCTCACTTGCTTCGTCTGTGAAATGCACGTAATAATAGTTTTAATTCACTTGATTGCTGTGAGATTCAAATGAGATAATATTGGTAAAGAACTATGTAAGCGTTAGTTCATGTTATTATCGTCATTGTTGCTGATTGTCTACATTCTTGGAATATATTCCATACAAAATTTGAACAGAAGAGGGTTTGCCCATTGACAAGCGGTTTCTTCAGATAATCTTATTTGCCCTTGACTTTTTATGTATAACCTTGAACCCTTGAAGACCGGGAGGCCATCTCGGTGAGAGCAACACCTTGCAGAAGATATTGAGTGACTTCTTCGTGAGAAACAGTTGAAGAATGTGTCTTATACTATGGCACATATGAATGGGAAGTCCACTGAGTTAGTCTATTAGTACATTTGTATTTTGGACAGGAACTGTGGATGGACTGTGAAAAAAATTAGGGTTGGATTGCATTTGAGAAGTTACATAACACTTTCTTTGAACACGACTGCTAACTACTGCAAAAGCCTATTGTTCTGTACCCCTGTCGATAGATTTTGGCTGCAGATTGTCGGACACTATGATCTCAGAATTGAATTTACACATGACTTAAAGAGCAATGGAAAGATGTATAACAGGCAGAAAGATGCTGCTGCATCTTAACCATGATTCCTGTGCCAAAAGTAGTATGAAAGGGTCATCAAGGACAAATACACCAGAAAAGGAGAAGCAGGATAGTCATAAAAACAGGAATGAGGTTCGTCAGTCTGAATGCTGTACGAGTGTCCATAAGATACTAAATATCCAGAAGGTGGTTTCCATACTTTGGGTGGATCCTATATGGAGGTTTTACAGAAAGGCATGTATAGGAATCACACAGATTGTGACTTGTGCTTATAAAGGGAGTAGCTTCTCTTATAAAGTCACACATACATTGAAATAACTGTGAGGTGTCAACCTATAAAATAACTCTTCCTTTGTATTTCTCTAGTAAAGCCTTTTTTGTTAGCGAAATAATTTTTTATTCAGAGACAAGTTTTGTGAATAACAGTACTATTAGACCATATTCATCCTATAGGAAATTGGGACCATTGCTTAGTTTATACTTGCCACTTTCTACCCTACATTTGCATACCTGTTATGTACAGAACACTGCTGGTGGAGATGCAAAGATAAATACAGTTACTGCTCTAAACGTATTTATAACAAGTATTTGTTTCTCAGATTTAAAAAATCATTCTTAAATAGTGTTTCAGGTTTTCATTTAAGTGAATTTTGGCATTATTTTTGTTTTATTAGAGAAGACTATATGTATATTATTTTTTCCTTCCCCAGGAAACTCAGTAGCAACATTAAACGTTGGAAATAATTTGCCAACTAAAGAACTGAACACTGTGAGTTACCAAGTTTTTTTTGTTTGTTTGTTTCTCTTTGGTTAAAAATCTAATATTGCATTGGAGGTAGGAATTCCTTAAATTGGAATAATCATGTTTAGGTTCAGTTTACTAATCTTTTATTTGGTCAAAGGTACTATGGCTTAGCGAATTGAGAGCTGACCTTGGAGACAAGAAGACCTGGATTCAAGTCCCGCTTATGATATAGGCTGTAGGACCCTAGGCAATTCACCTCTCAGTTCGTTGGGCAGTCTCTAAGATGGGTTCTTAACTTGGGGGCCATAAACTCGTAGATAGATTTCAGGGAGCACGCACTTAGATGAGGGAAAATTAGATTTTTATTTCAATGTAATTGGTTTCCTTTTATTCCTTTGTATTTTATGTACTTAAAAACATTCTGAGAAGAGGTCCATAGGCTTCACCAGGTTGTCAAAGAGATCCTTGATTTAAAAAAAAAAAAAAGATTTGTATGTATAAATTGCAGAGAAGGCAAAGAGAGTTTCCTTATCTGGAAGTCCCTCCACTACAGATCTAATCCCTATCCCTTTAACCTTTTAGCTAATAAAAATTCTTCAGATTTTAATACTGCTATCTTTTCTTTATAGAAGCTTAGTACTCATTTGTCTCCTGCAAAACCAAAAATGCTACAGAATTTGAATGAGAATCCTTTGTCTCTAAACTATGATTCTAAACTATTTAACTCATTAATACCATCACCTCGGTCTACTACTTGCCACCGTTGTGGACTTTACGGTAAGTGTGACATTTCCTTCAGGGCTCTTGGTATGCTGAGTGTGTATACTTAAGTATTTCTAAAACTACATAAATAGTGCAACTCTAATCTCTTAGGAAATCGGGTAAAATCTAACAATATTCTTATGTAATGGCATAGCAAAAGATTTTTTTTTTTTAATAAAAATGTGTCTTGCGATGCATTTTAGGCTAGGAATAGGATTAACAGAAAGAATGGGATTGAACTGCTATAACAGACAACATAGCGTTGTAGACAGCTAGAATTGGACAAAGAGGACCTGGCTTTGAAACCAGGTTATGTTAAGTACATAGGTTGTGCACATAGAGTATCCTGGAGCACAATTTAATGGGCCAGCAGCCCTCGTTCTTTAGTGTGTCAGGGATGCAGAGATGACTCTCCCAATTGCTGTGTTATTTCTGGTTGCTGCAGCTGCTCCAACTACTCCTAGTTTGTCCCTCTGCTTCCAGTTAACTTCTTTTTTTGTTTCTGAGAGGGTCTGTTGTGGAAAGGAGCATGTCTAGTGCCTTTGTTATCCCCCTTTGGTCTCCTTGGAATTGCCTCACCTGCTCCAATGGTGCATTTGTATGGAGGAGCCCAAGGCTTGTTGGGGTCAGGAGGTCTGTCTGCTCTCTTCCTACTCTCCCAGATGGCCAGCCATATCAACTGGACACATTTTCCCTTTTGATTCCTTGGGCCATTTTGTTTTCTATAACTCAACCTATAACGTGACTCCTGGGGCTCTGGTACAGGCTAGGAAGACAAAAGAAAATTTTTAAAAGATGCACCTCTTGTTAGCAGTTCTTAAACTTCATAGCAGGCCCTTCGTGTCAAAGTACAGAGCAAGCAGAGCAAGGTTCAGTTGGAAAGATACTTTTATTAACAAGATAAGGCCAAAAAGTTGGTTTGCGGGGAAACTGATTCAAAGGATGGACCCCTCTGCAAAGTTTGGGGTTTCTTTGAAGTATGGGTTTATTTTTAGAAATTATATTTGTTTTAGTTTCTTTAGTTTGCTGAATAGACATAATGGCCTTTATATTGAGTATTCCACATTTGACCCTCTCCAGATAAAATTCTCTGGGGGCCAAGTGCCTTAGGTGACCTATGGTCTTTGTGTCTAAGCAGGTCACTTGCTTCTGTGTACCTGGAGTAGATGATCTTTGAGGTCTCTTCCAATCCAAATTCTGTGATTGTGTGTGATCTTAAATGCTGAATATTGAACTTCAGGAGAATCAGTATGGCAGAGTAGATGGAGCATTGGCCTTGGAATTAGGAACAAAGACCTGGGTTTGAGCCCTGCCATTTGACACCGAAGAGTTATATGACTGTGGGCAGATCATGTGACCTCTCAGGATCTTGGGCAACTGTCTGAGACACCTGAATTAGAAATAAGTTGCCAGTCCACATTGGTGGAGAGAATTTTCAGACCAGGAAGTTCTTCACGGAAATGATTTCACAGCTTCCTTGTCCCCTTAAAGGGAAACGAGCCTTTGTAAAAGAGAATTTGCTGCCACTACAGCAATATATTATCTCAGTTTTACTAATGAGAAAAAAGACTTAAAGAATTAAGTGACTTGACCATGGTTATGTAGCTATTGTATATCTGAAGCAGGATTCAAACTTAGGTCTCTCCTGCCTCCAAGTCCCAAGATTCTTTCCATTAACAACAGCCCAGCAGTAGCAATTAACATTTGTATTGTATCTTAAAGTCTGCAAAGCACTTTACCTGTATTATCTCATTTGGTCCTTATAACAACCCTGTGAGGTAAGTACAATCAGTGTAATCATTACTGCTATGGTGATTCACAAATTTGTGCGTTGTCCTAGTATATTAGGACCTTTTAGTATATTAAAAAGTACGCTTCAGACTTTGCTTGAAGCCTTAGAGGAAACTTTGAGGACAGAATAAGGGCATACTTTCATACATAAGATAATAAATTTATGGCATTTATTACCCCAGGTTGAAGTACAGACTGAAAATATAACTTCAGAGAAAGTTAAGATAATCTGCTCTAAACTTGTTACTGCTTAAATTAGTAAAGGAAACTAGGATTTTATTATTTATCACTGAAATGTTGGAGGTTGGTGGCAAGAAAGATGATGGCATTCCACATGTCTCTTTGCTACCGAAACAATATGAGGTTAGAGTGACTGTATGGGTTAGAACTAGTATAATAGCTCTATTGTTCTTAATGCATTTTTGGATCTTCAGTAGGGATCAGTCAAAACTTTTGCAAAATAAACTTGGAAATTAATACACTAATGAATTAAACAGTTAATAGTTATATTAATAATCCTGACACAAATGTAGGCATAGGTAATATCATAAAATAGTATTGTTCTCTTTAGATCTTCATCTGTGGGGATTGACGATAGATTGTCTGACAAGACATTACTGAAAAAATTGTAAATTCTAATTTATTGAAATTTTGGATTTTAATTTGGAACAATGTAATAGTAAACTACTTTTTTGTATTGTTTAGGATCCCTAAGGTGTTCACAGTGTAAGCAAACATACTATTGCTGTGTAGCATGCCAAAGAAGAGACTGGTCTGCACACAGCATTGTGTGTAAACCTATTAAACAAAAGTGAGTATATGAGATTTTTAGAGTTAAAACTCCGAAAGATCAATATATAGCTATTCATGGTGTTTAGAAACACAAGTTTTATTAGAGTTTTACTGTTGAAAACATTAATATTTGAAGTTTCAGGTAACATTTTGCTTTTTCTTAGGGTTAGTTGCTTTTTTCCCCTTTTATCTTATATGTTGTGACAGGCGATATAGATGATAAGTGTCCACTTGGTGGTGCTGCTAAAACTTAACCTATTCATATCTAGCTGACTTCCATGCTTTGTTCATTCTTCAGAGACCTGTTAGTTAACTAGAATGTGGAATACATTTCAGTCAGCAGGTGGTATTGCCCTCAGGAATGCCAAAAACTGTTGTGGTTTCTTGATGTGTTGTGGTGGAACCATCTCAAAGAATTCAGAGTCAGACCACCTCTAATCCAAGTTTAGGCATTTATTGAGATTGACACCTCTCATGAAGTGGGCTAAGTTCCAAGAGGAACCAGCAACTTCGGAGAAAGCAAGATGGATTTTTATAGGATAAAGATGCAATTACTAACAGAAATTATAAATATTAAAAAGGCAGGAGGGGTTTGTTAAGGGATTAGGTAATAGGGGAGGGGTCCCAGCCACAGTGGAACTGCCCATGTGATTACCCACAATGCATACAGAAAAACCCTTGGCGGGAGGTGTGGTATGTGTGTTAATGATGTTATAATGTGTGATCTCTGTGATCTCTAAGGTCCCTTCCAGCTCTAAAGGTCTGTGACTCTGTGACCACAGGCTGCACCTCTGGCTCCAGAGTCACAAGCAGAAATGGCCAAGAAAGAGCAGGTGGGGGAAGGGAGGGAGAGATCATATGTCTTAAGTTCACTCTAGGTCAGTTCTTTCCTATTACTGCGCAGGTGCCTACTTAGAGAAAGTCCCTTCTGTTGTTTGGGGGTCCACATCCTCCCTGGGCAGCCTGGTGGTGCTGCTTTCTGATTGGCTGAAGATTGTGGTCCTGTCTGAAAGTAGATGGATGTGGTTGTGGTTGAGTGCATGGATACACCTGCTGTTTCTGTGGGAAATAGGAATGGGTCTGGGGGCAGTAGCTAGCTAGAGGCAATCACTCCCACCACATGGACATGCCTACTGTTCAGTGAGAAATACGAATTCATGGACACATCTGTTCTAGTGAGCAGTGAGGCATATATGAAGAAGTTAGGATATTGGGGCCGGGGGCAGCTTTTATTAGGATTCCATCAATAATGTTCTGACAAAAGGTGATCCACTAGAGAAGGCAATAGTAAACTGCTCCATTGTCGTTGCCAAGAAAACCCTATGGACAAAATGATAAAAGAAATTATATTGGATGATGAACCCCTCCGGTCAGAAGGTGTCCAATACACTACTGGAGAAGAGTGGAGGACAACTACAAGTAGTTCCAGTACTAATGAAGCAGCTGGGCCAAAGGTGACAGGAAGCTCAGCTGTGGATGTGTCTGATTTGAACTCAGGGAGATGATGAGTCTTCCTAAGTCTAGGCTGGAGCTCTCTCCAGTGTGCCACCTAGATTCCCTAGTCACTCCCTTAAGCTTAAAACTGATGTTGGTTCAACTTTCTTTTCTCTCAGTTCTCAGAGCTATCTAATCAGTTATCGTGTCGTTTAGTTTCTAGCTACAGCATATTTCAGATCTGTCAGGTTATTGGGTTTTTGTTCATTGCTGTTTTCATTTGTAGCAGCCTAGTTTAAACACACACATGCACACGCATGCACCCCCCCACCCCACCCTGCAGTCTTTCTCCTCTCTGATTTATTCTTCATATTACTGTCAGATTAGTCTCGACTGTACACGGTTCTATTCATGCCAACAGTTCTATTCATGCCACTTTTTTACTCAGATTACTTCACTGGCTCTCTACAGCCTACCAAATACACATTTCAGGCCCCCTTCACCCCTCTCTTTTTTACCTTATAGCATCTCCCTTATTCTTGTGCAGTTCTTTTACCAAGTGAACTATTTGCTCTTCCTTGCATGTGACCAGGACTTTCCTGTCCATCTTAATACCTGTGTTCAAGGCATTCCCTACTTTGAAAATCCTTTATCAGCCATCTCTATCTCTGTGATTTTAGTTATCCTTCAAAACCCGGATTTAAAGCTACTTTTTCTAGGAAGCCTTTGAATTTTTTCACTCTCCTCCTCTTCAGAAATTATCTTTCCTTTTCACCTTGAACTTCTCTTGTGTGCTTATTATAGTCTGCACTATGACTATTGTATTATATATTATTTATCTGCTTGTCATTCATTTCAACAAATGTGCAGGGCCCCTTCTGGATTAGAAACCCCATGAAGGAAGAGAAATATGTCTTATTTAGATTTTATTTTTCCCAGCACCTAGTATGGTGGTCCACAAACAGGATGTAATAAATAGTAGGTAAATAAATCAGTTAAAGCATACCTTATTAATTTTAATACAGTATAATTTTAATGCCTCTTTAAGTAGTTTGTTGAGGAGAACCATAATAATACCTTTATTATCGCTGAGCTATCAGGGAAAATTTTGGATATACAGTCATCCTTCACTGTGTTCCTAACATAGAGTTAATATTTCACTTTACTGTTGCATTTTTCTGTAGAGAGATTAAGCTATTTTTGTTTTTAAGGATAATTGTGTTTTAATTACTTCTTTAGTTCTGTAGTATTAATATTTTAACGGTTTACTATGTTCCAGTTTCCCTAAACCTGAAGATACAAAATTATCTTGTGAAACAAAGAAAATGGAAGTAAATAAAGAGGTATAACATGTTTCTCTTTACCTTTAGATTTAGAATTTAGACAAAATTTTTACAGAATTAAGAGTAACCAGCTTTATTATAATCAACATACTTTACTTCTTTGGACTTTTTTTAATAGCACTTGTTTTGCTGGAACATATACCATTATATGCAATATTAAGAATAGAGCCAAATGTCGCCAGAAATCACTTGTAAAATGTGTTTAAAGCTCTCTTGTGAGAATCTTCCCTTTTCTCTAAAGTAATTCTTTATGCATGCCCTCCAGCTATGAGTTCCTGACCTTTTAACAGAGATATGGGGAGACTGTAGCTCCATTGATGCCAATTCTTTTTTTAATATGTGGGCTAGATCATTACAAATCTCTACCAATTTAGCCTCAACAAATTACTTAACCTATATGATATGTTCTACTGTGACTCCTCTCTTGTTAATTGTAGACTTTTTTATAGCCTGCTTACTCCTTATATAATTATGAAGCATTCATCTACCTCTGAAAGTTCATATTAAGATATTATTAATACACATTTCTGTGTATTAAGAAGGAAGCACAGAATAAATTATTTTATTTATTAGGAATTTACACAATTTTGTGGCTGGGCAACATCACATATTTTCTTAAAAGTATTTGCTGAATATTAGGAGTAGAATGAAAGTAAAGAGTGTATGTTTTGGTCGTTAGGATTTTAATATTTCTCAAGTTTGAATAGTAAAACTGGTTTTAAGAATTCTGTGAATTTTTGCCCCATGAGAGTCAAACCTTTTAAGTTAGTAACTTTCTGTTTCTAAACAGGATGATTATCAACTTGGAATCACCACAGAAATAATAGGATGTACTAAGAAAATAATGTTTTCTGATTTACAGAATCTGCAGCTAAGAAAAACTATGGAAGTAAAGGTATTAATTACGTAATGTGTTCAAACATTTTCAAAGGATTGTAAATGGTTACATTTTTACATATCCCCAGCCACCTTTATTTTCTTCACTGTTAGCTTTTCGTGAATTTATGATACTTTTCTTTGCAAATATCATTGATAAAATAATGATTCCATTTGCAACTTATTCTGAATAGTTTTTGAATCATTTGTTTATAAAATGTTTCTAAGAAGTTCATGTTGTAGTTGAATGTTAGTAATTGTCTATTTTTGTTCTTACTGTCAAAAAAGGGTACAGTTACTGAATTTAAGCACCCAGGTGAATTTTATGTACAGATCTGTTCTTCAGAAGTTTTAGAATGTATCAGAAAACTTTCTACAAGCTTGAAAGAATTATATATGAATATGATGCCTCAAGAAGAATACATCCCTATTAAAGGGGAAATCTGTGTTGCCAAGTACTCCATGGATCAGGTAATCTCTAAAATGAAACAGTAATAACTAAGTATAACTACTGTATGCATTCATTTATTTTTTTTGCCGCTTTATCATTTAAGTTATCCATAGGAATACCAGTGCTTAGAAAATCTATTAAGAATAAATTTTAAGTCTAATCTTATAGTATTTCTTTATATTCATACCATTTGCTAGTTGTAGGTTAGTAACTTTTTTAATAGCTTGTACATATTCAATTGAAACATAAAACAGTAAATATTTTGTTGTACATATTATGATATACAATAATTGTAATAAATTTTTTAGAGAGGCTTCTTGAGATTACATGAAAAGGAAGAAAAAAAAACCCAAGTTTTTCTTTAATGCCTGCTTAGAGTAATGGGACTAATTTCCATTTGTGTAAAACATAGATTAATTGAATTTTGTCTCAGATTCTGAAATTCTGTAACAAAACAGTGTTTTATTTTCCTGTAGACCTGGAACAGAGTAATAGTACAAGATGTTGATGTTCAGCAGAAGAAGGCACAAGTATTATATATCGATTATGGAAATGGAGAAGTTATTCCAATAAGCCGAATTCAGCAGCTGAACAAAAATATTGAACTCTTTCCGCCTTGTGTGAGTTTTTTATTTTTGTTTTCCATTATACTCTTAGTAATGTAAGATTGAATTCTAGGGAACCCAATATTTCCCTGGAGTTTTCAATGGGGCACTTTGAACAGGCTTTAGTAGTGATAATTTTCCCTCTAGAATATTAATTATGAAATTTTATCAAATCTGTGGGGATTTTTTATTTTGGAAATGAATGTAACATGACAAAATTTATCCAATCTCTCCTTCCTTTATCTTAGTTAAGGGCATGCCTCCTAGACCATAATGTATAGGTCTCCTGTTCATATTTGAAAGACAAGTTATAAATGTGGATTGATTATACCCAAATTAACTTAGTAATTGTTAGTGTGACATGTATTGCTTTGGAATGACTAGTTGTAGTGCTTTAATATGAAGGTTAATTGCGTTGTGAATTCACATATGCAACACTTTTTCCTTGTTTTGTCCTTTGACTACATCTGAGAATAGCACTTGGGTAGTAAAACATTAATAATCTTTGAGAACCTCATTTTTGTTGCAGTTCTTCTTTTTTCCCTCTCCTCCATTTTTCCTGTGCCCTTCTCTCATGCCCCACTTTAGGAGTAGGGATCAATTCATTTTATTTCTATCCTTTGAAACATAGTAGGTGCTTAAATAAATAATTAATTTTTCATTTTAAAAATATGTGGATTTATTAAAGTTTTGGTCACAGATGAGGGATTTTTCCACTTCTTGGCACAATCAATTTGTTTTTTAAAATTAGTTAAATATAATTTTGTCATACAAATTCTGAAATTGTTCATCTTTGCTACAAGTGGTCATATTGTAGCATGATGAAAATGGGATATTATATAATGAAGCTGGAGAGGTTGTGAATGGCTTTAAAAGCCTAAAAGAGAAGTTTTACATGGCTGGTATGGAAGTAAGTTTTACATAATTGCACCTAAATATCCCATATCAAATTGCTTCCTGTTTTAGGGAGGGAAGGAGAAATTTTGGAACTGAAAAATTTTTAGATGAATGTTAAGTTCTATATTTTATCCCAGAGGCTATAACTAGAGTCTGTAGTTAAAAATTGTTTCATATGACATAAAATAGAGGGATTTTAAAAAGATTTACTCCTGTGATTTCTCTAAACCAAGATAACCCCAAATAAACATATATGCACATTTGTACAGTGGTTGGAAATAAAAAGTTGTTTTTTGTGGAATTTTAAAGTTTTACTTAAGGGTTTGAGGTTTGTGGTTAATGCTTCAATGTAAAACACAAACTTAAATGCCTTTATAGGTTCTTAAAGAGGAAAATCAATTGTTATTGCCCATCTTTTTTATCTAGAATACCTTTAATCTCTTTCAGGCCATAAAGTGCTTTGTTGCCAGTGTAATCCCAGCAGAAGGAAGTTGGAATAATGACTGTACCAAAGCTATTAAACCCTTAATAGTAGAACAATATTGTTCTTTTAAAATTCTTGATATATTACAAGAAGAAATGATTTCTTTTGCTGTTGATGTTTTGCTTCCAGGCTCTGGTAAGATTGGAAAATAATTTATTTCTCTATCCTTCTGTAGAATTTAAAGCATTTCATTTTTCTCATTTATTTTCCAAGTATTCCTAAGAACAAGGTAAAGAAACATGAGATTCATCTCAGTCATTTTTAATAATAATCTTTTTTAAAATTTTGAAAGAGCTTCTTTCCTTCCCTAAGTGATTGATGTTTAAATCTGGTAAACTCTCTTTAAGCAGTCTGCACCAATTTGTATTTCATCACTGTATCAACCAGGCGTTGTAAGCACCTAAAAATAATTGGGCTTTTAAATTTTTTTTAAGAATCTTATATTCTAGACTTCTAGAATTTAAAATTAGTCTTCCTTAATTCAAGCCTAATGAATTTGAAATGGTGAGTTTAGTGATTTGAGTTAATATGATATATTTAACACTGATCTCTCTTTCAATTTCTGAAATCACAACATTGCTAATTTTTAATTCACATGATAAATGTTGACATTACTGTAAGTGAATAGAGCATGGGCTTTGGAGACAGGAGGACCTAAGTTCAAATCTGGCCTCAGTCACTTACTAGCTATGTGCAAGTCACTTTACCCCAAGTGCCTCCAAAAAGAACCAAACAACAAAAAAAGAAATTACTCTAACCCTTATCAGGCTTTTTAGAAATATACTTTTATAGAAATTTTTTAACTATTAGCTAATCAAATGACTTTCCACTATTTGACTGATAGGTATGTATACTTTATAATACCAACATTTGAATATCTTTTCAGAAAACTTTTGATAATCCTAATCTTACTGTATTTTCAGAATTCTCACTGAGTGTAGCCTTTAGGCATGTTAAGTAATTACTATTCTAAGGTTCACGTTTTTTACATTATGCAACATTTCCCATTTTTAAATTTTATTTTTTAAATAGCTAGCTATCTCCTAAAACATAATACCCTTAAGCTCAAAAGAACTTTATTTACTAAATATTTTAAGCCTATGGCTATTCTTTGCACCCAGTTTACGGATAAGTAATATTTGAAGATACGCAGTCTGTGCCATACTATTTGATTAAAAGATAGTATACATTTTTAAAAGAAATAATCACTCGTTTATATCATATAGGAAAACACTTAGACCATGTACTTTTGGAAATGGGATATGGTTTGAGATCCAAGGGACAAAATTCCAAGATGCAAAGTTTAGATAAAAGTGAGTATTCATGTTGTTGAAATATTTTTGTGCACCAATAATATTGACTTCAAATGGAGAGAATTATTTCAATTTGAGATTATGGAAGAAAATGTTTTTCTTATTGCTTGGCTGCCCCGCCCCACACACACACTATCTATATACTTTCTTGTTCCATGTATAGTAGGTCACCCTCTTGAACGTAATTGTGAAGAAATCTTTTTCTCATTTTGTTTTAAATGAAGTCATACTTAATTTGAGGGAGAGGCTAGACTTCTTTTGTTGGCATGAGGTTCAGAAATTTATTTCTACCAGTGTAAATCAGCAACTCATTTGTAATTCAGTCTTGGACAGTTGGCCAGGTACTGAGAAGAGGCTGAGTGACCAGAGACAGGACTTCAACAGCCAGTTCCCCTGGATTCCAAGACCAGACTCCTTCCGTAGACCACGTTATTTAAAATAAGAATGGACATTTCCATAGTGCTTTTAAGGTTTACAAAGTGCTTTCCTTATAACAGCGCTATGGAAGAGGTATTGAAAATAGAGTTAGTTCTACTTAAAAAATAAAGGATATAGAATTCAAAGAGATTGTTAGCTTTCCTTGGTCATAAATATCAAAACATAGATTTTCAATTCAATAAACTGTTATTCAGTACCTTCTATATGCCAGGCATTGTACTGGGCACTGAGGAACACTTTAAGAAAGACAGCCTCTGTCCTTAAGGAGCTTACTATCTGATATGGAAAGACATTACAGAAAAGGAAGCTGGAAAGGGGAGAGGATTGATTCTGGGAGGTACCTGACACAGGGGAATCATGTTCTTTGGAGTTGAAACCAAGCACAGCTGAATGTGGAGGCTTTCAATTCAGTGTTATGATTCTTCTCTTGCACTCTGTCAGAAGAAATTTTGTTCCTGGTTTACAGTTTTGTGTTGTAATTTTTAATCTGTACTTCCCTGATTTAACTAAATATTTGCCTTATAATATGCTGATTGTCTATAACTGATAAATATTATGGAGGGTCAGGTTTAGGATTTTCATTTAATTTTTGTAGCTGTGGTTAAAACACACAAGTTAATCTAATAGTACCTAAAAGTTGTTTGCAAATGGAAGCAACTCAGATAATGGAATAAGTAAAGGAATCATCATAAAAATTCATGTTTACTAAGAATATTGTCTCCTTTTATAAGTGACTAAAATACATTTACAGGTTTTTGTTATTACAGTTTTAATTAATCCTAAATGCTTGTTATTTTAATTTTCTGGGAAGGTGATTTTGAAGATTCTGGAGAAAAAACAAGCACAGATCAAACACTGGCTGAGTGTAAAAGTAATCTGATTCCAAAGGTGTTATCCCTAAGTATTGGAGATGAATTTTGTGGTGTCGTTGCCCATATTCAAACTCCAGAAGACTTCTTTTGTCAACAGCTACAAAGTGGCCGTAAGTAAATTTCATTTTACCTAGTAGCTGAAGAATGTCAGCACCCTTCCTCTTGTATATTTCTTCATATATTTTCTTACAAATTTACAAATAGATATCTGTATTTTTAAAAACATACTTTCCGAGGGGCAGCTAGGTGTTGCAGTGGATAGAGCACTGGTCCTGAAGTCAGGAGGGCCTGAGTTCAAATCCAGTCTCAGACACTTTACACTTAGTAGCTGTGTGACCCTTGGCAAGTCACTTAACCCTAATTGCCTTGCAAAAAATAAAAACATACCTTCTGTCTACAGGCCAGCTTGCTGAACTTCAGTTATCTCTTGGCGAGTACTGTAATAAAATGTCTACCCAATCTGACTTTTATCCAGCCATTGGAGATATCTGTTGTGCACAGTTCTCAGGTAAGAGAATATTATAGAGCCAATTCTGTTATATTTGATCAAGGCTCCATCAATCTATCTTGGCCTACTGCTATTGTGGATTTTCAATAAAATTAATCCATTTTCTTCTCTTTAAGTAATATGTTGTAATTAGGACTAATTACGAACTAACGACTAATTACAAACTAAGAACAATAAAAATAAAATTTTCACAGTTTGCACCAAGTACTAGCAACAGCAAAAGCTAAATCATCAAAATTAGTTCTTTAAAAAAAAAAAAAAGCAATTGAGGCAGAGCCAAGATGATGGAGTAAAGGTTGGAACCCACCTGAGCACTCCCAATTTATCCTCCAAACAACTTAAAATTAAACACCTCAAATCTAATGCTGGAGTGGTAGAACTAACAAAAGGTTGGGTTGAAACAATTTTCCAGCCCAAGACAATGTAGGAGATTGGCAGGAAAGTTCTGCCTGGGGCGATGGTAGGGCCTAGACTGTAGTGCAGTACAGGTTGTGCCCTGGCAAGCCAGCAGCAGGCGGGAGCTTCAGCCCGAAGACTGTGAGTCAGATAACTAATCGGAAGAAGATTACAGTGGATCTTTTGCTGGCATTGGATGTAGGACCCAGTTGCATTGACAATGCACTTTTGTGCAGTCTTGGGGCAAAGAGGAACACAAGCCCACTAGCATTTATGACCATACAGGTGCTGGGGACCTGGTCACAGTTCCAGAGTGTAGAATAGTGCTTGTGCTTGCTTACAAGAGTGTCAGGGTCCTGTCGTCAGATTAAAGGCTTCAAAGATTGTTTGTGGTTGTTTACATAGAACACAGGCCAGGATAACAGTGACCACACCTCACTTTAACTGCTACAACATTGGATGAACTGAAAACTTACAGATCCACCAGAATTAGCTTTGAAAACTGTGCACAAAAAAACCCTGAAACTTCGGACAATGCCTCATACAGCCCAAGAACAGTGCCCAATTTTAACATAAATTAAAAATTCAAGAAATAGGCTAGAAAAACAAGCAAAAAAGACCTGACCATAGTGGTTACTTACTATGGTAACAGGGAAGATCAAACTCCGATCTCAAAAGAAGACAACAAAATCAAAACAGTTATATGTAAAGGCTCAAAAAAAAAAAAAAGTTTGGACACAAGCCCAAAAAGAATTCTTGTAAGAACTCAAAAAGAATTTTAAAAATCAAATAAAAAAGGTGGATGATAAATAGGGGGAAAAATGAGAGCGGAGGAGATAAATCATGAAAAAAGAGTCAACAACTTGGTAAAGGAGGCACAAAAAGAAATACTGAGGAAAATAACACCTTAAAAAGATAGAATAGGTCAAATGGTAAAAGAGACAATTCTACTGAAGAGAAGAACTCCTTTAAAAAGCAGAATTGGCAAATGGAAAAGAGGTACAAAAGCTCATTGAAAAAAATAATTCCTTAAAAATTTAAATTGGGCAAGTGGAAGCTAATGATTCCATGAGATATCAAGAAACAAAGAAAATTGAAAGAATGAAAAAAATGTGAAATATGTCATTGGAAAAAACAACTGACCTGGAAAATATATCGAATAGAGATAGTCTAAGAATTATTGGAGTACCTGAAAGCCATGATCAAAAAAAGAGCCTAGACATAATTTTTCAAGAAATTATCAAAGAAAACTGCCCCAATATCCTAGAACCAGAGGGTAAAATAGACATTGAAAGAACCCACTGGTGACCTCCAAAGCTAAATAGAAAATTTGACTTTCAAATACAAGACTCGAGAAGTGTAACAAGGTAAGCATGAAAGAAATCATAAGGTATTCAATGAAGTTAAACTATATACATTCCCATATGGAAAGATGATACTTGTAACTCCTAGTAACTTTATCATTATTAGGCATGAGTGTGAATTAACTATGATGGCATGGTTTTTGAGAATTAAGGGATGAGAAAGAAGAATTCACTTAGAAAGTGGAAGATTGAGTAGGCAAAATTGTCTCTCGTGAAAGAGGTGCTAAAGGAAGAACTATTACAGTAGAGGAGGAGATGGAGGATAGTAGTTGATGCTTGAAGTTTATTCTCATCAGAATTGGCTCAAAGAGAGAATACACACTCAGTTGGGTATATAAATCTCTTTTGCCCAACAGGGAAGTAGAAGAGGAAAGAGATGAGAAAAGGGGGAGCAGAGTGATAGAAGGGAGACTTGATTAAGGGAAGCGGTAATCAAGAGTCAGACTGACTTTTGAGGAGGGACAGCTTAAAAAGAGAGCAAGAAAAGGTTCGTAAGTGGGGGAAAATAGGATGGAGGGAAATACATAGTAAGCATAATTGTGAATGGGATGAACTCCCCCAAAAAACAGAAGCAGATGGCAGAATGGAGTAAAAATAAGAATCCAACAATATGTTGTAACAAGAAATGTACTTGAAACAGAGAGACACAGAGTGAAAATAAAGGGCTGCTGAAGCAGAATCTTTTATGTTAAATAAGCAAGGGTAGCAGTTGTGATCTCAGACACAGCAAAAGCAAAAATAGACCTAAGTAAAAGAGACAAGCAGGGATTACATTATGTTAAAAGGTATCATAGACAATAAAGCATTATCAGCACTAAACATATGCATCATGAGGTATAGCATCCAAATTCTTAAAGGAAAACTTTAGTGAGTTTAAGGAATAAATAGACAATAAAAGTATACTAACAGGGGACCTCAACTTCCCTATCTCAGAACTAAATATAACCAAAAAATAAAAGTTAAGGAAATAAGTAGAATCTCAGAAATGTTGGATATGGTAGACCTCTAGAGAAAATTGAATGGGAATAGAAAAGAATGCCTTTTTTTTCACCTTCACAAAAATTGACCATGTATTAGGACTTGAAAAATCTCACAACCAAATGCAGAAAAGCAGAAATATTAAATGCACCTGTTTCAGATTGTAATGTAGTAAAAACCATATACAATAAAGGGCCATGGAAACATAGATTAAAAATTAATTGGAAACCAATCTAATCATAAAGATTGAGTGGGTCAAAGAATAAATCATAGAAACAACAGTTTCTTTTAAAAAAATGATAAAAATGATATGCCATATCAAAATTTATGAGATGCAGCCAAAGTGGTACCTAAGGGAAAATTTATATTTCTAAATGCCTACATCAATAAGACATAAAAAAGAGCAGATCAACAAATTGGGCAAAAAAACTAGAAAAAGGACAAATTAAAAATCCCTAATTAAACACCTTGTTGGAAAAAATTAGTAAAATTGAAAGAAGCCCATTGAAGTAATAAATAAAAGTAGGAGCTGTTTTTATGGGGAAAATAGATAAACTATTGGTTAATTTGATTCAGAAAATGGGGAGCCAGGTGGCGCAGTGAGTAGAGCACCAACCCTGGAGTCAGGAGGACCTGAGTTCAAATCCAGCCTCAGACACTTGACACGTGTTAGCTATGTGACCTTGGGCAAGTCACTTAACCCCAATTGCTCTGCCAAAAAGAAAAAGTTGATTCAAAAAAAAACCTAGTTTACAAATATCAAAGATGAAAAGGATGACTCTACCACCAAATAAAGATGAAATTAATTATTAGGAGCTATTTTGCCCAAGCATATGCCAGTAAATGTAACAATCTAAGTGAAATAGATGAATATTTATAAACATATAACTTGCCCAGTTAACAGAAGATGAAATAGAATGCTTAACCTTATCTTAGAAAAAGAAATTTAATAAATCATCAATAATTTCCCCTAAGAAAAAACCACCAAGATCAGATGGATTCACAAGTGAATTCTACCAAACATTTAAAGAACAATTAATACCAAGATTACATAAACTATTTGAAAAAGTTGGTAAACAAAGGAGTCCTACCATATTCTTTTTACGACATGAATATGGTGCTGATGCCTAAATCAGGAAGAGTGAAAACAGAGAAAGGAAACTACAGATGTTATTTCCCTAATGAATATTGATGCAAAAAATTTAAATAAAATACTAGCAAGGAGAATACAGCAATGTATCATAAGGATCACATACTGTAACTAGGTGGTATTAATTGTAAGAATGTAGGGCTAGTTCAGTATTAGGAAAACCATCAGCATAATTGACCATATAAATAACAAAATCAACAAAAATCGTGATTATCTCAATACAGGAACTCTTGACAAACTAACATTCATTCCTATTAAAAATACTAGAGAGCATAGGAATAAATGGAGCTTCCCTTAAAATAAGCATTATTTAAAGTCATCAGCAAACATAACACCTAAAAATAAATTTAAAAGGAAAAAAAAGAAAAGAAAAAAAAGTAGACAGTATAAAATACTTAGAAGTCCGTTTGCCAAGGCAAACCTAGTAACTTAACATAATTATAAAACACTTTACACAAATAATGTCAGATCAAAAAAATTGGAAAAATATTAACGTCTCAAGGGTAGGCCAAGCCAATATAATAAAAATGACAATTCTATCTAAATTAATTTACTTATTCAGTACCATACTAATCAAACTACCAACAATTATTTTATAGAACTATAAAAAATAATCAAATTCATCTGGAAGAACAAAAGGTCAAGAATATCAAAAGAATTAATGAAAAAATGTGAAGGAAGGTGGCCTAACAGTATCAGAAATCAAAATATATTATGCAGTGGCAATCATCAAAACAGTCTCATACTGGCTAAGAAATAGATCAGTGGAGTAGTGGAATGGATTAGGTATGCAATACACAGTTGTAAAAGATCATCATAATCTAGTGTTTAACAAACCCAAAGATCTATGCCTTTAGGACAACAACTCAGTATTTGACAAAAAATTGAGTAGAAACCTGGAAAAGTTTGGCAGAAACTAGGTATAGACCAATATTTCACACTATATATGAAGATAAGGTCAAAATTAGAAATAAAGGGTAATACCATGGGCAAATTAGGGGAATGGGAAATACTTTACCTGTCAAATCTATGGATAAGGAAAGAACTTACGACCAAACGATACAGCATTGTGGAATGTAAAATGGATCACTTTCATTAAATTGAATTGAAAAGGTTTTGTACAAACAAAACCAACACTGCCAAGGAAAGCAGAAAAAGAGGAAGGAAGGGGATTTTTATAGTAAGTTTCTTTGATTATGACCTTCTCTCTCAAGTATATAGAGAACCGAGTCTAATTTATAAGAATGTGAGTCATTCTCCAATTAATAAATAGTCAAAGGTATCAACAGGTAGTTTTCTGATGAAGAAACAAAGCTGTATGTAGTCATGTGAAAAAGTATTTGAACTCACTATTGGTTAGAGAAGTGCACATTAAAACAACTCTGAGGTACCACCTTACATCTGTTAGATTTGTTAATATGACAGAATAGGAAAGTGATAAATGTTGGAGAGGATGTGGGAAAGTTGAGACACTAATACACAGTTGGGGGAGTTGTGAACTGATCCAGCCATTCTGGAGAGCAATTTGGAACTATGGTCAAAGGGCTATAAAACCGTGCAATACCACCACTATGCCTGTGTCCCAGAGAGATCGTAAAAAACGGGAAAGGACCCACATGTACAAAAATATTTATAGCAGCTGTTTTTGTGGTGGCGAAGAATTGGAAATTGAGGGGATGCCCATCATTTGTGGAATGGCTGAACAAGTTGTGGTATATAATTGTGAAAGAATGGTGTTATACTATAAAAAAATGATGCTTTCAGAAAAACCTGAAAAAACTTACATGAATTAATGTAGAGTGAAGTGAACAGAATGAGGAGAACATTGTACACAGTAACAGCAGCATTGTGTGATGATCAATGTGAATGACTTAACTATTCTCAGCAGTAAATGATCCAAGACAGTTTTGAAGGACTCAGGATAAAAGGTGCTGTCCACCTCCAGAGAAAGAATTGATGGAGTCCGAATGCAAATCAAGACATATTTTGTTTTTACTTTATTTTTCTTTGAAGTTTTTTTGGTCAGTTTTTTTTTTGTGTCATGGCAAATATGGAAATGTTTTGCATCACTGTATATAACATAGTCTATATCAGATTGCTTGCTTTCTCAAGGAGGGGCATGAATGGAGTTTTAAAGTTTTAAAAGATGTTAAAAATTATTTTACATGTAATTGAGAAAAATGAAAAAAGTTTAATTTTTCTAAAAAGTCATCAGTCTTTTACTTGATAGTAAAATTTTAATGTTTATGCAATTACGAACTTTTTTGAGATATCAAAAAAATTAGTTACTAACCATAGTCTTTTCAATACTGTACTATTATGCGGTAGAAGCAGTGAAATTTACTCTATAGGAAACTGGCCTCAGTTAAGAAAACTCATATCCCAAGTCTTGCTCTGACTGGCTTCAACTCTAGGCAAGTCACTCAACTTTGGTTGATCCAGGCAACTATCCAAGTACTAGTTTTACATGTTCACTGGTAAAAGAAATTTTCTCATAACAGTTTCTTCTAACAGTGGACTCACAGTTTGGGCTGGAAAAACACACAAAATTACTCTATAAAATTTATTGTATCATAGCTATGTTTTGGATGGATGTACCATTTATTTTTAACCTTTCTGAAGTCATTCAAGAGAGTAACCATTGTTAAGTGCCTCCTCTGTGTCTGGCACTATGCTAACATGGGGGCTACAAAGGACAGAAAATATTCTTACTCTGAAGGAGTTCACACCTTGATGGAGGAGACAATAAGCAGACAAACAACTGTACAAACATGACATATGTTGACTAAATTGGAGGTGATGTCAAAGGGAAAGCTCCAAGGCAGAGGCTTCTTGCTTGAAAGTGGGAGTTGAGCAGAGACCAGAGGGAAGCCAGGAGTTGGAGGTGAGGAAGGAGAGAGATCCAGGCACAGGGAATGATCAGAGAGTGTCAGGAGCAGAACGATTCTTTGATGGCCTTGGGACTCAGAATGACATCTTTGAGCCATTTTTTCCTTGTGGAGATTTGGATAGAGGAAGACACATAATTTTTGTATTGTAGAGTTCTTTATTTTTGTTGCACAAATTGTTATAAGTTACCACCAAAATGAAGTTCTGTTGGGCACATTGTGAATACGTAGTAAAGATTTGTTTATTGATCGAACCTAAAGAACCTTTACATAACAGAGTTCATATATCCTCTGAAATTTAAGTACTGCAAGATACCTTGGTAAAATACTACATTTTAAGAAGTGATGGCTAAAGAATAGATGTGCTACCATTGTTAAAAACAGGTTTCCAGATTGCTTAAAGTATATTTAATATTATATATATGAGTTAATATAAATGTTAGAAAAGCATTTTGATTCTAACTTGTATATGTCTATATTTTTTCAGAGGATAATCAGTGGTACCGTGCTTCAGTTCTGGCATACGCTTCTGAAGAGTCTGCTTTAGTTGGCTATGTTGATTATGGAAACTTTGAAATCCTTAAATTGAATAGACTTTGTCCCATGGCACCAAGATTATTGGAATTGCCAATGCAGGCCATAAAGTGTATCTTGGCAGGTATGAAATAGTTATAATAATCATAGCTAACATTTTAATAACATTTTAGAGTTCAGACTAAAAAATTACTATATGCCAATTCATAGATTAAAGCCCAAAGTAAAGGTGCTGCAGTTAGAGTGCAAAGGGTATTGTTCTTTCTTGGAAGTTGAAAAGATTAGAAGAGGGGATGTGAGATTTATACTATAATTTCTATAAAGGGCTGAATTTTACCCATAATTTAAAAGAAGATGACACAAAAGGAATAATTGGGAATTCATTCTATAATTTCCATAAAAGCATTTTACTCATTTTATTTTGGCTCTATGCCTGTGTTAGTTGTTGAATTATTGCTTTGAGAAATACAGTGTTTTAATATAAATATAATGGTTTAAAAATAATTGTTTTAAGGGGTGAAGCCATCATCAGGAATCTGGTCTCCGGAGGCAATTTGTCTCATGAAAAAATTAATACGAAATAAGATGATTACGGTGAAAGTTGTAGACAAGAAGGAAAATAGTTCTGTAGTGGAGCTTATAGATAAGTCAGTTAAACCCAGCATCAGTGTTTCTGAAATCCTCATTGAAGCTGGCTTTGCTGTAGGAGAAGGCAAGATACTGACAACAGATATCTCCAGTGACTTGAGAGAAATTAATGGTAAGTAAATGTTTGTTTAGTAACTCTAATAGCATATGTAGTAGAGTACTAAATGGGAAGGGATCTAAGTTCAACAAAATCATGAATAATACTATGACCATATACCTGACTGTTAACTTGGTTCATTCACAGGATAAGAGGAGTTCATTGAAATACCAAGTAGGAAGCCTTGTTATTTGCCAGGAATTGGGAATACCAGGCAAAAATAGACTAGTCCTTGTCCTCAAGAAACTTATATTCTACTGGGAAAGACAAACATTTATAAGTATAGACAGGATTAATACAAAATAAGTAAAAGGTAATTTTGGGAGAGTACTAATAGCTGCAGAGATCAGGAAATGTTTCATAAAGAAGATGGTGCCTGATGTAAGTCTTGAAGGATGTAAGGTATTCTGCCAGGCGAAGGCCACAAAGACAAAGTGTTCCAGGCACAGCTAGTGAAAAGAACAGCAAGAAAGAAGTAGTGTGTGCTGAAGCTAGAAGGGTAGGATGAGGCCAAGTTTTTTTTAAATTAACTTCCCTCCCAGTTACATGTGAAAACAATTTTTAATGTTTGTTGATAAAACTTTAAGTTCCAAATTCTTTGCCTTGCTCCCTCCTCACCCCTACCCCATTGAGAAGGCGAACAGTTCAATATGGGTTATTTATGTATAGTCATGCAAAATATATCCATGATAGTCATGTTGTGAAAGAAAACAGATTAAAAAAATTCAAGAAAAATAAAATTTTAAAAAAGTATGCTTCAGTCTCTATTCAGACACCATTAGTTCTTTCTCTGGGGATGGATAGTATTTTTCATCGTAAGTTCTTCAGAGTTGTCTTGCATCATTGAGAACAGCCAAGTCATTCTCTGCTGGTCATCTTACATTATTGGTGTTACTTTGTACACAGTACATTTCACTTTGCATCATCAGCCCATGCAAGTCTTTCCGAGTTTTTCTGAGAGCATCTTGCTCGTCATTTCTTATACTACAATCAAAAAATATCGTACCACAACTTGTTCAGCCTTTCCATAATTGATAGACATCCTCTCAATTTCTGATTCTTTGCCCCTAAAAAGGAACTGCTATAAATATTTTTGTACATATAGATCCTTTTCCATTTTTTTTTAAATTTCTTTTAGGATACACACCTAGTAGTCATGTTGCTAAGTCAAAGAGTTTTACATGGTGTTTCAGCCTGTTGCGCATAGTTCCAAATTGTTCAACAGAATGGTTGAATCAGTTCACAATTCCAGCAACAGTGCATTAATGTCTCATTTTTCCCACATCCCCTCCAGCATTTGTCATTTACCTTTTCTTTCCTATTAACCAATCTAATAGGTATGAGGTAGTTTGCATTTCTCCAATCAGTAGTGAGTTAGAGTGTTTTTTCATGTGGCTATAGATATATCACCTAAAAACCAATCATATCTTTTGATTATTTATCAGTTGGGGAATGGCTCTTATTTTTATTAGTTTGACTCAGTTCTCTATGTGTTTGAGAAATGAGGCCTATATCAGAGAAACTTGCTTCAAATTTTTTTTCCACACAGTATTACTGTTTTTCCCTCCATCCTATCCTACGTCCCCCATTTATTCTATTTTCTCTCTCCTTTTACCCTGTCCCTCCTCTAAAGTGTCTTGCTTCTGACTACCTCCTTCCTCAGTCTGCTCTCCCTATCATACCCCTGTTTCTCATACCTTTCTCCTCTTACTTTCTTGTAGGATAAGATAGATTTCTATACCCAATTGAGTGTGTATGTGTAAAGGCAATCAGTGAATGGGAAGATCTTTCCCACCCATTTGAATGGCCTTCTGGGGCCGGGCTCTCAGGGTCCTGGGGGTAGTGGCTAGGACTGAAGCCAATGGAAGCCTGTGGTGGGAGGAGCTTGCTGAATGGTTGGAACAGAGCTAAGAGGCAGTTGGTGAGAGTAGTTAAGAGCTGAAGGAGAGAGGAAGCCGTCAGCTAGCTGGAACACAGCTTGGAGATTGCAGCGGAAGCAGCGGCAGGTGGTAGAGAAAGGCAGGACTCACCCTCATGGAGACCAGACAGTGCTGAGCAGGGGCTTGAGGCCAGTGGGTGGTCTTCTTGCTGGAGGGCCCTGGCATGGGGGTGGGGTGGGAGGGAAGCACCAATATGGCCTGGCTTGCTGCCATCATGTTTTTCTGTGGCCTCCTTGTCACTGTTGTTAGATGGGCATACTGGTTTTGGAAGATTCTTTCCAGGATGTCGAACTGGGGACACTGGTCCATGGGTTTGCTACTTTTGAGTTTCAGTAAATGCTTTAACTCCTCTGCCTTCTACTTAGAGAATTTCTTATATCCTGTGTTTATGGGCCACTCAGGCATATTCATGGTTATCTTTGAAGTCATGAATTCTGCCTTAATGATACTGTATGTTATTCCCTCTTTGAGCCAGTTTTGATGAGAGTAAGTTTCACTCACACCCCTTCTTCTTCCCTCTCTTCCCCTCCACTATAAAAACTTTTTCTTGCCTCATTTATGTGAGATTATTTACTCCAGTCTACCTCTCCCTTTCAGATGCCTAATTTTGAAGGGTTTAAACGTCAGAGGAATTTGTATATTTGATATAAGTATTAATTACATGTTACATTACATGAATTATGGGAATTTACAGCTAGTTCTTCAAGAGGGAGCCACTTGAGGAGAGTGACATGGTCTGACCCATAAGGAAAATTACTTTGGAAGAACTCCGGGAAGAGTTGTATTAAGTGATACATAGTGAAGTAAGCAGAACCAGGAAAACAGTTTTTATAGTAACAACAGTATTATAAAAATCATCAGCTTTAAAAGACTTAATAACTTATCAATATAATGACCAACCATAATTCCAAATGACGTATATTGAAACATGGCTATCCTCTTCCACATAACCAATAGGCTTGGAGTACAGATTGAAGCATAATTTCTTTTTCTGTATAATTGTGAACATGACAAATGCAGAAATTTGTTTTGCATAGCTATACATATTTTAAGATGTTTTGTCTTTCTTGATTACTTGACTAGTGGGGGAGGGAGAAAGGAGAGGCTTTGGAACTGAAAATAAGATAAAATTGAGTTATTGGGGAAAAATAAAAGTTAAGAAAGGATTATCACTGGCAGCTATGTGGAAGATGGATTGGAATGGGGAGAGATTCGAGTCAGGGAGGTCAATTAGGAAGCTTTTACAATAGTTCAGACAGTAGGTAATGCAAGTTTGAATTACAGTGGTGGTTGTATAAATAAGGAGAAGCATTCAGGTAAAAATGATACTGGGGATGGGGCATATAAACAAGATTTGGCAACCATTTGGGAATATGGGATGAGATATATTTGAGTTGAGCATAATACTAAAGTTGCAAATCTGGTTGACTGGAAGAACGGTAGTACCATTGACAGAAATAATGAAGTTCCAAGGTGAATTTGAGATATCTATGTGTCATCTAATTTGAAATGTTTAATGCACAGTTGAAGATGCAAGACCAGTCAGGAGAGAGGCTATGGCTCAATTTATGGGTCTAAGAGTCATCCCCATAGAAATGAGAGAGACTGATATTTAAAAAGATCAGAGGGGAGTGATGGAGAGAGCAATGTGAAGAAGGGAAGAAATTGATGCCAACAGTCCATGTAGAGAAGCTGTCTTTGAAAGACTGTGCTGTTAAAGAGAGGAGAGTGGGAGGTGATGTGGATTTTGAAATAGAATAAAGGAATAGATAGGAACACATTTTGTTGACAGATCCAAAGTTACCATTAGAAGACCAAGGGCTAAATTTAGTGTTAAAGGTAACATCCAATTGATGTGGCTAGGTGGCACAGTGTGTATATATAGAGCACTGGTCCTGGAGTCAGGAAGACCAGAGTTTAAATCCACCCTCATACACTTACTAGCTGTGTGACCCCGGGCAGGTCACTTAACCCTCTGCCTCACTTCCTTTGTAAAAATGAGCCAGAGAAGAAAATGGCAAAGCACTGCAGTATCTTTGCCAAGAAAACACCAAATGGTGTCACAGAGAGTTGTATACAACTGAAACAACTCAATAAAACAACAGCCAATTGACAATCAGAAATAGATAATGTAACATATTGTACGGAATCCTGAACTTCAAGGCAGGAACCCAAGACTGTGAGTCTTGTTGGACACTTGATTAGCTGTGATTGACCTTGGGTAAGTTGTTTAATTAAGCCTGATCACAAAATCATAAATTTAGAGCAGCAAAGGGCCTTAGAAGTCATTGATAGGAAACTGACACCAGAGGTGTTAAATGACTAGTGTCTGAGGTGGGATTTTAATCTAGGTTTCTCTAACTTCAAGTCCTACCTTACCATGCTCATGCAATCCTTATCTTCACTTAAGCTGCGTATATGGTCTGTTAGCTTTGTTAGGGAGCAGGCCATCTAGCTTTTATTCTAGGACCTCTGATGGAGGAGAATCTCTGTGACCTCTGGAGCCTCTTATTCTTCCTCATGTTCTCACTGGTATTCTTCTTTCCTTGCTCCTTTTCCCCCAACTTACAAAGAACATAATCTCTGGTATATCTCGACAGCATCTATATGTAAGGCATGTCAGGTGATAAGGGATGCATAAAAATAACTGTTACAATGGTCTTTCCCTTCAAAAGGCTTAAAGTCCTAGAAAAAGAGGAAAAAATGTATATAAAAATAACTATAACATTAAAATAAAAGATTCATAATAGATATAAAATACTATGTATTTGGGGTTCTTTTGATATTCTAAAGCAGTTTACTTTTTGTCTTCATAGCTCCTTTAACTGTAGAAGAAACAGTGAACAAATTTGAATGGACTTGGGTTGAACTAGCTGTTAATCAGACAGTAAATGTTATGGTTTGTATGTTATATAATCCTGGAGAATTCTATTGTCATATACTTAAAGAGGCTGGTAAGTTACTTATAATTCTATACCAATTGATATAGTTTTGGAAAACGTATTTCCCTATTACGTATTTTACTTGAAATTAATAACCAGAAGATTGTTATGTCTGTTAGGGAATTTTGTACAACTTAACGTATGCATGGGAGATACTTTGTTAGAAAAGTGGTTAATGCTGGATCAGTTCACAAGTCCACTAAAGTTAACAAATTTTTTTCCATTTTTCATCTTGGTTGAAACTTCATGTTTCACTTCTAAATAATCATGGAGTGATCTGGGTTTTTTTTTTTGGTGGGCTTCATGTCATGTGTTTGAACATTTTTGAAAAATAGCTCATCTTACAGATGAAGGAAACAGTGCCATGGAGTTTAAGTTATTTGCTCAAGGTTACATAGGTCGAAACCATCAGATAGGGAATTTGAACTCAGGCCTTCTTATCAGAGACAGAGTTCTTTGCACTGAGAAGAGATTCTTAATTTGCTACATGTTGAACTATATAGCCTCTAAGGTCCCTTTTAAGACTGAGATTCTGTAAAACCAGTCATTTCTTATCAGTTTGATTTTTATCATATTTAGGATTCGCCATTTCCAGAACTGTCCATTTCTCTTTTTGATGAAAGTATTCTGGATATATAGGCATGGGGTTTCTGTGTAGCTTATAAATCTTTGGCCTCTTGAGTATTACAATCCTGAACCTTATGTATTACTTTTTTTTCTGCCTTCCCCTGCCCAGAGTACATAGGAATATGTAAAATTAATTTGAAGAATCTTCTCAGACTTCCTGTAGAATTTTCTGCCCTCCTAATCCTTTTCACCAAATCTTAGGACATAGACTGCAGTTATCTTCGTTATGGTCTTAAAAGTTTGGGCTCGTGTACAGTCAAACTAAACACACTTCCACATTAGTCGTGTGAAAGAAGAATCAGAACAAAAGGGAAAAGCCACCAGAAAGAAAAAAGAGAGAAAATAGTTGCTTCAGTCTGCATTCAGACCCCATAGTTCATTCTCTGGATGTGTAGGTATCATTTTCTGTCATGAGTCTTGTTCAGCCATTCCCCAATTGATGGGCAACCCCTCCATCTCCCATTCCTGGCCACTACAAAAATAGCTGCTATAAATATTTTTGTACATGTGGGACTTTACTTTTTTTTTAATGATCTCTTTGGGATACAGACCTAGTAGTGGCATTGCTGGATCAAAGGATATGCTGAGTTTTATAGCCTTTTGGGCATAGTTCCAAATTGCTCTCCAGAATGGTTGGATCAGTTCACAAGTCCACTAACAATGCATTAGTGTTTCAATTTTCCCACATCTTCTCCAACATTTATCATTTTCCTTTTTTGTCATATTAGCCAAGCCAATAGGTGTGATCTGGTACCTCAGAATTGTTTTAATTTGCATTTCTCTAATCAATAGTGATTTAGAGCATTTTTTCATACGACTGTAGGTAGCTTTAATTTGTTCATCTGAAAACTGGCTGTTCATATCATTTGACCACTTAACAATTAGGGAATGACTTATGTTCTTATAAATTTGGTTCAATTCTCTATATATGTTAGAAATGAGTCCTTTGTCAGAAATAACTGGCTGTAAAAGTTGTTTTCCCAGCTTTGTGTTTTCTTTCTAATTTTGGCTGCATTGGTTTTGTTTGTGCAAAACCTTTTAATTTCATTTGATCAAAGTTATCCGTTTTGCATTTCATAATGTTCTCTGTCTCTTGTTTGGTCATCAGTTCTTCCTGTCTCCAAAGATCTGACAGGTTAAACTGTTCTTTGCTCTCCTAATTTGCTTATGGTATCATCCTTTATGTCTAAATCATGTACCCATTTCAGTCTTGGTATAGGGTTTGAGATGTTGCTCTATACCTATTTTTTTGTCATACTATCTTCCAGTTTTCCCAGCAGTTTTTCTCAAATACTGAGTTCTTGTCCCAGAAGTTGGAGTCTTTGGGTTTTGTCAAACAGTAGATTGCTATAGTCATTTACTTACAGTGTTTTGTGTACCTAACCTATTCCTCTCACCCGTTACTCAATTTCTTAGCCAGTGCCAAATAGTTTTGATGATTGCCGCTTTATAATATAGTTTTAGATACGGTACAGGGAGGCCACCTATCTTTGCTTTATTTTTTTCATTAATTCCCCTCATATTCTTGACCTTTTATTCTTCCACACAAATTTTGTTATTATTTTTGCTAGCTTTATAAAGTAACTTTGGGTAGTTGGGTATGGCACTGAATAAGTAAATTAATTTAGGTAGAATTGTCATTTTTATATATTCCCATTAACAGTTGATATTTTTTCAGTTTATATCTGACTTTATCTGTGTGAAGTGCTTTGTAATTATCCTGAGTTTGTCTCAGCAGGTAGACTCCCAAATATTTTATATTGTCTATGGTTATTTTAAATGGAATTTTTCTTCCTATCTCTTGGTCCTGGGCTTTGTTGGGAATATATTGAAATGCTGGTGATTTGTGTGGGTTTATTTTATATCCTGCAACTTTACTAAAGTTGTTAATTTTTTCAGGTAGTTTTTAAAGTAATTCTCTAGGATTCTTTATACCATCAAATCATCTGCGAAGAGTGATAGTTTTGTTTTTTCACTGCCTATTCTAATTCCTTCAATTTCTTTTTCTTCCCTTATTGCTAAAGCTAACATTTCTAGTACAATATTGAATAACAGTGATGATAATGAGTATCCCTGATCTTACTGGGAATGCTTCTAGTTTATCTCCTTTACATATAATGCATGCTGATGGTTTTAGGTAAATGCTGCTTACCATTTTAAGGAAGACTCCATTTATTCCTCTGCTCTCTAATGTTTTTAAT
This sequence comes from Phalanger gymnotis, assembly GCA_028646595.1. Lineage (NCBI taxonomy): Eukaryota > Metazoa > Chordata > Mammalia > Diprotodontia > Phalangeridae > Phalanger > Phalanger gymnotis. The sequence goes on along the minus strand of CM053624.1, from coordinate 75,357,995 downwards.
AGGAATGGGTGCTGTATTTTGTCAAAAGATTTTTCTGCATCTATTGAGAAAATCATATTATTTCTGTTAGTTTTTGTTATTGATAGGGTCAATTGTGCTAATAGTTTTCCTAATAATCAACCAGCCCTGCATTCCTGGTACATTTTTCTTTTTAGTTTTTGGTTTTTAGAGGGGAGAAGGCAGGGCAGTTGGGGTTAAGTGACTTGCCCAAGGTCACACAGCTAGTAAGTGTGTCAGGTGTCTAAGGCTGGATTTCAACTCAGGTCCTCCTGACTCCAGGGCCTGTGCTCTACTCACTGCACCACCTAGCTACCCCTGCATTCCTGGCATAAATCCTACCTCATCGTAGTGTATTATCCTCATGATAAATTGCTGTAATCTCTTTGATAATTTTTTTATTTAAATTTTTTGCATCAATATTCATTAGGGAAATAGCTCTATAATTTTCTTTCTCTGTTTTGGCTCTTTGTGTCGTAAAAGGAATTTGGCAGGACTCCACCTATTTTTCCAAATAGTATATTTATGTACTTTATATATACAGTGTTGCCTATACTATATATAGTATTATATATAGTATAGTTTAATAGTTTATATATACATATATAGATATATATGTATGGTATTATAATTAATTGTTCTTTAAATGTTTGGTAGAATTCACTTGTGAATCCATCTGGCCCTGGGGATTTTTTCTTAGGTAGTTCATTGATGGCTTGTTCAATTTCTTTTTCTAAAATGGGTTAAGTAATTTATTTCCTCTTCTGTTAATATGGGCATTTTGTATTTTTGTAAATAACTATCCGTTTCACTTGGATTGTCAGATTTGTTGGCATACAGTTGGGCAAAATAGCTCCTAATTATTACTTTAATTTCCTCTTCATTGGTGGTGAATTTACCCTTTTCATTTTTGATACTGGTAATTTGATTTTCTTCTTTCATTTTTTTAAATCAAATTAACCAAAGGTTTATCTCTTTTTATATAAATATAAATTAAACTTTTTATTGTTTTTCTTCATAAAATCAGATCAGTTTTATTTATTGGTTCAATAGTTTTTTTACTTTCAATTTTATTAATCTCTCATTTGATTTTTAGAATGTCTAATTTGATAATTGGGGATTTTAAATTTGTTCTTTTTCTGGCTTTTTTAGTTGTGTGCCCAGTTCATTGATCTCTTTCTCTATTCTATTCGTGTAAACATTTAGAGATACAAAATTTCCCCTCAGAACTGCTTTGGCTGTATTGCATAAGTTTTGTTGCATTGTCTCATTATTGGCATTTTCTTTGATGAAATTATTGTTTCTATGATATGTTGTTTGATCCGTTCATTCTTCAGGATTAGATTATTTAGTTTCCAAACAGTTTTTAGCCTATCTTTCCATGTCCTTTTATTGCATCATCTGAAAGGGATGCATTGGGGGCAGCTTAGGTGCTGCAGTGAGTAGAGACTGGTCCTGGAGTCAGGAGGACCTGAGTTCAAATCCAGCCTCAGACACTTGACACACTTACTAGCTATGTGATCTTGGGCAAGTCACTTATCCCCAATTGCCCTGCTTTCCCTCCAGAAAAAAAGGATGCATTTAATATTTCTGCTTTTCTGCATTTGATTATGAGGTTTTTGTGCCCTAAGATATGGTCGATTTTTGTGTAGTGCCATGTACCACTGAAAAAAAGTATATTCCTTTCTATCCCCATTGAGTTTTCTCCAGAGGTCTATGATTTCTAACTTTTCTAAAGTTCTATTCATTTTCTTAACTTGTTTATTTTATGGTTAGATTTATCTGGTTCTGAGGAGAGGCTGCAATTTCCTACTAGTTTAAGTTTGCTATTTCTTCATGTAACTTAAGAATTTGGATGCTAAGCCACTTGATTCATATGTGTTTACTATTGATATTACATCATTTTTTGTGGTACCTTTTAGCAGGAGGTAGTTTCCTTCCATATCTCTTTTAATTAGCTCAATCTTTGCTTTTGCTTTGTCTAAGATCAGGATTGCTATCCCTGCTTTTTTTTTTTTTTACTTCAGCTGAAGCATAATATATGCATAATATATTCTGCTCCAGCCTTTTACCTTTACTCTGTGTGTATTTCTCTGCTTCATATGTGTCTTTTGTAAACAATATATTGTATGATTCTGGTTTTTTATCCACTCCGCTATCTTCTCCTGTTTTATGGGAAAGCTCACCCCATATACATTCACAGTTACGATTACTAAACTGTGTATTTCCCTCCATCTTATTTTTCCTCCTGTTTATACTTTTCTCCCTCCACACCAGTGTTTTGCTTCTGATCACCACCTCCCTCTATCTGCCCTTCCTTCTATCAGTCCCACCCCTTTTCCTTCCCCTTTCATCTGCTACTTGTGCCATCCCTTCTGCCTTCCTTTCAATCAGCCCCTCCCTTTCCCCTTCCTTTCTCCTTTCCCCTCCTAATTCTGTATAGGGTAAGATAAATTTCTGTACCCAACTGAATGTATGTTATTCCCTCTTTGAGCCAAACCCAATGAGAGTAAGGATCAAACAATGCTCACCCCCATCTTTTCTTTTCCTCTATTGTTAATAGGTCTTTTACACCTCTTAATGTGATGTAATTTACCCTATTCTGCCTCTTCCTTTCCTCTTCTACCCATGCAATCCTTTTTTTCACCCCTTAGTCTTTTTTATATCATCACAGCAAAGTCAAATTATACTTATATCCTCTGTCTGTATCTACTCCTTTTAAATGCTTTAATAGAGATACAGTTCTTGAGTTACAAGTATCATCTTCCCATTTAGCAATGTAAACAGTTTAATCTTACTGAATAACATTTTTTTCTCTTTCCTTTTTACCTTTTTATGCTTCTCTTGATTCTTGTATTCGAAAATCAGATTTTCTGTTCAGCGCTGGTCTTTTTATCAGGAAAGTTTAAAAGTCCCCTATTTCATTGAATATCCATCTTTTCCTCTGAATGATTATGCTCAGTTTTGCTAGGTAGTTGATTGTTGGTTGTAATCCAAGATCCTTTGCCTTTCAAAACATTACATTTCAAGCACTTCAGTCCTTTAATGTTGAAACTACTAAGTCCTGTATAATTCTGACTATAGCTCCTTGATATTTGAATTGTTTCTTTCTGGTTGCTGTTTTTTAATTTTTTCCTTGACTTGATAATTCTGGGATTTGGCTACAATATTACTTGGAGTTTTCATTTTGCAGTCTCTTTCAGGATGTGATCAGTAGATTCTTTCAATTACTGTCGATTTTATCCTCTGCTTCTAGGACATAGGGCAGTTTTTCTTGATAGTTTCTTGAAAGATGCTACCCAGGCTCTTTTTCTGATCATGTCCTTCAGGTAGTCTAATAATTCTTATGTTATCTCCCCTGGATTAATATTCCAGATCAGTTGGTTTTCCAATTAGGTATTTTACATTTTCTTCTATTTTTTTATTCTTTTGATTTTGTTTGATTCTTGATGTCTCATTGAGTCATTAACTTCCACTTGCCCAATTCTAATTTTTAAGGAATTATTTTCTTCAGTTATCTTTTGTTCCTCCTTTCCATTTGGCCAGTTCAGCTTTTAAAGAAGTTGTTTTTTCAGTAAATTTTTGTCCTTTTCCAAGCTGTTGAGTCTTTTTTTTTCATAATTCTCCTGTATCCCTCTCATTTCTTTTCCCATTTTTCTTCTACCTCTCTTATTTGATTTTTAAAATACTTTTTGAGTTCCTCCAAGACGACTTTTTGGACTTGAGACCAATTCATATTCCCCCTTTAAGCTTCACAGGTTGGTATTTTGACATTGTTGTCCTCTTCTGAGTTTATTTTGATCTTCCCTGTCATCTTAGTAGCTTTCTATGGTCAGGGCTTTTTTCCATTTCTTACTTATTTTCAGCTTATTTTGTGGCTTTTAATATTATGGGGCATTGGGAGCCCTATCCCAAGCTTCTTATACCGGGGACCAGGGGCCTGGTCACTGGCTTTCCACACTGGGTTCACAGGTGCTTGCAGCTTGCCCACTGCGTTGAGATGGCCTGGCCTAGTTGTGCCTATTGTGCCAGGGTTCTGGGTCTCTCACTTTGCCTTCTGCAGTGGCGCTGAATGCCTGACAGCCCACTGACCCAGGACTGGTGGGCCTTGGTTGCTGTGCTGTGGCTAAGAGCCTTCCACTGGCTTGTGCAGACACCAGCAGTGCGGGGCTATGCTCCCCCTTTGCCCTAGTGAGACAGATCTTTTTTGAAGTCCTTCCAAATTATCTTAAGCTGGAAAATTGTTTCACTGTCTTTTTGTGGGTTCTGTCACTCCAGAATCCATTTAGAGGCTTAATTTAACGTTGTTTCTGAGGGAAACTGGTGAGAGCTTTGGGCAACTTCCTGGCTTCTCATTGCTATCTTTCACTATTTGTTTTTTCAAAGATTTCTAAGTATCCAGCAAATTTTAAGTAATAAGCTTACATTTTACAAGGGAAAACATTAAATATTCCCACAGTTTCAAAAAGGGAATCATTGGCAGAGATCAATCACCACATAACCTGGATTCTTGACTAATTCTTTCCTAAATGTCGATTCTATGAGATAAAACTCTGATTTTATGACCTAACTCATAAGAAAGTTAGAGCTAAGAGAGATTTGAGAGATCATGCAATAAAATCTTTTCATTTTATAGATATGGGAACAGCCCCATGGAGCTAAAGTAGCTTGCCCAAAGTCATAGAGCTAACAAGAAGCAGAATTGAAAATAGAACTCAGGTCTTATGGGTTCCTAAGCAGTGCTTCAAAATTGTACTTGGCTGGTCCCATGTTAATGGTTTCTTGAAAGAAAGTGAGGTCTGAGTGGAATTTCATCAGTTAAATTACCAAGGATTTCATGGGTTTGGATTTCAAGATAAGAAACATAAAAGGATATTGTCAGTTGTAATCCCACATTTGTAACGGTTTGATGGACGGTTCTAGTTGGATTGAAGATGATTGAGCTCGACTAAATTCCCATACAAGGAGAAAAAAGGAAAATTCTTTCCAGGTGGGAGAAGTGTCTTAGGGAAAATTAATGAGACAAAGGGCAAAATATTTTTAAGTGATTGGTCATATGGCATGCTAGGTGGCACAGTGTACAGAATGTAGGCCTGAAGTCAGGAAGACTCATCTTCCTGAGTTCAAGTGTAGTCTCAGACATTTAATAGCTATGTGACCTTGGGAGAGTCATTTAACCCTATTTGTCTCAGTTTCTTATCTATAAAACAGAGCTGGATAAGGAAATTGCAAACTACTCCACTTCTTTGCCAAGAAAACCCCAAATGGTGTCACAGAATATCAGACACAACTGATCCACAACAGAAGTATAGGGCAAGACCAAAGTACTCTCAGTGGGCCACTTTCCTGCTCCACTGTTACCCTCACCTTGTCAAGAGAACATGGTGAATATCCAAAGCATTGGGTAAATTCCCTATGGATAATTTATAGGTGGACATGTACAAATGTAATACAGGCTCAGCAGGCTTGGATGGGTTGTAGTCTGCATCATTGGAAGAAACACCCCTTTTGACGAAGTCAAAGATTCTTTGATGTATTAAAATGAGACCTGTTTGGGTGGACAAGGGAGTTTGAACAGAGGAGTCTTCAATGATAAGCCAACTTTAGGACTTTGGAGGGAAAGACTTAAATGCTATGCTGAAGAGTTAGGATTTTTTCTCATGCGCAGTAAATGGCATTTCGATGCATTGGAAATTTTTTACCAAGAGTGTGACACAGAATAAAAAAATTCAGAGTTAGAAGCACCTTTATGGTCATGTAAGTCAATATCCTTATATGACAAACTAAAAAATTTCAAGCATTCGTTATTGGTTATGGAATTCTCCTTAAAATAACAATTTTTTTTGACGTTTAGAAGTTCACTGACATGGATTATTCAGGCAAATTATGGAAATGATTCTCTGAAAAAACAATAGAGTTTTTTTAAATCAGCAAGTGTTTGGTTATTTTACAATGAGGGGTATTATTTTTATTATTACATATTGTTATTAAACACAATTTACTTAATACTAAGATGACCTTAGGATCATGATTTTGTCTTACCTTTTTTCTTTTAACATACGTTTTTTCCTAATTAAAATTTTTTTTAGCCCTGCTTATATATGAAGTAAAATATTATTCAGGACTGCATTTTTTCATCTTGTTTTTTCAGCTTTAAGTGGGTTAAATGAAGTGAATGGGTCTCTAGCAGAATACTGCCAACAAAAAATGTCCACTGATTTTAAACCTGAAATTGGAGAGCCTTGTTGCGCTTATTTTACAGGTAAGATATCCGTGATGTATTCTTGACTTCCTTAGAACCTCTGTTTTTTTTTTTACCTTCTTTGCCTTTTTACTAAAAGTATCCTTTCTTTTTAGTTCATAAACTGGACTTCCCTTTTGACATGGATTTTTCCTTCATTTCTTCTAAGAATCCCTAGATAACATTTCTTTTTCTGAGATAAATTTGTTGAATATTATTTAAGTATTTTTTTCTTTCTAGAACCTCTGTTAGTATGTGTGAACTTATGCTAAACTAGGTTGTTCTTTACCTTTTTGTGCTTTGGACCGTTTTGTCCATCTGGTGAAGTATATGGACTCCTCAGAATAATGATTTTAAATACATAAAATGAAATATGTAAGATGACAACGAAAACCAATGATATTTAAATAGTTATTAAACTATTAACTTCATGGATACCAGGTTAAGAACACTTGTCTGAACCCCTTATTAGGGATAAGTTTTAGTTGAAAGACTAGCTAAATTCAGTTTTTTTTGCAGTTTAAATAATGCAGCATTTTATCTCTTATATAGTATAGTATCTATTATAAATGCTGTTTTGAAAATATTTCAGAAAAAATAAAAGACTAAAAAAAGAAACAAACAAAAAAAAAGAATCTGGGGAGATCAAAAAAGGAAAAGAAAATGTTCCAAATTAAATTTGAAATTAGAATGAGTTTGCTTGCTATTATTTGATACCATCATTTTATTGTTTATGTCACTTAAAACAGGATCTGAGATCAATAGTAATAAAGGTAAATTGTTGCAAATTAATTATATTATTCGTGATTTTAATCAAACTTAAAAATCTTAGTTACAGTTTAATATTTATTTAGTAGGTAGATTGTGTATATAACCTTTATCTTATGTAAAAATGCCTTTCCAGAATAGCTAATAGTCCCCTACAAGAGTAGAGCTAATGACTATCTAAAGGACAGCTAGGTGGCACAGTAGATAGAGTGCCAGGCTTGAAGTCAGGAAGACTCATCTTCCTGAGTTCAAATCTGGCCTCAAACACTTAATAGATTTGTGACCATGGGCAAGTCAATTAACTCTGTTTGTCTCAATTTCCTTATCTGTAAAATGAGCTGGACAAGGAAATAGCAAATTATTCTAGGATCTTTGCCAAGAAAACCCCAAATGGAGTCATAGTCATATATGATTGAAAAATGACTGAAAAACATCAAATTACTTGAATCCTGTAGCAATGAAAGAAAGCAAATAAATATTACAGTTAACACAGAAGTTACATACTACTGTCAATATGTAACACGTTGAAGAAAAAACAACAGTATTTTGTCATAAATGTACTTAAATTCTTTATGTAAAATTTAGGTGATGGTAATTGGTATCGTGCTTTAGTAAAGGAGATATTACCAAATGCAACTGTTAAAGTGCACTTTGTGGATTATGGAAACATTGAAGAGGTTACCACAGATAAACTTAGAAAGATGTCATCCAAGTTCTTAAGACTTCCATTTCAAGGAATCCGATGCTGGCTAGTAGGTATGTTGGCGAATATGAAATCATTTTAATAATAAAAATACTTAGAAAGCTTGATTGTTAAACAATATTAAATGTAAAGGCATCACATTTAGATTTGTTTTTGTTCAGATACTTCCATACAATGGAAAATACTACTTCCTATCATGAAATTTTGAGAAATAAGTGTTTTAAACACTGGCTCAAATAGTCACACCAATTCCTAAGAAAAGTAATTTTGAATAAGCTGAGTAATTTAAAATTATTTGGGAAGATTCAACGTTAACTTTAACCATATAGCCTTTATGCTTAGGGACAAAAGGCACAATTGATTGACAATTTTTAGCCTAAGCTGAGCAAGAAGGAACAAAGACCTTAAGTAGGACACATGATGCACTAACAAATGATAAGAGATAATTTCTCCTGGCAATTCTGTTAATGAAATTGTTGTTCTCTAGATGTAAAACCTAGAAACAAGCATTGGAGTCAAGAAGCCACAGCAAGATTTCAGATGTGTGTTGCAGGGATAAAACTTCAGGCTAAAGTGGTGGATCTCACAGACAGTGGTGCTGGAGTTGAACTCACTGACCTTTCTGCTGCTTATCCAAAAGTTATAAGTGATATACTTATTGACGAACATTTGGTTTTAAAAGATGAACCACCTTGTAAAGATACACAAGATGATAAACCTGTCAGTAAGATTGATTTGCCATTTGATCCTGATGTGCCTCAAGGTAAGACTTCATTTAAAAATGCATTTGTTGTAATAAAGCATTTCATTATAAATATAGATTGTAGGATTTCCTCGTCAAGTTGACATAATTTTCCAGTAGCAGTTTAATTCAGTGAACATATTGTACATAAAACACTGTGCTTTGTTCAGTTTAGAATCTTGTATATGACTTTTCAGAAAATGAATGGATCCAAGCCTCAGTGATTTTGTCAGTACCTATTAACTGTTGAAATGCTGTAAGAAGCCAATTTGTTGAAAACTAGTATTATATACGGGGCAACTAGGTGACACAGTGGATAGAGTGTTGGCTCTGGAGTCAGGAAAACCTGAGCTCAGATTTGGCCTCCGAAGACACTTAATAGCTTTGTGATGCTGGGCAAGTCACTTAATCCTGTTTGCTTCAGTTTCCTCGTCAGTCAAATGAGCTGGAGAAGGAAATGGTAAACCACTCCAGTATCTTTGCCCAAGAAAACCCTAAACGAGATCACAAAGAGTTGGACATGACTGAACAAGAATGAGAATATTGTGTACATTTCTAATGTAACTTTCCTTACAAGTACGATACTAGCTAACATTTACTTATACAGCACTTGAAAATACAGACACATAACAACAACAACCCTTTGAAGTAGAGAAGTCAGGGATAGGGATAAGCTCCCTGATAAGGAAAATTCCTCTATTTATGCAGGTTGGTATCTTGTCTACAACTTAGAGTCCTGTGGAGATACCTATACCATAGAGAGTTTAAATGGCTTTGCTTTGGTCACACAGTTAGTACATGTGTCAGAATTAGAATCAGAACCCAGGTTTTCCTGGCTTCAAAGCTAGTTCACTTAGTTACAACGACTTGAAGATGAGTACTTCAGATAGTATCTCCACTTTATGGATAAGGAGACATAGGTTCCAAAAGGCTAAATGATTTGCTCATGATCGACATAGTTCATATATCACTCAGAATTTTAAACCAATTCCTCTCAACTCCAGGTCCAGCACTTTACTCAGCCATGCTGTTTCTTGTTTCATATTATTTTGTGTAGGAGATAATGTTGTTGAAAAGTTTGTATTGATTAAATTTTTAGAAAATCAGATCCTATTTTAAATATACTAGAGGAGTTTGATATTTAAAGAAATTGTATTGTAATGTCTAAATTATTTTGTAAAGTACACAGATAACTTTTGTGAAGTCCTGATTTTTATGGATTGAGTTGGCTATATCAGGTATGCCTGTGTTTTAAATTTGACTGATCTGTTCTCTAGTTTGAATTTAAAGGTATGTATTATTTCCTGTTCTGCCATTTGCCTCTGTGTATAATGTTGGCTGTAGCTGTTTACTATTCTAGATGGTGGCTATTCTCTAATGTATTCATATATCCTCTGAAGAGAAAAATTCTGGTTTCCTTCAAAACTTAGCTCAAGACCTTTTCTGTTCACCCTCTCCCTATCACTTTTTATATATCTTGTATCTACTTATGGTTGTATGTCATCTCCTCTGATAGAACATAAACTTCTTGAGGATAGATTACATCAAGTGAAATATGCAAGCATTTTGTGTGCCTACTCTATACCAGGTGCTGTGTTAAGTTCAGTGGAAAATCAAAACAAAATAATCTCTACTCTCAAGGAGTTTAATAGGGGAGAAAACATGTAAGCACCATATACAAATGCTATATATAGGATAAATTGGACGTAATTCCAAAGGGAAGGCTTCTTGCAAAAGGTGGAAGTTTAGCTGAGACTTGCCCTATGTGAGTGACAGAGTTGTATTTGCCACTTGATCCCATCATTATGGGTCTGGGACCTTCTCTTGCACTGATGCACAGTCTTTCCCCTGGGCTCTGGCTGTGTGCCTATCTCTAGTGCCCACAAAGCTCTCTCACACTGTGGGCTAGAAAAATAGCTCACTCTGGGGGTGGAGCCAAGATGGCAAAGTAAAAGCAGAGACTTGCTTGAGCTCTTCCCCAAACCCCTCAAAATACCTGTAAAAAAGACTAAACAAATTCTAGAGTAGCAGAAGCCACAAAATGACAGACTGAAACAAATTTCCAGCCCAAGACAATCTGGAAGGTCAACAGGAAAGGTCTATTGCACTGGGCTGGGAATGGAGAACAGTCTAGAGTGGGCTGCGCCAGCACAGATGGGACTGGAGCAGACCTGAAGGGACTAAATCACTGGCAGCTGCAGAGGCTTCCAGACTTTTCAACCCACAAACTCCAAAGACAGTTTCAAATGTCAATAGGAAAGGTCTCTCACCTGGGTGAGAGAGGAGTGTGCTGGCCCCAGCCTCAGCCCCAGGGCAGCAGCAGCCAATGCCACAGCAGCGGCTGCTTTTGGAACTCTTGGCCTACAGATGGTCGGAGAATCAAGTGGCTGATCAGAAAGGGATTGCAGGGATCTCTTTGTTGGCTCTGAGGTAGGATTCTCTTGCTTTGCCCTGTTTGGATCTGGGTGGCGGTCGTAGGGTGAGGAGGAGTGCTGGCATGGTGGAGCTTGTAGTGGCAGTGGAGAGGGAATCCTCACAGTTCCAAGACAGAAAAGAGTGCTTGTGGAGACCAAAGCACAGGCCTGGAGAGGAGTAAACGTCTCTTTTGATCATACTACCTTGAAAGAACTGAAAATTTACAGGTCCCTAGAAATATCTCTGAAAACAGCTGCACAAAACCCCTGAAACTTGGGGCAGTGCACCTTCCACCTAACGAAGAACTCAAAAGTCGAGTAATTGGCTGGGGAAATGAGCAAATGGGGGAAAAAATCAGACTATAGAATCTTACTTTCTTGGTGACAAAGAAGATCAAAATCTACAAACAGAAGAAAACAAAGTCAAAGCTCCTACATCCAAAGCTTCCAGGAAAAATGTGAATTGGTCTCAGGCCATGGAAGAGCTCAAAAGGGATTTGGGAAATCAGGTAAGAGAAGTAGAAGAAAAATTGGGAAGAGAAATAAGAGTGATGCAAGAAAATCATGAAAAACCAATCAACGACTTGCTAAAGGAGACACCCCCCCCAAAAAAATACTGAAGAAAATAACACCTTTAAAAATAGACTAACCCAAATGGCAAAAGAAGTCCAAAAAGCCAGTGAAGAGAAGAATGCCTTGAAAAGCAGAATTGGCTAAATGTAAAAGGAGGCCCAAAAGCTCACTAAAGAAAATAAGTCCTTAAAAATTAGAATGGAATGAATGGAAGATAATGACTTTATGAGAAAAAAAGAAATTATAAAACAAAACCAAAAGAGTGAAAAAATAGAAGGCAATGTGAAATATTTTCAGCTCATTGGGAAAACAACTGACCTGGAAAAGAAACCTAGGAGAGATAATTTAAAATAATTTAAAAATTATTGGACTACCTGAAAGCCATGATCAAAAAAAGAGCCTAGATATCATCTTTCAAGAAATTATCAAGGAGAATTGTCCTGATATTCTAGAGCCAGAGGGTAAAATGCTTCTCCTAATTTATACTCGTGATGTTGATTGTAAAAAAATCTTAATTATAATATTTTTTATTTGGCTTTACTGATTTTCATCTTAACTGACCCCAGTCTTCTAGCCTATCATAATGTTTTTGATCTCACTGCTCAACCCAGTATGAGTTAGCTCTCCTTACTAGCTTTGGATCAGTTGTAGATGTGACAAACATGATAGGTATACCCTTATCCAAGACACATTTAAAAATGTTAAACAGCACAAAACCAGTCACTGATTTACTAAGACTCTACCATAGACCTTATTCCAAATTGACATTGAATCATTAATGACTCTTCTTGGAGCTTTTTTTTAATTTTTTGAATCCATCTAATTGTGTTATCTAGACTTCCTCTCTTTACCTATTGGACAAGAACTATGTGAGAAAACTTTTATCCAAAGCTTTGATAAAATCTAGATAAACTATGTTTTCATCATTCTACTTTGTATTGTAACCTTGTTAAAAAAAAAAAACAAAACAAAAACAGATTTAGTCTGGCACTGCCTGTGCTTGATGAAGACAAGCAGGCTGTGATCACTGCTTCCTTCTTTATGTGATCACTCATTGCTAGTCAATTTGCTAAGTATTTGATAAGTGCCTGCTATGTGCCAGGCACCATGCTAAGTGTTGAGAATACAAAAAGAAGCAAAAGATAATCCCTGATGTCAAAGAGCTCACAATCTGATGGGGAAGACATCGTGGAAATAAATATATACAAAATGTATACCGGATAAGTAGGAAATGGTTAAAGAGGGAAGGCATTAAGATTAAGAGGTGTTGGGAACAACTCTCCATAGAAAATAGGACTTTAGTTGGGAATTAAAGCTAGGGAAGCCAATAGGCAGAGGTGAGGAGGAAGAGAGCTTTCCAGGGATGGGGGACAGCAAGAGAAAATGCCCAAAGCTGAGAGATGAAGTGTCTGGTTTACGGAACAGCCAGGAGGCTTATGCCACTGGATCAAAGAGCAGTGCTGGGGAGTAAGGTATAAGAAAACTGGAAAGGTAAAAGGACACTAGGTTACAAAGGACTTCAGATGGTAAATGGAGGATTTTGTATTTGATCCTGGAGATTATATGGAGCCATTGTTGTTTACTGAATGGGGAGAAGGAGAGAATGGGTTTGAATCTCATATTCAAGAGATGTTGCAAAGGTGAAGTGAGAGTGATGGGCCTTGGCGAGAGATTGGATATGATGGTGAGAGACAGTGAGGAGTCAGGGATGACACCTAAGGGAACTGGACGGGGAAGATGGTGTTGCCTTCCACAGTCATAGGGGAGGCCTGTTTAGTAATCATTCTGGAATTTTTCCTGAAATTGAAATCATTGCTAACTTTGGAGAAAAAGTTTCAGTTGCTGGACTGCAGAGTTAAGAGGGAGAATGAGAGGAAAGGAAATGGAGATGTTGATTGTATATGAATTTGTCAAGGAGTTTAGCCATAAAAGAGAGGAGAGGCAGATCATAACTACTGGAGAGGGAAGTGAGGGTGAGGGAGGCATGGGTAGGTCTGTAAGCCACAGGGAAACATCCAGGGAACTGAGAGAGATGAAAGATATGTGAGATAGGGGTCAAATGAATCCCTTACTCAATGTAGATGAGTTTGCCTTGGCAAGGAGAAGGGCCCTATTGGATATTTTGACTGGATGTCATGTAGGGAGCTAATGAACTCATCCCATCTTTTCCTCCTTCCAACCCTTCTCTCCCCCCCCCCACAAATTCTACATTTCAGCCATTCTGCCTTGCTTGCTGTTTCTCACACAGTATGCTCTGTCTTCCATATCCTTACCTTTGTACTAGCTAACTAACCCCATGTCCTGAATTCTCTATCCTCACCTCTGCTTCTTAGAATCCTGATTTTATTCAAGGCTCAGCTAAATAACACTTTCTGCAGAAAGTATTTTTTTTCCAGAAAGTCTTTCCTGGCCCTTCCATTTGCTATTGTTTTCTTCTCTGTTACTTTGTACCTATTCTGTATATATCTTCCATATACTTTTTTTAAAATTCAGTTTTCTTTAATTTTCAGTTTCAAATTCTCTCGCTCTTTTCTCTCCCTTCCCCACCTGTTCAGAAGGAAAGAAAAACAAAACCCATTACAAATATGTATAGTCAGGCAAAACAAATTCCAGCATTTGTCGTATCTCCAAGGAAGCAAAGAAAATATGCTTCAGTCTTCACTGAGTCTGTCCACTCTTAATCTAGAGGTAGATAGTATTACAGGTAGCTTTTTAATGTACATGTTGTTTCCCTCACTAGAACATAACTCTTTAAGGGCAGAGTTTGTTTTAGTTTTTTTTCTTTGTATTCTCAGTACTTAACAAAATGTTTGCCATTAAGCACTTAATAACAGCACTTTGATAAATTGCACTCTGATTCCAATTTTGTATAGATTTAATGCAAGAACTACATTTTGTATCCTACTAGCTACCCTTTCTACTGAGCAGTGGAAGACAATAGAATTTCCGGTTGATGAAATTGTACCAGCTTGCATACTAGAGATAATAAGCCCAAGCTTGTTTTATGCATTACCAATTGAGAGTAGAGGTAAGAAACTAAATTTTGATGCCTGGTATTTCTTAAAATATGCTTAAAATTATATATATATATATATATATGTATATATACGTATATGTATGTGTATATATATATGTATACACACAGATACACATATACATACACACACAGAGTGAAACCTGAGTTATTTTGTATTCCTTTTAGTTTTGCTGTGCCCTGGATTTTTAAGAGAGAAATTCACCTGTGATTTGCCTGTCAGTAATTTAGTTTATATAATAGAGCAAAACAAACTCTTCTGGTTGTGTCTGGGTCAACAAATCAACCTTGTTTCTATGTAGTATATTTATGATATTGTATAGTAATAATGTTCAGAAAGCCCAGTTCATCAAAGAAACCTTCAGTTATGTTTAGTGTGCTAAGGAAGGCAGGCACATAACACAAATTTTTTTTTTCAGACATGAGGGTTGAAATGGAAAGCACTGCCTGATTAATCAAAAGACATTTGCCTAAGAATCCTAATTAATCAAGGTTTTACTGTATCTAGGTGTTTCAAGCCATTGTTTTCTAATTTAGCCTTGAAAATTTTACTACTATTCATACCTTTCTGTTTTTTGCATGGAAATTTATGTTCGGAAGACTTGAGTATTTGATTATGAGATAATAAATTATCAACAGCAGTTAGACAAATCTGAGTTGTATAGAGTTGCTTTTAAAATGTTGTAAATTAGGCCTCAAATAAGGTCTTGTTTTTTTTTAAATGATTTAAGTTTAGAAGCATGGTGAAAGCTAAAATCTGCTTTGTACCTAACTTCCTCTTTTTAATTAATATTGATAGTAACTATATGTAGAGAACTGTACCAAAAAAATCTAGGGACCAAGAATTCTGACAGCCCTGCAAGTAACAGAAGTCAAAATTAGAATGAATATTTTTAAAAAAAAAACTAGAGAGGACAATATACATACACACAGGTGTAGATATTTTTGTCTAAATACACTTGAAATGACGGATTAACTTGCTATTCTTTTTAATCTTGATTAAGATGTAGTATGTACAAGCTAAAACTGCTCACAGAATAACTTTTTATATATTTTAAGCAGACCAAGAAAAATTAAATTTGATGACAGTTAAATTAACAGAATATTGCAACTCTCAGAAAAATAGAATACTCTTTAAACCAAGACTTGGAGATGTTTGCTGTGCCAGATTTACAAGTAAGGATCTTTCCATTAAAGCAGTAACTATGTGTTTCTTTTTATCTGTAACTAGAGATTTGAATCATGTTAAGTGCAAAGCTCCTAAAGGTAAGGGGCTCTATGTCCATTCACTTATAGCTAGGTTGTGTAGAAGAGTGTTAACAAGGCCAAGGTCATGGGTGTGGTTCTAGTGTATGGAAGAATTCCTTTGTCTGTTTTGTGGCTAGCTTTTGCAGAAACCTGTGCCTTTGGTTTACAGTTGGAAGTTGGGCAAGAACATAAATTGATTTGTACAAACCCATCAACACTTCTAGAAACACAATTTGTCCATGCCCTATTTGTAGTAGGAGAGAATGTTGTATTTGTATATGAAGATGCCATGTGCATGTAAATAATGAAAGATGTTCCATGTCATATAGTGTGCAATAGAATGTGATTGATCTTATTTAAAAAGATTGAAAGAGTAGAAATGTATAAATAAATCCAAATAGTCATATTTATATGAGCAAATATTTTGGGTGTCTTAAATGTCGTAGCATGACAATCAAAGTGATGCTTGTTTTTTTTTTTTAATAAGTAGATAGTGCATTGTAAGTTATACCGTTGGTTGTTGGCTGTATTTTGTGTTGTTATAAAATACTGAAACCCAGTGGTTTGATAACAATAGAACATTAGGCTTAAATTTGTTTTTTTTTTAATGAAAGTAAACAGTTTGGAATAAAATGAAAATGTAATCTTTAAACTTCTGAGCTACAGATATATTTGGAGAGAAGCATAGAGATTAGCTAATCTCTCAAACTTTAGGAAAGGCAAACAGTCTTATATGCCTATTGGCTCAACTTCCCATTGTCTGCCATAGCAGGCTATAAATTTGGTGACATAACAAAGGATGAAACTGTTTTAGTATGGCAAGAGTAAGGAAATATGTAGCATTTTTCCTTTCTTCATGTGTATGGATTGAAAATTTTTAGTGATTTAAAATTATTACTGGCCAGCTTTCAAGGGATGAGAACAGTAAATGTAATTTCTTATTTGAGGTCTCATCTTTTAGGTGACAATTTTTGGTACCGTGCTGTCATCCTGAAGGTCTCAGAATCTGAGGTAAAAGTACTGTATGCTGACTATGGAAACATTGAAACTTTGCCTTTTTCTCGAGTTCAGCCAATCACCACCAGCTACCTGGAACTTCCTTTTCAAATAATTAGGTGCTCATTTGAAGGTAAAGTTTTAATAGTTATTTTCCAAATGCGAAATTTTTATAAGCATGTCCCATATTGTTGACAGAACTGATGTTCTTCTAACCTTACAGCCTTTTAAGTGTTAATGTTACATGCTCTCTCTGTGTTTAATAATGTACTTGACTTGTCAATGAACATTTGAATGAGACTAATAAGTTTTTTTTTTATTTAATGCACACGAGTAAAGGCCATTTTTTTTACATCCCAGGTATAGATCCAACTAGATGAGATTAGACTGGTTCATACTACATAGACTATTTTTTTTGAGAGGAACCAGATTTATTATTAAAATTTTCTTTCCTAGGAAAATAGTACATGGAGGCAGTTTTATAAACCCAGCTGAAAATGTGTAAATTCATTTTGACCTTCATCAGTAGATTCAGAAAATTACCCAAATTTCATCACTTTTATAATTAAGATTATATGCCTCACAGAATAAGAGAATGTAGAAATACTGTCATTTTTGTCAACTAATTATTATAACTAATTTTTTTCCAGGAATAATGGAATTGGATGGGGGATGGTCTCCATTAGTAGTAGAGCAATTAAAAAAACTCATGTTGAATCAGAATGTCATGGTTTCAGTAAAAGGAATCATTAAGAATGTCCATGCAGTGTCTGTTGAAAAGCATTCTGAAAATGGTACTATTAACATAGCTGATAAGCTAGTGATGGAAGGTCTGGCAAAGCACATCACAACTGAAAATCAAAGTGTTTTGAATAAAGGTAATTTTCCTCCAAACTTAAAATTGTACTTTTAGATTGATTTGTTAGTAAAATTCAGTTGGATACCTCTCACAACTTTTTTTTAACGTAGAAATAGTTGAAGTAGAAGATGTTTGTGTTCAAAATACTTTTTTTTTTGTTATTGTAGCACATTTTATTAGTTTGCTAATAGTTTCTTGTATTTCCTTATAGGACAGACTAATTGTTGCTGCATAGAGTTAAGGAAACAAGTAAGTTAAATCCCATTAAAGTGAAAAAGAACTTCATAAGTTTTTAGTAATAGTGAATATAATTTTGTCTTTTTATACCCATAGGTGGAAAAACACGAACAGATACTACTCTTCCTTTTAAATAACCCATCAAATCAAGATAAATTTACTGAAATTAAAAAGTTGCTAAAAAGTTAAGTATGTTAAATGACATGTGATTCATTTTTTTGTACCTACTGAGTAAAATCATAGTGAATTATGTTGTTTGAATGCATCTTACTGAATAACATTTTGGAATAACTTTATTCTAAAACCTAATTACCTAGAATCTGGTTTCAGGTTATCTTAATTTTTATATAATGACATCTATTACAGTTTACTACTGTGATGAAAATCATATGCAAGAGAAATTAGGAATGTAGTAGAATTTTTTTTTAATTTTAACTTAGTTTTTTAAAAATAAATAATTTTTGAAATGTATACCTTACTTGTTAATTTAGTTGAATTAGAGACCTATACATGCAGATTTTAAAGTGAAGTCTCATAGTTTAGTTCATTTGTATAAAGAAAGTTTTGCATAGATGTTTATATATGTTGTAGTGGGAGTTAAAAAACACACAGAAGTAGCAATATATTTCATATCAAAGCAAATTTATTTGTGGCTTCATTAACTCCAGTTTAATAAATCTGCATATCTAGACACTCAATAAATGTTAGTTGAATAGTGTGGTGGGAGTTTCCCATCATTTTTGTTTGCTAGCTTTGTTTTGTTTTATTTTCTTTTTCAAGAAAGCTGTCCAAATTCTAAACCAATCTAGTAGATGATTAATGAAAGAAAAAGAGTATTTTAGGATTTGGGGTTTTTTTTTTTTACTTAAGATCATAGGATTACAGATTTAATTTAATTAAGGGTTTTCTGTTTTTAAAAAATACATATTGACTTCTGTAGAGTTGTAAAATTTATCCTTTGTTTAAATACTTGTAACTCAAATAAATACTAAAAATCAAAGCCAGCTTCAGAACGAACACTACTGCTGATCCATATGAACATGGATGGTAAGAACCTAACTGTTCTGCCACTAAATCGCAGTAAAACTTTAGGCAAGTCATTTAACTCTGCTGTGCTTCAGTCTTCTCATCTGTAAAATGTGCCTATCTCACAGAGGGGTTGTGAGGATGAGTTTTAAAAACAATCTATTTTGGTGGAAAATGGTGTGTATTTTCAGTTTTGCTAATCCCTAAAGGCAGCCTTTTGACAGGACTGGTAGATGAGCAAGAAATCTGTGTAATGGAACACTGTTCTTCAGTACATCAAAAGAGCTATGATTTCATCGGGGTGGGTGTGCCCATCACTCAACTCCTTCATG
Source organism: Phalanger gymnotis (assembly GCA_028646595.1). Taxonomy (NCBI): domain Eukaryota; kingdom Metazoa; phylum Chordata; class Mammalia; order Diprotodontia; family Phalangeridae; genus Phalanger; species Phalanger gymnotis. The sequence continues at coordinate 75,338,825 of CM053624.1, read as the reverse complement.
TTTAGTAGATGGTTTCATGAGTTGCTCAAGTTCATCACCTGGTGGCTGGTCTTCTGATGACGAGCCTTCCAGAATTTAGCTAGGCTGGTTCTCATGGTGATGACATTGTGTCACAGCTCCTGAACTGGAAGTCTTTCCAGCTTGGTTGTAGGACTTGCCAGAGCTTGCTCTCTGCTAACATAACTTTGAAGAATCCGAGTTATTTCTGTGCCATGATACAGCATGGAAGTGGGACTTTAATGGAGAACGCCCCTCCTTATTCAGTGAATACATCTAGGATTTCATCTGCACACCGGATGTAATATTAGAATAATTTTTTTAGAAGAGAGAAATGTCAAGACATGAAACCAAGGTCTGTGTTATGAAAAATGTTTACTTGATTGCTCAGATACACTTTCTTCTTCCTATACAATTCATTATTTTTTTCAACCTTCCAAAGCATACCTTCAGTGATTATGACTGATAGGCTTAAAATATATTGTGAATGTTTTCTAACCATTGGAGAAATTTTTGAATTTGTGGCATGGTGTATTCTGTGTTTTGGAGTGGAGGGTGATAAAGGATTTCACTAATAATGTGTACTTGAGAATAACTTTTATAAATATTTCATTTTTGTTTCAACCTTTTCAGTAAAATAATTGACCAAAACAAGAGAGTACTGTGGTGATAGGACACAAGTGGTACTGCAGCCTGGCTGTCACCTCTCACAACTGGTGGAACTATTACTGTGAATATACATACCAATATAAAATTTATTTTCTTTTGTTTGATCATGTGGAAAGGTGGAAATTTTTATTACATACCAAATATAAAGCCATAGTGATGGCATAATGGCATTATTTTCTAACTGCATGGAAGATTTGTCAAATGATATAAGCTGCTTCACTTAGACAAAACTGATTTCTGTTCAAGTATGCTTATTTATGCTCAAAAATATGGAGGAAAAATGAATAATTTGAGAACCTTAATAAGTAAGGCTATTGTATAATGCATACACAAAGGCTGCTGACTTTCTGTTTTATCAGAAATGTAGCCATTACAAGAAACAAACACTTTAAAATGGGAAATAAAAATGGCTAGCAATAGGACTTAGTGGAATTAAGCAGAGTCTAGACTCATTTAGGAGAGAAAATAAAGAGTACTTATATTCTGGATTCTGCTTTCCTTCATCTCTACTTTTTTGTACTGTTTTCCTTTCATACAGCTCATTTCATCCAGTTACCCTTTTTCCTCTGTATGGTAAAATTCTTACTTGTGTTTTTTCCTCCCAGAACATAGAAGCATATAATGTATACTCTCCCCTCAGTTCACCAGCACTGCAATCTCTCTATCCGCATCTCTTTCTGTCCAATTCCAACGCTAAACTGACCTATTTTTCATTGGTATTTGGCATAAAGCATCTTTCTCATCATTTTTTTCTTTTTCAAACCTATAGCTATTCCATCAATGGTAAGTAGAATTTGACTTGAAAAAGGATTTATTGAGCTTTGAAACAGAAAAGCAGTTGTCCTGATGACAGTATAAATTTCTTCAAAACAGCCCAGTTGAGAGGATTGAAAAAGTTTCCATGAAAACAAAGGCATATTAAGGGTATCCTAAATTCATATTCTGTCAGTACAACTCAGTTTCTAGAATAGTACTTTATATTTTCTCCCTATACCCCATTACAATTTTGGAAAAGTTCAAGTCACGAATTCATAGTAAAATATATTCAGATTTGGGACTTAGAGACTTTCGTTTGTTACCGTTATTCTTCAACTCTTATGCATTGAATATTATTCTTTTTCTCAGGCAAACATTATTTTTCCATCAAATGTTAAAATTCTCCCATTTTGTCTAGTTCTTATCTCTCCTCTCCAAACAGACTCATCTTGTCCTACTTATAGAACTTTCATGTATCAATATTTTTTCATTTCCTTTTTTTTGAAAATAGCCTGAAAAGCAGTGTTTTTACTCTATTGTGTTTACTATTCATACAAATTCCAGTTAAAATATTTCCTGAAGCATATGAAAGATATGAAAGCAGTTGAAAACATGGAATCTAAAACTTGGGTTTCTCGTACAAGAAAGGAAAAAAAACCATAAAACATGGAAAAGCTTTAGTAAATTAGAAATCTTTCTATTTAAACACCATGGTAGCTTAAAAGATTTTACTTTGTACTTATGTTCCTTACCCAAAAGGTTTTTGACTCTCCCTTTGTACTTAACAGTATATAAAATGCTGACTTATTTACATTAAAAGCTAAAGGATATTGTTCTATCTTCATCTACTTTTTTTTTCCCCAAGGAGTTCAAATCACAGGGAGAAAATATAAAACAGAAAAAAACCTTTCAAAGTTAACTTGGAAGTAGGTTGGCAACACATGTATTGATAGCAAAAAACAGGTGTTATTTCAAATACAGGTGAGATCCCATTAAGTCACACTTCAAGGGAGTAACATCTTACTTTGTTGCACTGGAATTAAGTTGTATGGAATATTGCTTGAAATAAGTGAAATGTGGTAATCCCTTGTTATCTAGCCATACTGTTATAATGGTTATTTATTGAAATGACAATTGACCTTTACCAGTAGAGTTTCGGTTTGAATTTTCTGTAAAAGATCACTTTTGATCTTAATACTCATTTCTCTGTGAAGAATTTTTAAGGAAGGAGACAAGTGATAGACAAGTCTGTCCCTCCCGCTTACTTTTATGCTTGTTCTTCATGCTTTTGTTTCAAGGGCTATTGAATCCACAGTGTCGTTGGAGTAAAATTCCTGTGTAAGTAACTAGTGCCTATTAATCATAATTTTGTTTTGACCTGTAGTTGTTTTTTACTTCTTGATTTTGATGATAGTTTTTGTTAACTTTTAAAGAAAACTTAGTGTCATTAAATGTTCTACTAATGTTCTGGTTTGCTCTTCTATATCTTGTGGTGAACAGATCTTTTACCAACCGTTTTCAGGTGGTCAGAATAATATAGCGTATGATACTACCTTCCTCTTCTTACGTGGAGAACGCTTAACATGCTTAGTATGGGTTTACAAATTTAGTGGATGCTAATAACCGAGTGCTGGATCAAGGGACAAACAGCTTTATGGGATGTCTTCGTCTGTGTAGCGGTGGGACCCTAGGCAATTCATTATTCTTTGTCACCATTCCATGAAGAGAGCAAGCTACTCTTTTACTTCTAACATGGGCATACCAGAAGGTCACAGTGATCAAGAATTTAGGGTCTTTGAGGGCAAGAAACATCTCACCGTACCCCATTAGGTGATACGTAGGTGAGGTGTCTATGAATAACTGAAGGAATGAAATCTATTTGGATTAACTTAGATTTTAGAGCTCAGATAGCAGGGGTTCTTAACCTAGGGTCAGTGGGTAGATTTCAAGGGGTCCATGAATTTGACTAAGAAAAAAAATTACATCTTCATTTTCACTAACCTCTAACTGAAATTAAGCATTTCTTTGAATTATTTAAAAACATTATTCTGAGAATGAGTCCTTATGTTTTATCAGACTTCTAAAGAGGTCCACGACAAAAAAAAAAAAAGGTTAAGGACCACTGCTTTAGAAAGGAGACCATAGATCCATTCTGTGTGAGGGAAACATGTAAAGCACTTTGTAAACTTCAAAGTGCTACATAAATGCTTGCTATTATTATAACGACTAGTCTTGCATGACACTCAACCAATAAAATGAATTTTAATAAATATCTTTATTAAAAAGTACTAGAAACAAGAAATTCCAAATGGATTGTTAATTTGTTGCTGCTGATTTTTTCCATTATGATAGAATTAACCCATTCACTTATTGCTTATTTTTATGGTTGCCATGATTTCTATAAAAAACCCATCAACATCAAAAAGCAGAATTTGAATTCGTGCCTGTTAGATTTTTTTGTTCATTCGTTCAGTTGTGTATGATTCTTTGTGACAGTGTGGTCTGTGCCATTTTCTTGAAATGGTTTGCCCTTTCCTTCTCCAGTGGATTAAGGTAAACAGAGTTTAAATGACTTGCCATATTCACGTGGCTAGTAACTGTTTGTAGCTAGATTTGAACTCTTAAGTCCTCCTGACTCCAGGCCCAGTGCTCTATCCATTGAGCCACCTAGCTACCTCATAGGCAAACAGAGGTTAAGTGACTTGCCTAAAGTCACACAGCTGAATTTGAACTTTGGTCTTCCCAACTCCAGACCTAGCATGCCACCCACTGAGCCATCTAGCTGCATTGATACTAGCTCTATTAAAAATTAATTTGCCCTTTGAAGTTTACAGTACATTTTATTTTTAGTGTTGTTTTATGCAAAAGGTGTGTGTGTATGCCGTACGTACACGTGTGTATGCCATATGTACACATGTGTATATGAATATTTGTGTGTATGCATATTACACACATAAACATACTGCAAGAACAAAATACACTATACATAATTAAATTCAATTAAAGTAGAGTTTGTAAATCTCAACTTTTAAGAACTGGGTGGAATTATTCCCCTAGCATTCTGTTCACAATTTTCAGCCTACTGAATCTTGAACTTCCTGTTTTGAAGATGGTACATTGTTCTCTCTTTTTCTTAACTCTTAATTCAGCAGTCCTTTCTCCCATGGGTTTTTTTTTTTATCTAGTTAGAGCTACAGAATTAGGCCCTATATGTTTTCTTTGGTGCTTTTGTTCTTTCCTCCTGGACCCCACCCCTCTCTTGTCAATAACTTTTGTTTAGATTTTCCAGAACACTTCAATCTCTTGGTTTGTTTTAAACGTATTTGGATTTATTGTGCTTTTGGGATTCCTCTTACCTCAGAGTAGTTATAATATTTCATTTTTCTCAACATGGAAGAATTTTAAGGTGTTAGAGCATGAAGGGACAGTGAGACACTGACGGGCGTGGGGAACCTTTGGCCTCAAGGCCGCCTGTGGCCCTTCTAGGGCCTCGAGTATGGCCCTCTAACTGAATCCAAACTTCCCAGAACAAATCCCCTTAATAAAAGAATTTGTTCTGTAAAACTTGGGCTCAGTCAAAAGACTGCAGGTTCCCCACCCATGGGTCCACCCCCTTTATTTTCCAGATCTTGAAAATAAGGTCCAGAGACATTTTTACTTGCTCAGAGTCACACATGTGAAAGGCAGTCAAAAGTAGAACCAACTATTCTGTAGTCTATTAGTAAAGCTTTAGTGATCTTGTTCTTAATCTTTTTGGTGTCATGAATGCCTTTGGCAGTCTGGTGCAGCCCATAGACCCCTTGTCAGATTAATGTTTAAGTCCACAGACCTCAGGTTATAAACCTGTGCTTTAGTGTGTATAATCTTCAAAAGTTTACATTACTGTGGAGAGGCACTGAAAAAAGTTTGCACACTAAATACACAAAATAATGATATATACTGATCATTATTACTGGGTGTTAATTTTTGACAACATAAACAATTGTAATAAAACAGAAAAGATATTGGAAGGATCAATAATAGAAATTAGGAGGTTGAAATATTTTTGGATGTATTACATTTTGTCTAGCTATTGTTCCAGCCAAATTAAAAAGATGTGTCAAGTTTGCAGGGTGCAAGATTAACTTATAAAAATCATTTGAATTCTTACTCAGTATCAATATGGATCAAGAAAGTACAATCAAAAACAATTTATAGTAATGGCTAAATATGGGGGAATTAACTCACCTAATATACGCATGCCCTTAAAAATATATGTGTGTATACATATATGTGTATATGTACATATATACACACATATATACAGAGATAACCCTCTGACTGAAATAACGGAAGAATTAAGTAATTGAAGGGGCAGTCAATATTTATGAGTGAAATTAGATTAATGTAATAGAATATTTTCACAATTAATTACATATTTCATACAATAGGTATGGCATATAGAGAATTGGTATGAGTCAGAAAACCTGAGTTAAAGTTGTACTTCTGACAGAGCCTGGCTCCGGTGGCTTTGCACAAGTCGTTGAATCTTTCACTAGCCCAGACAATTCACTGAGATGATAAATTGCAAACAGGTATTGATGTGCCTTCATCAAGGGAGTTTCTTCAGGAGTTTTATATACCAATGAAATCACAGGTCTCATTATTTTTTTAAGAGAAATTATCAGGGGATGTTTTTATAGAACAGGATAAAATCGATGAATTGTAGGTAGAAATGGGCAAGGAATATCAAGGGACACACTAAGGGAAAAAAACATTAAGATAGTCTTTCATTCCCACACTGAAACATTACAAAACAGTTCTCAAAACTATCTAGTAAAGAAATATAATAAAGATAGTTGATGTCCAACCAAATCTACATAAAAGATTAGTTTTTTATTAACTTAAACTTTTTATAAACACATTTATAGTTTTTCATAAATTTATAGAGACTAAAAAAGGAAGAAAGATTCGTTTAACAAATAAAATTCAAAAAAATGGCTAGCCATTTGGTAAGGAATGTATTTAAGTCAAGCATTCTTAACCTGGATTTTGTGTACCTCATAGATTTCAGGAGGAGCTATTAATTTGGAAGGGAAAAAATTAAATCTTTCTTTGGTTTCCTTTGTAATTTTATGTATTTCATGCATTTAAAAACACCATTCTGCAAAGGGGGTCCATTGGCTTCACCAGACTGCCACAGAGATCCATGATGCAAAAGAGGTTAAGAACACTTGATTTAGGTTCATATGGCATACAACATACCTCATTGCATTCCAGACGGAAGATAAATTCTTTTAGAAATAATGAAAATCGTGTTAGAAAATAGAATAGCATCTCAGTTGTGGAGGGGAGATTACCCTGTTGAGGACATGAAAATGTGCCAATACATCAGACATATATTTACAATATATTTACAAGAAATCATAATTAGGAAAATGGCAAATTTGATGTAAAGTTGACATATAAAACAAGGAAATGTGAAAAATTTTACAAAGGCAGCTCCTGGGCCATAGTGGATAAAATGATCAAAGTGTGTAAAGGGAGAATTTTCAAAAGAAGAAATCCAATTTTTAAATTTATTTAAAATGTTTATCTTCATTCTAGTCAAGACATACCCGTGCTATCAACTTCATGAACACATCAAGTTGGCAAAAAATAAAATAGCACTCAGTGCTGGCACAGTTGTTGAGAAACAGACACTGCTGATGGAATTGCAAACTAGTAAGATCATCTTAAGAGTTGAATAATTTTCAGTGAGTTATAAAAATTACACCCTTTGATGCAGTAATTACATTGTTGAGACTAATATTTTTTTTTAAATCAAAGAGCTCTCTATTCCAAGATTTTTATAGCATTTTCATTTTTTTTTGAAATTGCAAAAAATTAGAAACAACTTAAATATCCAACAGTAGAGGTGAAGGCTAAAAAAAATTATGGTATGTTATGGAATTGAGATCAGGTATGAGAAATAAAAAGAAATAGGAAAAGAACTTGTAATGCAGAGAAAAAAAAGGAGAACGAAAAGAATACTGTACTCGTGAGGAAAAGGATTGATGGACAAAAAAAAAAATCCAGTGGGGAGAGAGAGTGATTAAAAAGTCATATTTTACACATTGAAATTTGCTTATTTCAATGTAAATAGTTTCAGTGCAACCAGTTGTATTGATATTTAGTATCATTTACAATAAATCATTTAAAGGATTTCTTTATTATGGAGTTGAGACTGTGAGTTGGATGAGAGCATTATCAATGAAGATTTTCATGGCACCATTCAGTAATTCTTCTAGCAGTGATCTTTATAATAAAGTTGGTTGTGGGTTTTTGTTTTTAATCTTTGTAGTCAATTTCCATATCATGGAAGTAGGGCAAATGAGCCTTGTGTGATTGGCATAAAGTTACAAAACTTTAAAATGTATTTTTGTAAAATTACAAAAATATTGTTCTAAATTGTTTCAAGTAAATAAGGAAGATTCAGAATGTATAGAAATCCCGTATGCTTTTGTAAGATAACAATCCTGTATTGTCTCATTTTTATAAATTCAAATTGCAATATTTTAGATTTGCTTACTTTATCTATTATAGAAATCATTTGAAGGTTCTGAAAGATATTTATATGTATCATTCCCTTCATCTACAGTACTCCCATTTCAATAACAGTAGTGGGTATTTGATAATTAGAAATTCTGTCATGTGGTGATATTCATGCAGTTAAACTCAGTGCATTCTTTCTGGACACTGTTCTCTGGTTTTCATGACAGTGTTTTCACTTGTTTCTCCTCCCTTTTTGCCTCTCTTCAGTCATCTTTGCTGGATCATCATCCACGTCATAGCCCCTAATTTTGGTTATATCCCAGACCTTTCTTGCTGTGTGTGTTCTCTTTTGGTGATCTCATTAACTCATGAATTCAGTTAGCTTTATACAGATTACTTCCTGATCTCTATTTATGCAACCCTAGTGTCTTTTGAACTCTAGTCCCACACTGGGCATTTTTAGCTGGATATCATAGAAATGTCAAATTTAGCCTATCCAGAAAAGAGGTCTTGTATGTTTTCCCTCAAAACTCATTGCTTTTCAGAACTTGCCTATTTTTGTTAAAGAGACCACCATTTTTCCAGGCACCCAAATCTTCACCCTGTATATCCAATCATTTGCCAAATTTTATGGTTATTCCTTCCACAACATCTTTTGAGTTCAATTGCTTCACTTCAGTTGCATCACTCTTGTTTAGATACTCATCACCTCTTGCCTGGACTATTACAGTAGCCCCTTAATTGATCACCCTGCCTCCAAATTCTCATTTGCAGCGTTTGGTGGCTGCTCAAATCCTGTGTTTAAAGCACAAGGTAGGACCAGACAAAATGGAAGGAAGCAGTGTAGCCCAAGCTCCCCTTACAGCTACTCCAAGAAAGATCTCAGAGGAGTGCCAAGTCAAGTAGTGATCAGAAACAAAAAGAAAAGCCACATTGGAGTTTTCCACATAAGACGACATACTTGATCCACAGGCAGGTGACTTAAGACAGGAAATATGAACAAGGGTGGATCAGGATCTCAGAGCCAGTCATCATCCTTTATCCCTTTCGCTAATGAAAGAAGGTTGTAGATTGTTGTTCAGATCCCAGTAGCAGGACACCAATTACAGTTCCACCAGAAGTGGGCAGAACATAGCTGTAATACAGGCTCAGTCTGAAAGTAAGGCTGAAGGAATGAATAAACCAAAAAATGTGTGACTATGATGTGAAGTTTGCCCAAGACAAACCAATAAGAATAATTCCAAAACACTTGTAAGGAAAGCTTTGAAAAAAAATCTTACCTGCAGGACAAATTCACATTCCTGGGAGAGGTAATGCAAGAGTTTTTCTTTAAATGATACAATTAATGAGAGGACTGGAGGAAATAATTGGAAAACAAATGAGAGCTGTGAAGGAGAGACTTGGAGAAAAAAATAAAAGCTTAACATAGGTATAAAATCTAACCCACATAACAGACTGCCTGAGAAAGTGGACCAAACAAGTTAATGACTCCATAAGACAGAAAAAAAGTCAAAAGCTTAAAAAAGAGAAGAAAATATAAGATATCTCATGAAAACAGCTGACATAGAAAATACATCAGAGAAATAATTTAAGAAACGGACTCCCTGAAAACCATGACCAAAAAAACAAAGCCTGGATATCACATCTCAAGAAAGAAAACTGCCTACATGGACCCCCCAAAGAATCCATTGGAGTGAGAAAGTACTAGAACAAAAGGACAAAATGATGAAAGGCCCCAAAATGAATATTCCATGGAATACAGCCAAAATCCAGAGCTTCCGGGTCAAAGGGGAAATACTGCATACAGACAAAAAGAGTTCAGGTGCCAAAGAATCATGAAGATAATGGGATTTAATAGCACCACTTAAAAGAGCTGAGAACATGGAATATAATATTCTAAAAGGCAAGAGAGAGGGGACAAGAAGAAACAATTCAGCAAAACTGAGTGTATAATCATGGTGCAAAAAAAAAAAAATTAGACCTTTAATGAAATAGAAGACTTCCAAGCATTCCTGATGAAAAGACCAGAGCTTGAGTAGAATCTTTAAAATACAAACATAGGAGGCAAGAGACGTGTTAAAAGGTAAATACAAATGAGGAATTGGAAAGAACTTTATTAAAAATTTTTAAACGTTCTAATGATGAGAGAAGGAGATGACTACAAGTTTCCCTTCAAAACCTTAATGTCATGAGGAGTCATAGGGGAGTCAGATAAGAAAGAAAGTCTGGGAGTGGTTTTGTTATGTTTTGATTATCTTAAAAGAAGAAAGGGATGGGGATGTGTAGAGACTTAATACATGAAATCAGGTTGTCTACCCAAATTAGGAGAGCAAGTGTCATTAGAACTGTAATTTGAAATTGTGAAAGGGTAGAAACGTGCAGTTTGGTGTAGAAAATACACCCTTGTGCTCCTTCAGTCTTCTGGGAGAGAAAAGACATAAATCCTTGACGGTTCAAAAAAAAAAAAAAAAGCCAAAGCATAGGTCTGTCCGTACTCAGCACCAGTGGCTTCCTGTCACCTTAAGATCAATTAGTTTAAAGTCCTTTGTAACCTGACTCCAGCTTACCTTTCCAGACTACGCATTACCGCTGTCCAGACAAACTGGCCTACTTGCTGTCCTCATGTATTGTCTTAGTGCCTTTACGTAGGCTGGAATACGCCTACCTTAGTTTCACATCTTAGGATTTTTGGTTTCCTTCAAAGCTCAGCTCAAGTAACACTTGTATGCAAGAGAGCTTTAATGATTCCACCACTAGGTTTCTGTATTCCCCCTCCCCCATTCTCTTGCATTATGTGTACATTTTATGGGTATTTGCGTACATACTATTTACCATCAATTTTATGTAAGCTTCTTAGAGTTAGGGGTTTTCAGTTTTTTACTTTGTATCCCAAGCACCTAGCAAGGTGCCTGGCCCATAGTGAGCACTTAATTAATGCCTGGTGACTGATTCTTATGAAATTGTATGTAAAATAAACATCTATGAAATAATTTTCTCTTAGATTTCCATTGTAATGTAAAAGGTTTGTTCCTACCTAAAATAGTTTGCCTTAATGTTGAATAATTGCATTTAGGAATTTTACTGAGTTGTTTTGTTCTTAATTGCCTTACCTCACCATCCCCATAAAAAACCAAGGGGATAACCCATGTGGTCTTTTTTGGTCATTTACAAGTTTGGAGAAGGGTTGGTTGTAGTAGTGATAGAAATTAATTGTTCAAACACCAACTATCCCTCTCCACAAGCACACCTTAAAATATACTAAGTAGTTCTTACTGCCTTGGAAGCTGGACTTAAGAGGACTTAATGTTTAACCAGCTGTCTTGGGAAAGACCTAGAATTAGTAGCACAATCTGCTTAAAGAGATGAGAGGAAGAGAATGAGATCTAGACCTTTTTTTTTTTTCTGTCAAGGACTAGTGACATTGAATTGAGTATTATACAAGTAAAAAGCATTTTCAATTTCTTTTTGGAGAAAAATGGAAAATGTTCCAATACTAGTTTTTAAACTAAGGACAAGGAAATATTTAAATTTAGATTCTTTTGCGAGGTTGGAGAGATGGGTCCAGTACTATAAACAAAGTTTTTCATTTACCTATTATAAAATAACTAAAGGAGAAATGTCAGCACTGACCTGTTTTCTTATATATATAAATGTTAAATTGCACGAATGTAGCTTTATGTTAACCTGCATATCTCTGTTCATTTAGCCGTTTTTCAGTGAAAATAAAAAAGGAATTAGATACTTGGTCATCTAGGCCTTGAAGCAGAGATAATCATCCTTCAACCAAATCAAAAAGAGAATGAGACTGTACAAACCCGCTATGATAACCTAGCCTAGAATTTAGTAAACTGGCTCTGGCAGATTGCTCCTGCTGCTGATTTCAAAGAAAATCTGGACATTCTTAGGTCAAAATTCATAACATTCAAGAAGCCTTCCTTGATTGAGGCAGCATGACATAGTGCTTGGAGTACTGAATATAGTCAAGAAGACACGAAAATTCTGATACTACATAGATGTGTGACTGCACAAATTGTAACCTTTGTACCTTGGTCTCATATCTGAAATGAGGCAGTTGCCCTCAGCCACTAAACTCCCTCGGTCTAAATCTATGATTCTATAATTGGTTACCATTCCCCTACTATAAAAATCTGAGAATTTCTATTTGGTTTTTGTTCTCTGCCTTGTGGCCCCACTTTCTAATTGTCTGGTTCCTCCCAGAACTTCAATTTTAAGGAGGAGAACAAGGCCAAAGATGTCTTCATCCCCCTCTAGGCTTTATTCCAGTCTATTTCCATTTATGAGCTCTCTGTCCACATCCTCATTACCAACCAATTATGTTGAACACTGCTTTATTAAAATGTCTTTGTGCCTAGCAGTGCAAGAGGAAAGGGATACTGGACAGTGACAAATAAAATCGACCTTTTCATCAAGGAACTTGTGTTCTATTAGGGAAACCAATGTACAGAGTTTTAAAGGAAACTGGGTACTCTGAGATTGGGAAGGAGTTAATTTTAGCCATTGGGACAGCCAATGCAAGAAAGAAGAGGAAATGTGTGTGAGGAACAGCCATGGACATGAGTTCATATAGAAGTTATGTATAATAAGCCAGAAAGGTAGGCTGGAACAAGGTTATGAAAGGCTTTATAGACTAAACAGAAATTTGTGGTTTATCCTAGAGGTAACAGCCACTAGAGCTTACTGAGGAAGGAGCAGAGTGACCAGTGCTTTCAGAATAAGAATTTGGCAGCTATTTAGAAGACGGATTGGAGAGGGGAGAGTAGAAGTCAGGAAAACCAATTAGAAGGCAATTGTGATAGTCCAGATGAGAAGTTAGGAAAACTTGAATGAGAGTGGTGACCCTGAGTGGAGAGAGAATAAGTGATAGAATGAAAATCATTCAAGTGCTTCTTATGGGCCAGCTACTGTGCTGGGAATAAAATATTAAAAGAGAGTTGAGGAGCTAATAGTCTAATGGTGGTTGTCCTTTGTTCTTGAAGACGACCAGAATGACATCACTATGTTAGAATCAAGTTACAGTGCATCTGACTGTGGCTGATCAGACCTTGTACAAGCTCAAAATGTTCTACAGGTCTGGTACAAATAGTCGATGTGAACATTTGGGGTGGATTTTCTAAATTTGGGCAATTCAGGTTTCTTTTGAGCTACTTCAATTCTGCCTTGCCCATAGAACACAGCACCTTCTCTGAGGAAGGCATGCCATACTGAGTGGTCCCGTGACAGTGTCTTCCATGTCACACAATTCCAAAGTTCTTAAGAGAAACCTCGAGAGTGTCCTCTTTGTATGGCTTCTTCTGACCACAACATGAGTGCTTGCCCTGTGTGATTTCTCCATAAAATAGTCCTTTAGGCAAGCATACATTTGGTATTCAAACAACGTGGTCAGCCTATCCAGTTGTGTTCTCTGCAGTAGAATTTGAATGCTTGGCAGTGTAGTTTGAGAAAGGACCCTGGTGTCTGGTACCTTATCCTGTCAGGTGATCTTCAGAATCTTCCTAAGACAATTTAAATGGAAGCAATTTAGTTTCCTGGCATTGTGCTGCTATACTGTCCAGGTTTCACAGGAATACAACAGTGAGGTCAGTAAAACAGCTCTGTAGACATTCAGTTTGGTAGTTAGTCTAATACTATTTTTCTCCCACACTGCGCTAGCTCTGGCAATGCATGTGTCAACCTTGTTATCAGTGTGTACATCTCTAGAAAGTATACTGACAAGCTAAGTGAACTTATCCATGGCATTCAAAATTTCTCCATTTGCTGTAGCCAATGCCTCCACATATGGGTGTTGTGGTGCTAGCTGATGGAGTACCTGTGTTTTCTTGGTGGTGTTAAGCCAAAATTAGCACGAGAATCAATCCATACTTTGTTGCATCTCAGCTTCAGAGGCTGCATCCAGTGCACAGTCATCTGCAAACAAAAACATCATGTAACAACATTCCCTCCACTTTGGCCTTGGCTTGTAGCCTTTTCAAGTTGAATTTACTATCAGAGTGGTAGCTGACTTCAAAACTGTGTTTGTCCTCATTGAAGGCATTTGACAACATGGCTGAAAACATCATGCTAAAAAGCATGGGAACAAGCACACAGCCTTGTTTCATGCCATTGGTGACTCAGAAGGCACAAGAGCATTATCCATTATCCAGAACCCAGGCAAGCTTGCCATTGTGAAACTGACATATAATACTGATGAACTCTGGATAACCAGATTCTGACATAATTTTCCGTATGCCCTCATGATTGTATCAAAGGCCTTGGTCAGAGATCTACAAACATCATGTACAGATCTCTGTTCTGTTCCTGGCGTTTCTCCTGGAGTCGTCAGGCAACAAACACCATATTGACTGTTCCCCAGCCCCTTCTGAAGCCACATTGGCTCTCAGGTAGATTACCATCTTTCAGGTGAAGGATCAACCTATTAAAGAGGACTGGCAAGAATCTTGCCAGCAATGGCCAAGAGGAAGACACCCCTCCCCACCCCTGTGATTGTCACAGGACAATATTTCCTTTACCTTTATAGAGATGGATGATGGAGGCATCTTTGAACTCCTGAGGGATAACCTCCTCTTCCCATATAACCTGGAAAATTTCAGTCAACTTTGGTATGAGCAATGGACCTCCCATCTTGTAACTCTCAGCTGGAATAGAATCAACACCAGGTGTGGTGTTTTGCTACATAAAAGGAGCCCGATGGCATTCAAAACCTCTTCTAGAGTTGGAACTTCAGCAAGGGAGGGATTGACTTCAACCTGAGGTAAAAGGTCATTGGCTTCAGCATTGATTGATGATGGTCTATTGAGAACACTATGGAAGTGTTCAGCCCATTTCTCTAGGATCATATCCTTATCATTAATCAATGTGGCTCCATCAGTACTGAGTAGTTGAGATATGCTGTAGGTTTTTGGCCCATAAATGGCATTATAAAAGCACTTTGGATTGTTACTATCCACATGAAACTGAATTTCATCTGCCTTCTTACTGAGCCAAGAATTCTGCATCTCTCTAAGCTTCACTTGAACTTTACTTTTGAAGGAATTAAATGGTGCCTTCTTAGAGATGGATGAACTATTTTGCTGTTAAACCCTGTGGAGTTGTTTTTCATTTAGCAGCTTTTGAATTTCCCCTTCATTTTCATCGCACCAGGCTTGGTGTTTGTGAGTGTTCTGACCCAGATGAGCAAATGGAGTGCTGTGCACCAGATCTCTGAAAGCTGTCCATTCCTTTTCTACTCCACTGATCCACTTATGCCAACTGTGTGTTGGTTCAACTTTCCCTCCAAGTTAGCCACAAACTGTTCCCACACAGAGAAGTGCTCCAATCTGTCGACATTAATTTCTCTGGTAGCCATTTTGCTTTGGGGATGGTACTTTTGTTGAATGTGAATATTTAGCTTGGAGAGGATAAGTTTATAATCAGTCCAGCACTCTGCCTCATACATTGCCTTTGCTCTCACATTCAGTCTCTTCTCCTTACAATCACAGTCTATTAAATGCCAATGTTTGCTATGAGGGTGCACCCATAAAGTTTTATTGTGTTTAGGTAAATGGAAAACAGTGTTGGTGATGAAGAAGGTCATGAGATGCACAAGTCTTCACTAGTATGTGACCATTGCTGTTGCTATTTCCAACTCCGTTCCTCCCAAGGACCCCCAGCTATGTCTGGTAGGCTGAGCCTACACTAGCATTAAAGTATCCCAGAATTATAAGGTTGTCTTCTTTTAGCACATTGATGATAAGATCTCCAGGTCTTTATAAAATTTTTCTTTGACCTCATCGAGGTTCGTCATGGTGGGAGTATAGGTGCTGAACTTCCATTTTAAGAAGAGTGCACGGGCTAGATAACCATGTCTTAGGCTGCACACCTGACTTTCCTGAACTTTGTCTACAATGATTTCATCTTTTCTGCCTCTGATCCCACCCCTTTTCTGCTCCTTTTTATGTGTTCTCTTTCCCCGTTAAAATTAAGTTCTTGAAGTCAAGAACTATCTTTCTATTTATCTCTTAGCATAATGTTTAATAAATGTTGGTTGTCATGACTTGTTGACTGTAGACAGGAATCCCCCAATACTTATCTGCTTGAGTTCCTGGAGAGCCACGAGGCTGAGGGAGCAGAGTCAAGAACTATACCTTGAGGAGGTCACATCAGTTGGGGTAATTGTAAGAGACAAGAGGGCTTGGGGGAAGGAGACTGGGAAAGAAGAAGTGAATCCTGGAGGCATAAGAAAAAGATAGTAGCCAAGCTGTGTGGAAGACACAAGAACACCAGATATACATAATGACTGGAGCCACTCATGCTCTTAGGTACAGAACTGGTGAATTTGCACTTTCCTGTCCACTCCTACTGGTTCTCTCACTTGAGAGAACAATAAACTTGTTTCTCCATCCATATTTTTAAAGAGTGATTTGCTTTCTGTTTCACAGTTTCTCTGAGGTAAAACAGTTAACCATTACATTGTTGATCTGTGCATTTCTGAGGCAGACAAGACAGGAGGTGAAATTCCTGGGAGACAAAAACACAAGATTGTAACAATTACCTTTATGTACATATATAAACACACATATATGTATGTATTTTCCTGGAGGGCAATTTCCTGGCTAGTGCTTCAGAGATATAGATGAGGACGTTATTGGTTCATACTTTTATTGCTTCCCCAAAACAGAAAACATGGATCCAGACTGGTCTTAAACAAATTGATCTTAGAAGTACTGATGGGGAAAGATTTATAAGCTAGCTTGGAGACAGCTTTTCTGAGGTTACTGCTTTGTACATTTCCCCTTCCCTGTTGTTTAAAAGGAAAATCCTTTCCCCAAAGGAATGGGGAGGAAGCCGGGTGACTGTGGCTGCACTTTGGAGAGTGGGGGCTGCAAAGGGGGATTGGCTAAATGACCTTGATTACCAACTCGATTTCCTTCACTACCCACAACTGCTAGTTACTCAGAGCTTAAAGTGGCTTCCCCAGCAGAGCAAGCATCAAAACACAAGTCCTTGAACTCCCAATCGAGTACATTTTCTCCCTGTATCACATTTGCAATTCTAGTGAATAGAAGGATTCTGAATCTGCACTTTGACCTGCAGCATCGCGAAGGCTCAGGAAGATCTATTTAAATATGCTGCAACTGAATTCACAGCTGGCCAAAACAGAAGTTACACACCTCAATATTTTTCTTGCCGCCTATGGCTCAACTTGGTATGGGTAGTTTAAGCTGGGGGCGGAGGAGGAAGGAGGAGAGGTGAAAGACAATTCTTTTTGCCAGTGATACAATCTCTCCAGCCAGAACCGATGTAGGTCAAAGTGGATCCACATGGTCTGCCAAGACTGGGAATTTCACCCCCAGAGGATCTCGTGCTTCCTTTAAACCCATCTAGGAGACAAACGGCACCCTAGAATGACTAAATGGTGGCTCTCCCGGGCCAGAGACGATGACAGTTCGACAATCCAAAGAGTTTGAGCGAGAGATAGTAAAAGCAAAAAAATGAGGTGCCCCACTCAGCTCTTAAATTTATCACCCTTGGAGCTACCAGATATCTACAGTGTCTGCCAAAGAAACCTGGGGGGGGGGCAAGGTGGGAGATGGAGGAGAAAGACGAGCGCTTCTTTTGCTTGGTTAGACCCGTAAGTAATTAGCGTCAAAGCAACAGCTCCAGCTCCTGGGAGAAGCTCCCCTCCCACCT
>CM053624.1:75281768-75320703 GCA_028646595.1 Phalanger gymnotis | reverse complement strand
CCAGGTCTGTAAGGGATAGACCTTACCCAGAGACCATCCAGGCTGTCCTGGGCTAGAGCTTCCCTCTGCTATTTCGTTGGTTCTGCAGTTGTAGAACTGGTTCAGAGCCATTTTTTATAGGTTTTTGGAGGGACTTGGCGGGGAGCTCACGCTAGTCCCTGCTTTCCAGCCGCCATCTTGGCTCCACCCCCTTAATGAACTTGTAATATATAATCTTATCCATGGAGCTGCTGGAGAGAAATGCTAGTCTTTGATTCAATAATATGCTAATTCTTATGAATGATTCCCCCATTTCATTAATCCAACAATACTCATTCAACTTTAACTGTCTGCCTAGTCATGGGGGGGTTACAAGGAAGCAAAATAACAATGATTCCTGCCCTGAAAAGATCTTCAAACCTAACAGGGGTGACGAAGTGTCCCCAGGTGTGATACGAGTTAGAGTGTGAAAAAGGCAAAGGAGAGAGGTGTATGAAGTGCTAGAAGAACATATGAAGGAGAAATCACTGAATTGTAGAGAGATGGTACCTGAGTCCGTACCTTAGAGGAAGAGGATTTCAGTAGATGGCGATAGGGAGGAAGTAAGTTTGAAGCACAGAAGGTTGCTCAGTGGGCAGGGAAGGGGGAAATCAATGTCCTGTGAAAACAAAAGGCATCAATAAAGTACTTTGGGGAAAAAAAGGCTCCTACTACAGTAGTCTACATAAGAGACCATGAGAGCCTGAACTAGTGTGATAGCAATCTCGGTAGGGAGAAAGAGACCTATAACAAAGATTATGAACAGCAAGCATTTATTAAGCATCAACCTAGTAGGATGACAGGTACTAGAGAAGCAAAGAAAAACTACCCCCCACCATAAGGAAACAATCTTTGCCCTCAAGGAACTTAACGTTTTGTAGGAGGAGATGACATGTACACATAGAAGATTATGGAGTTGGAATGGAAAGGGTTTGGCGACTCTGGATATGAGGGCTGAGAGACAGAGAGGGCTAACGTTTCAAGCCTTGTTTACGTTTATTGTTTACGTCATGATGTAAAGACCTGAAATGCGCATTCAAATTCGGTCCTTCAGCTTATCTGCAGATGGGCATGTTTCATGCCTGGGTGTGGATAGGCAAGGTGGTTCAGTGGAAAGGTCACAGACCTGAGTCAGAACACCTGGTTCATGCCCAGGTTCTCCTGTGAATGTGGACTAGTCCTTTAACCTCTTTAAACCTCGGTTTTCTCATCTGCAAAGTGGGGATAAATAATAGAATAAGGTCATAAGGTCATTGTGAGGAATGTACTTTGTGAACCATGAAGTGCCCCATAAATGTCAATTGTTATTAAGAGATATGTGGTTGAAAAGGAAAGATTGTTACAGTTCCCTGCTTGTTTTCTGTATTCAGTGAGAGAATAAATTTGTGAGAGGCACCATGGTATAGTAGAGAGAGGTCCCACCTTAGAGTCAGAAAGACCAAGGTTTAAATCCCTTTTCTGACATATGTTCATTAGAAGGAAACTTAGGATCCATCAAATTCAATCCTCTCATGTTACTGAAGCACAGATCCTTTAAGTGATTTGCCCAGTGTCTTAATCAGGATTTGAACTCATGATTTCATGATGAGCACTCTCTCCACGGCGCCACCTAACTGTCTCTGTGGAGGCTTGAGCAAGCTGAAACCTTTCAGTGCCCCTGGCAACTCTCTAAGAGCTTTCACCGTTCTTCTTTAAAAGAGGGAGTGCCTCTCTCTCTGCTCCCAAAAGCAGTTAAATCCCTTTTCTTGTTAAAAAAAAAAAATAATAACAACTCAACTTTGTTAAAAGTTTGAAAAGAAACACATGACCCTGTATTACCTTCATCTGGGTAGACAGAGTGCCTGGAGTCAGGAAGATCCGAGTTCAAATCTCACCTCAGACACTTATGTGCTGAGTGATTCAGGGCAAGTCTTAACCTCTGCTTGCTTCAATTTCCCCAACTGGAAAATGGGGTGGTAATTGTGGTAATAAGATGACCTATGTCCTTAGGGATCAAATGAGATAATATTTATAAAGCACTTAGCCCAGTTTGTAATACCTATAATATTATATATCACCTGAAACACAATAGACACCATATAAATGTTAGCTATGATGATGATAATTATAATACATTGAATCCATTTCTCAAATTTGTCTCACTGGACCCAAAGAACTAAAAAAAATATTTAGCCCTTGCCTCAAGTTCAGGCTGCCTTGAGGGTATCCTTTCGCTTTGTTTCCTCCATCCCAAAATGCCCTATCTTCCTTTCTGCCAAAACCTTTCCCAGATCCTAGAGGGCAGGTGGGGTCTTGCTCAGGCATCTGCTGTGTTGTGCTGGAGTTAACAAAAAGAAAATATATGGGGGGAGATGGTATTGGAAAAACATAACTGTCTTCCTGGCCTATGCTGAGTCTGAAAGTTCTGAGGGAATGTAGTGTCTGCCTGGGCAGGGCAGGGCCTCGTCCTTTCAATCATTCTCCTTCCTCTTTCCCCTTTGATCATGTTTGGGGAACCCGTGACTGCCTGGCGATATCAGGTATCAGATTTTCTCTTTGATCATGCAGAGTCTTGAGCCTCTCTTGTTATCTGAGGCCGGAAGATCTCAAGACAGACCCTAAACCAATCGGGACTTGAGGTTCAAGTCATTTCAGAAACATCTCGAAATCAGAGCAGATGCCATTACATTTACTGAAGGCAAAACAGGCGAAGTGATTAATCATAGTTCCCTTAGTGAGAATAACATGGGTTAACAATTTTAAAACTAGAAAGGGGCATTAGGAATAATTTAATCTGGAATTCTTTTGTGCATGTAGATTTGTGGTTTAATGGAGAGAAAAAAAGAGATTTGGAGTCAGAGTTTGAATCCTCATTCTGCTTTTCTATGTCTGTGTGATCTTGGCCAAGTACCTTAAGTTCTCTGGGCATCGGTTTCCTCATCTGTAAAATTAGGAGTTTGATTATACTAGCTTATCCCTAAAGGCCTGTCCATATCTAAAGCCTAGAAATGAAACCCCAAAGAGAGAGTGAGGTGTAGGGGTCATCCTTGATTTCTTGCTCTCGCTCCTACCCCCATATCCAGTCTGAGGCCAAGTCTTGCTGATTTTGCCTTTGAAACATACCCCATATATATGCCCTTATCTTCTCCGACGCTGCCACCACTCTGATGCTAGCCTTCATTGCTTCGTTTCACTAGCCTTCTGGTTGGTCTCCCTGCCTCCGGTCTCCCCATGTTAGTCCATCCTCTTCTTAGCTTTCTTTCTGAAAGTGCTAATTTGATCATGTCATCCCCCGCCCGCCCCCCACCCCCCACCCCATTCAACAAACACTAGTGGCTTTTCATTACTTCCAGGATAAAATCCAAATCTTAGGTTTGATTTTTAAAGGCCTTCATAATGTGACCCTTTCCTACCTTTCCACCCCCTTGATGAACTGGCCTCCTCACTCTTTTTTTCCTTACAAAAGACACACCATTTCTTGACTCTGGGCATTTTCGCTGACCATCCTCCATGCCTGGAATGCTTCCTTGTCTCAGTTCCCCTCCCTAACCCTTCTCCTGTCTTTTGCAAGAAGCCTTTCCTTGTCCCCCTTGATGCTAAGTGCCTTTCTTCTGAGGTTACCTGCATTCTATCCTGTGCACATTTTGCTTTTACTTAGCGGTTTGTATGTTGTCACCCCCTTTAGATTGTGAGCTCCTTGAAGGCAAGAGCTGTTTTTGCCTTTCATCATATCCCCAATGCTTAGCACAGAGCCTGGCATGTGGTAGATGCTCATTCTTTATTCCAAGACATACAACTGTCTAGTGACAGGGCCTCTTTAGGACTCTGTAGATCTTCTGACTCTTAATTCTGTGGTCTTTCCATTACACCACTGGGCAGACATGTCTCTCTTTATACTTCCTTGTTGTAGGAGATTAAGAAATGATTCCCATGCGCTTTATTGGAGCATGTGATTGAGGCTTGGATGTTAAGCTCTAACTGCTGAAAGCTCTATTAACCTGTATGATCTGACAGTGGCCTATTCTTTCTTTTAATGCCTTGTCTTTTCTCTTTCCCCCCTTTCATTCCTTTTATCATCTTGCCCCGTAAGGTTGGGGGTGGTGACAAATAAAGGAAAAGACACTTTGCTGAAGTCTCATGAAAGCTCTATCATTGTTTGTCCCCTTTGAAAGGCAACTCGAATTTCATGCAACTCACAACTTCTGGAAACCTCCTTTCTCCCTCCCCTGGAGTCATTTGTTCTGATTGGAGGCACTAGACAAAAGAAACTTATGTCTGAAAACGGCCTTTATTTTAATACCTTTATAGACTTGAGCTTCAGGTTGTTTTGAGTGCTAGAGCCTTTTAAGCAATTGAAAGCAGGCAAGTTTGATGGGGAACATTTGAAGTTTGGAGCATATTTGCCAGGATTAAGAGTTATGTGGCTTTCCAGCTCCAGCTATTGCCTAGTCCCTAAACTTACTGAATCCACTTCATCCCTGAGTGTTGTGGTCGGAGTAGTTTTGTATGTGTACACACTTGCAGAGATGAGAAAGCGTGTGGAATAATACAAAAGCCAGCATTTGGGACAACTCAAGTGGAGAATCTTTGAGCTAACAATGATCAAGTCGTATTGGCTGTATTTTGGAGCCATTAGAGATGTGAGAGTGAGCAGAGGAGGAAGAGAAGACTTTGAATGAGTCAAAGCACAAGGTAAGTAGTCTTGGTGCCTTGGCTTTAGAGACAGTCTTTGAAGTGCAGAGTTTTTTATGTGTGTCTGATATTTCATGGACTGTGCAAAATGCGCCCATCGGATTTTGGGCGGTCTTTTCAATTTAACGGTACTTGCCTTTCCAATATCCCCTTTCATTCTAGTGCCTTCTCTCTAAAATTATCTCTGATTTATTTTTTCTACATCTTTTTTGTACATAGCTGTAGCTCTTCAAGGACAGGGAGGATGTCACTCTTGTTTTTGCATTTCAGTACCTAGTATGGTGCTTGTCACATAGAACTTAATAGGTGTGTATTGATTTTATATGGCCTACTCGTGAAGTGTGTTTGCTTGGAAAAGGCAAAGTCCTGTCTTTGCAGGGGTATTTACTGGAATTTGATCAACTTTTTAATTTTAATTTAATTTAATAGTGGTTGTTTTTCCCCCCCACCATTCAGTTTGATCACCATGAGCCTGATACTGTTCCTGGAAGCCGTCTGTATTTTTCTGTTTGGCCAAGGTACGTTCATATAGTCTTTGTCTCAGCTTTCTTTATTGTTTTTGTTTTTTAATCACTAAATTCTAAGCCAGATGACACCTACTAAGTGACAGAAAAACTTTAAGAGCACCAGCCCTGAAGTCAGAAGGACCTGAGCTCAGCTCTGGCCTTAGACACTCGCTGTGTGACCCTGGGCAAATCACTTAACCCCAATTGCCTCCAAAAAAAAAAAAAAACAACAAGAAAAACTATGAGAAATCCATAGAAAGCAAAGAATAAATCCTATTGAACATAGGTGAAGAAGCCAAGTTTAGCAGTTGCTTTTAAGTCCTCTCACAGAGTGAGTTCTCATTTACTGTGTGCAAATAGATTAGACAGAATCTAAGCAGGGTGACAGCCACCAAAACCACCAGGCTCTTCCCTGAGGCCTAACGTGCCTCATGGAAAGCAGAGGTGCTTGTGGAATGGGGCTGATTGCTCAAGACTGATTGTTGACCCACACCCATCTCCCCTAGCTAATAACCTAACGGACGTCCAGATTATATTAAAAACTTAGAGGAGACAATGTTTTGTAGTGGAAAGAGTACTGAGTGGGAGCTCAAGAGACCTGGAACTGAATCTTGGGCTCTGCAAGCTGCGTGACTTTGGCCCAGTATCTGACTTCTCTGGTCAGCCATGTTTTCACTGGCAATGCAATGATTAGACCAGATGATTTCTAAGCCAAGTCAAGAAGCATTTATTAGGTGCTGTGTACTAGGCAGTACTCTAAGTGCTGGGGAGGCAAAGGCAAAATCAGACCCTACCCCCAAGGAGTTTACGGTGTGATGGAGGAGACACCTTGCAAACAAGTATGTACGAATTAGATCCATACGAGATAAATTGGAGATAATCTCAGAGGGAAGGCATTAAGGTTAAGGGGGTCCAGAAAAGATTTCTTGAAGAAGGTGCGATTTCCAAAGTCTCTTTCAGCTTGAAAAATAATTCTTTCTACTTTTTTCCTTTTTGGGGGTGGGGGTGGGGAGAGCAAAACCCTCTGTTGTTTCTTAAGTTGAGCCAAAGCTTCTGAGCTAATGATTCTCCAGAAACAAAAAATATCAGAGCAGGAAGATACCTCTTTAATCCAATCTCCCCATTTTACAGCTGAGGAAATTGAATTTCCCCGAGGGTTAGGAGACTTGTTCCTGGTCACAAAGCCAGTTAAAGGAAAAGCCAATGATACAGCTCTTTGGGGCCTTTTGACTCCCACGTCCAGTGCGTCATGATTCGCTTTTGTAGCAAATGTGACCCCCAATGTTTACGTCTTCCTGATGCATCCAGTTCAGTGGACCGACTTTGGAAGAGTCCGATAAAGTTTACCATTCATTTTCAGCAGGAAATACGTTCATCATTTGCCTGCTTCCCAGGAATCTGCTTTCATTTGATCAGGCTAGCTAGGGGTAGGTAGTGTAGAGCCTAAACCTCCACACTGTCAACGTACTACATTTCAGGGTACATGTAGATGCTCATAAATAGAGAATCACCTTTAGGTGATGACAGGTTTGTGATCTCTTACAGCCGAGCACCCTCTTCAGTTCTCATCAGAGACCTGTTCCTCAGAGACGTGATTTGGCTTTGCTTCAGCCACGGGCCCCAAAGAAGCAATTAAAGCTTTTTGAAAGGAATAGTCTTTTTCTGAGTGTTACAGTATCTCGAGAAGTGCCTTAGCTGCTTCTCTTCACCAGTCTAGAAGAAATTATTTGACTTCTTCATTCAACAAACATTTATTAAGCAACCTTCTCACCCTGGAAGTTCATTCTGCTCATGTGGTCCGTTCCTCTGATTGTATGGTTCCTCCTAGAACCTCCGTTAATAGGATGAGTAAATTTAGACTTACTCATCCTTTTTATAAAGGCACTTGCACTATATGTGACTTTACATGTATATACCATTACATTTTACAAAGGCATTGGCTTGTACATTTAACATGGATAAGATAGTTCTTGTGCCATTTTTGCTTTAGATAAAAAATATTCGAAGAGGGAAAAAAAATTACTTGTAATATACTACCCAATGAGAAATTCACTTTCTTCATCTGGGTTTCTCCTTTCTTATTGTTCTCTAGTATTTTCCTGAAAGTCTTTAGTTACCTTGACAAATTCCCCCTGGCCTCAGCCAGCCAAAGTTGACATATTTTTTGGCAGATGATGGGATCACGCACTTGGGGACAGGCTTTTTCTAGAAGTTTCTCACTGCCTGCAGAAGCTGACAAATTATTAATCATTCCCGACTGATGTGAAATTCTAAAAGCAAAATGAATGAAAATTGTATTTTTAATGACTTACATAATAGTGCAGGTCTAGGGTGTTGGGACACAGGCAGGATGTTACTGGGACTTTGCCTTCGTGATGTGGCTAGAGTGTTGGTCTTCGACTCAGGAATACCTGAGTTCACATCCTGCCTCAGCCTCTAATTAGTTCCGTGACCCTGGGCAAGTCACTTAATCTGTCTGAATCTCAGTTTCTTTACTATAAAATAGGGATAATGACAATACCACTTACCTCACAGGGTGAGTTATGAGGATCATGAGATAATGTATGTAGAGTGCTTTATAAACCTTAAAACATTATTATTATTACTTTATATTAGCTATAATTTACATATTACAGATTATTTGTACTTTCTATATGCATTTACATACTTTATATATAAATTGTTTTTACATTATAATTGTATTTTTTGGTCCAAACTCATGATTTCATTCAAGTTGGAGAACTCTTGGTGCCAAGATACATTCCACCGATGTAGTTCATTAAATCTCCTTACCTTGTAGTGCTAGGGCATTATCTGAGGGTGCTGAGGGGTTATGTGACTTGTTCTTGGTATCGTATCAGAGGCAGGACCAAGATCTTTCGGATTCCAAGGCTTGCCCTCTATCCATATTGCCTCTTTTCTTATTACCAATTTGTGCAAGTAACTGGGCAAGAGATAAATCACACAAAAATTCCCAGAGCTTTCTATTTACTATCTCTCCCTTGATATTTGGCAAATTTGTATTGAACAGAAATGTTCCCTTGCCTTTAAAAGCATGCTGATATAATTGTTTTCTATTTATTTGTTCCTATAGTGCTACCATCCTTCACTTTCCAGGAACTCTATGCAAGCCAGGAGACTGCTGTAAAGATTTCAGCTGCCAGTCAATGTAAGTTTTGATTTTAAACAGAAAAGAGACTTCTAAGCACCCAATTTTATTTCCCAGGGACTTTTTGCCTACTGAGGTGACATTTCTACTCCAGATAAGTTACCATCATCATCATCATCTTCATCAAAAGCATTTGGTGACCCACCATGCTTCTGAGAGTTCATAGATCCCATGGTCGAGGCAAATGTACAGGACATTCAGCTAGCTCCATCAATGCTGCATGGTAGTTTTATAGTAGAATTTCTTGCACATTCTCCAGGTTAGAGTAATCTAGAAGTGAGGAGACAGTTTTAAGTACATAGAGTGGAGAACACCAGGTAAAGTGGCCAGATGAGTAAAGGGGATGGCTAAAGAGAAGTAGATGCATCCTTAGC
Source organism: Phalanger gymnotis (assembly GCA_028646595.1). Taxonomy (NCBI): domain Eukaryota; kingdom Metazoa; phylum Chordata; class Mammalia; order Diprotodontia; family Phalangeridae; genus Phalanger; species Phalanger gymnotis. Next base: position 75,311,965 of record CM053624.1, on the reverse strand, counting down.
TAATGAATCACTTACTGAAAAGTAGAACCATAAGTAAAGTTGGAAGGTACCTTAGAAATCATCTGTTCCAATCCTTAACCTCCCTTTTTACAAATGAGAAACCTGAGGTCCAAAAAATTAAAGGTTTTTATCTAAAGGAACATAACTAGTTGGTCCCTGAGCCGGGATTAGAACCCAGGTCTCCAGACTCCAAATCTTGTACTCTTCACACTAGACCATGTTGCATTCAACTTTTAGTTGCATTTAAAAAATAGGAGCAACTGAGGGCCATCTCAAGTTCGGTTTTACACGTCGGAGTTTGAAAGCAACTTATTACACTTGGCTCTGTCCATTTTTTCTAGAAGCCCCAGGCCAGCATCTGAAATGATAATCACTGACTTTAAACCAGTACCTACCCTGGTCCTAGCCTCATTTACTAAAACTGATGCCATTCAAGCTGACTGCCCTGGTAGTGATGGGTGGAGATATAGCAATAGAATGTGAGAATATCGGTCACCCCGCTCCATCTCTTCTGGGGTACTTATTTCAGTTCATATGAACTATTTGTCATTTCAGTTGGAATCACCACCGAGGATGGCCAGGATGGACTAGAGATGATGTCATGTTATTAGAGCTGAAATGACTTTTCAGGATCACAAGGAATCCTGCTGACTCAGCTCTGACTCTCTTTCCTTCCCAGCCTCTGAGAGGCAGCATAATGAGGTGGCCAGAGTACTAGATTGAGAGTCAGGAGGATATGGCTTTAAAGTTGGCCTCAGACACTTAGTAGTTGTGTGACCCTGGGCAAGTCACTTAACCCTGATTGCCTCCTCCAACAAAAAATAATAAATCCTGTATCTGACACTTTGTTAGCTTGTGTGACTGTACAAATCATTTAACTTCTCTGGGTTTTAGCTTTCTCAAATGTAGGTGATGGACCAGATGATTTCTGAGGTTCCCTCTCTATGATCCTGTCATTCTGTAAACCATACTTATAGGTGTAAGTGGTAAAATAAATTTTGAAATTTTCAGTGATGATGACAATACTTGATGCTTCTAAGAACCGATTTTTAATTTCTAAAATTTTAATAGAAGGCAGTTTTACTTTTAAAGGCTCTTGGGTAAGTGAAATGATGTTTAAACTCCTTTCTATAATCACATCCTCATCTTTACCCATCTCCCCAAGTTGCACACACATGTATGCTGTTCTGTAACCAGGGGTATACTGGAGCCAGCTCCAGCCAACAAGCCAGTTGTTAAATTTTCAGCGTGAGCATTCACAACTTAGAAAGTGGCAAACATTACAAACCAGGACTTGGTTTATCCTTATTTTTTATTACCTAGACTTAGAGCGATGGAGAACATTTCAATAATACAGATTAAATTTAAAAGTGTGCCCTACAGTATACCCTCCCCAAAAGCTGGTGGTTAAATATTTGCCGTATGCTTATAGCCCTCACGTCTCAATAAGCTAAGGTTGTCCTGAATCATGCAGACATACTAGTGAGCGCGATAGAGTGGAAGGAGCCCTGAACTTGGAGGTAGAACACCTGGGTTCAAATGATGGCTTTTTTGCTTGCTACCTGTGTGATCTTGGGTGAGTTCTTCTGCCTCTTGGGTTCATGGTTGCCTCAGTAGGGCTTTGATAATTATGGCCCATTCTTGCTGCCCTAAATCTTATGATAAATGCTTGTGGAATTGAATTGAACCCTATAAGGAGAGATTCTTTTTTTCTCCCCCAGGAATCCCTAGAAAGGGAAGATCTGGAACGGTTGTCACCATTCCTTCTGCTTGTACTATCTCTCTAGACTTCTTTAAGTTGCTTGGGTGAAGAAGCATGAAGAGCCTTTAGCCGGGTCACTGAAAAGAGCCTGAAGTTGTGTTCAGTGGTATATTTTGTGGCCAGTATGCACATTGTTGGGTCTGCCTGCCCAAGTGTGGAACAAGCCTGAAGAAGACTTTAAACCATTATTTTAGAAATCCACTTTTATTCATGTTGATGAGACCCTAGATCCGTTGAAATATTGAAGTATAATATCGATTAATAATGCCAAGCTGGGGTATCCTCTTTTCAGAGGAGTGCATGTGGTATGGGCAGTTTTGGCCAGGCTATTAACAGTGACAAGATACATTTCTAACCGGACACTACGGCACCAGCCATTTAAAATCCTAGCTATCATTAACATGACTGTCTTTGAAGACATATCTGTTGCTTGTTCTTTGCTGCCTTGTTTCTCCAAAAGAGATTTTTACATGTTGCCCGAAGAAAGTTATTTCCCTAAAATACACAAAAAAAGAAAAGAAAAAAAGGAAAAGTAGATACAAGTCCAGTTGTGGTACCATGGCAAAAATAAGGGCTTTGGCTGGGTTCAAAATCTGCTTCTGCTGCTTACTACTAGTGTGACCCTGGTCAAGTTATCAACCTCACTAAGCTGTATTTTATTCCTCTGTAGAACAAGGGTCTTGTATTAGGTGGTCTCTGAGGTTCCCTCCAGCTTTAGAGGATTATGATTGAAATAAAAACTATCAGCTCTTAAAATAAAACAACTAAAATTCCAGTATTTTCCATTTACTGAACAAAAGATTTTTATTTTATAATTTCACGACTAAGTTTTTTAAATTAAATTTTATTTTATTCTGAGATGTGGTTTTGGTAGTAAATGTATGTTCTTAACTTTACAACTAACTTCACAACATGGATGACCCATGATTTTTTTCTGCCAATTTGCTGCTGCCCTTAAGCCTGTTTCCAAAGACAAATTCCCTATTCCCTAGACAAGTCCACCCAAACCCAGGTGATGCCAGAGCCCTGAGGTAGTTAAGTTTGGAACTCAGGTGGGCCATCGTAATCCAATATCTGAACTGGTTGAACATCCGTGTGCACTAACTAGCGCTATGTCTTTTGGACAAGGGAAAATGAAATCTTTCCCACCTTGGAAAAGTGAAATGTGATCCTTGTTAAGGAATTAACTAACTAACTAAGGCATTAACTAGCACAGACCTAGAGGCAATGTAAAATATTAGAGAGCTAAGTATTTGCCCAATGGCACTGTATTTAGAATGAGAGAAATAGATATAAGCAAGAGAGAGTAATGCTCAGAATCATATAATAGAGGGAAATCCACAGCCTCTTTAATCCAGTTTGTCTGGTATTTAAAGGGAGCTTCTTCAGAAGAGTTAGGAGAGCTGTTTGATGCTGAAGGTGATGACCTTTTTTCTGGTCCATTTGACAGACATCTCTAGCTTAACTGGAGGCACCCTAGATTGAGAGCATGGAAGGGATGGGGCAGGAGCGACGGGGAATGACGTTAAGGCATCAGCTGATGCACCTAAAATGTGATCTGTGAGACAGAGAGGTAGGGTTTCTATTTCTGTCTCCTTGGTCTGAAGTACCAGAGGTGGGTCCTTCTCCCTGAAGAGGAAGGGTCAAGAAAATGTCCTGATCTTTAAAGCATTCAACTTCTTAGTGTGGCAGAGAACTAGCCTCAAAGCCAAGAAGACTTGGGTTCAAATCCTGCTTCTGGCACGTAGAGGTTTTGTGATTCTGGATAGGTCACTTAATCTCTCGATGCTCTAGAAAATTTCTCAAGCTTTAAATTGCAGAGAAGGTACAAAGCTGTACTGTTAGAAGTTCTTTATCAGAGAGTCCCCACACCAGTGAAATCATAGGTCTAATCTCTATACTCATATATACTTTACATATATGCATATATTACTTTGTATACATATACTATTTACACACACACGCACACATATATACACATATATACTTTATTTACCCTGTTCTACAACAACCAAATCCATGTCCCTATTTGTCCCCTTATGTTGCTAAGTTATCACACTGACCAAGACTTATGGATGTTACTCTTTGCTCATGGTCCTCAGCCGTGTTACAACTTACTTATTTTGATAGCCAGGCTACTGTCTTCTTTTTTTTAATTTTTATTTTTAGTTTACAACATTCAGTTCCATAGGTTTTTGGGTTCCAAAATTTCTCTCCCTTCCTCTCCTCCCCCCTCCTCCCCAGACACTATGTAATCCAGTCTAGGTTATATATTTACCTTCACTTTGAACTTATTTACATAATAGTCCAGTTGTAAAGAAGAATTATAACCAATGGAATGAACCATGAGAAAGAAGAAACCAAAGAGAGAGAGAGAGAGACAGCGTAAATAGTTTGCTTCTATTCAGACTCCATAATTCTTTCTCTGGATGTGCATAGCTTTGTCCATCATGAGTCTTTTGGGGCTGTCTTTGAACCTTGCATTGATGAGAGGAGTCAGTCTCCTCTGCTGGATAACCTTCACTTCCATATCCCTGGGAATAATAACAACTCTCATTTATATAGCATCTAACAGTTTACAAAGTGTTTTTCTCCCAATAATCCTGTGAAGTATGGAATACAGTTATCATCCCTAGGTAGGAGATGAGAAAATATCTAAAAGGTTTAACTGACTTGTCCAGGTAACAAGGTAAAGCCAGCACCTGAAACCAGGTCTTCTGACTCCTTAAGTCTAGGGTTCCTTCTGTTCAGGTACCGTACTGACATTCTATGGATATTTATAGACCTTCTGTTCTGTCAGCATAGTATAAAGTATGGTTCCCCAGATGGTTGCAAAGTGTCAACCCAAGTCCTAAGACTTCTTGCCAGGGTGAATATTGCAGAATGATGCTTACAATATTGATTGGTGGTGTTTTCTGGAGGAATTGCATATGCTGTTTTGGTCTATAATGGGTCTGAATTGATACCTAGGTTCTTCTCTTTCCTAGTGATGCAGTGTTCTGCTGCCCTGGATGTCATGTTTGCCTTGGATGGCTCTCACAGTGTTGGGAAAGGAAACTTTGAAAGGTCTAAGTACTTTGCCATTAAATTGTGTGATGCCTTGGCCATCAGTCCAGATAGAGTGAGTACCAATCTTGTCGATCTTCATAAAACCCCCATTAAACCTAAAAAGCTTACATGAATGATACCAAGAATGAGACTAGCCCTTTCCTAATTTATAGACACTCTCCTCTTACCAAACCTGGTGAAATTAGCATCTTTCTACACAGATAGTACCTCTTCTTTGTGAGCAATATGTGATTTCCTTGGATATCCTTTCTAAAAATTGGCAGTTTCATTGGGAAAGCCATAATTTTCTTGAATTAGAGATCAGAGTAACACACATAGTGCAATCAAGAAAGCAGGATTCTAAGCTGACATTCCTAGGTTAATCTCAGAGAGACCAACAGGCTTTTAATTAGGGCAAACCTTTTCCTGCTTTGGGTGTCATTATGGAAGAATGGTAATTTTGCGCTGGAGAGTTTGACCTAGCATAGAATTTAATGCCTTTACCAATATAGCAGTACCTGTATGCTAAATAACACTGGCTGAGATGGACCTACGACCAGCCCTGGAAGGGAAAAGGTACGTTGGATATAGATTGAGGTTTTGTCTGTATCACCATGCTAAGCTATTTTCTAAAAATTAAACATTTTTTCAATTAGTGAGCATTTATTTTCTCCCCTTCTTTTCCTTCAACTGACCCCCCAAAAACACTGAGGAAAAAAAGGAATAAAAAGAAAACCCTTATAACAAATATTCATAGTCAAGCAAAACAAATTCCTATATTGGCCATGTTTAAAAATGAGTCTCATTCTGCATATTTAGTGCTGGTTTGCTTTCTGTAATTTTAATGTAAACACATATAAGGAAGCACTTTGATAGGCAGACCTCAGCTAAGTCATGGAAATTGTAGAGTTCAGAGTTGGGAGAGACCCCAGAGTATACTCTTCCCATCTTCCTTTCTCTATAGACAAAGAAGCTTAGGTCTGGGGACCCTAAGTGAATTGTGCAATTCAACTAGCTAACAGGTTGCAGAACTTGCCAGTGGGCCCAGGTCCTCTAAATTTTTTCAACTCTTGTTCCCTATGTCATCAGCTCAAAAAGTCCAGTGTTTGAGACAGAAGGTGCCAGATAACATTTGGAGTATCTCCCTTCTAAACTCCACATTTTAAGAGAGAGGATGTCAAACTAGGAAGTGTCCAGAGAAGGGTGATCAGAATGGTGTGGGAACTTGAAACTGTATTATCTGAGGAAGGATTGAGGAGAGGAAAAGATTTGGGGATTGACAGAATACCTATCTTCAGTTATATAAAGAGTGACCATATAAAAGAAGACGTGTTGTTCCATGGGACAGAACTCGACCCCTGGGAGGCAGAATTGGGCTTACCATAAACATCTTTCTAACAAATACAGCTGTCCTACAATGAGAAGGTAGGTACTTCTGGTCACCGGAAGCATTCAAATAAAGGTTGAAAAACCACCTGTCAGGTATGTTGTGAAAGAGATCCTTGCATGGGTTAGGATAAGATGACTTTTTTGTAAAAGGTCCTTTTTTCTCTGAGATGCTATGCAGTTGTAAATGTCCAATCGAAGGTAAACACATTGAGCTTTAAGGACCACCTAACAGGTTTATTCTTTCCATCCCTTTTCCCCAGTACCATTTGTAGTTCAGGATTTAGCTTTGTCACTCACATGGTTTACAGATCTCTGTCTTCCTGTTGTTGCCCCCAAGGATGAGCTGATGATTTGTACCTTACTTTGCTTTTCGGGAAGAAGCTTTTAAGTAAACAAAAATTAAAACACTTGAGCATTGCCATCTTGTTAGGGGGTGGATTTATAGTATTTAAAGTCTTCCTCTTGGCTTTTAAAAGCAGACAAGTTCACTTCCTGTATATAATATGGGAATTACATCATGGTCTAAAAAGCTATGCTCACTTTACTCCTTCAAACATAGTGAACTGAGGCAGGGGAAGATGACTGTTTTTCTTCTAAACCACCAATTATGTTAAATGCCTTAACTTTTGAACTGCTGGCTTAAGCTGTCCTCCACTTATACGGAAGCCTCACTCTTCCTGCTTAACCCTGTAAACAAGAATTGCTGTTTGTCTCAAAGGATCTTGTCTCTTGCCGTAACATGATCCAGAGCAACTTCTTCCTGGATCTTGACTCTTAATCTGATGCTCTGTCTTCCAGGGGCAGTCTGTCTGTCTGTCTATCTCTCTGTCTCCTTCTCTCTCTCTCTCTCTCTCTCTCTCTCTCTCTCTCTCTCTCTCTCTCTCTCTCTCTCTCTCTCCCTCCCTCCCTCCCTCCCTCCCTCCCTCCTCCTCTCCCCTTCTCCTTCCCTCTCCCTCTTTCCTTCCCTCTCCCTCCTTCTCCCTCACTCTTCCTGTCCCCCTCTCTTCCAGTGGTTTAATTATATTATTACTCAAAATACCTGATGTTCATTTCCCTGAACTCATTTCATCTAGAAAGGAAAGCAGATGTTCTGAGCTGATCCAGAGAGGTACAATGTGACTAGCTGAGTGACATGTTTTGATTAGCTGTCTCAAAATTCCTGGTATTAGATATTGGAGCAGATGAAGTAAATGGGAAATAGAAAATGTCATTGTTTATTGTGAAGAGTGTTTCCCATTTCAGATCTTAGTCTCAGTTGGGGACTGCTGAAGGGAAAGGCAACTATCTGGGAACATTGTTTCTTCTGAGATTCTGGATAACAAAGGATTGGATGGAGGGCTTGAGTCATAGAGGGGATACCTAGATGTTTATGGCCTACCTTATGTAAAACATTTTTTTCTGTTTCCAGGACCTAGTAAATGGTTTTACTCACAATTGCTCTCCTACAACTCAGTACACGTTGGTTCTGTGTGCTTTAGCATATAATGCCTTCCTTCTTCCTAAAGATTCCAAAGTCTGCTTGGGGGTCTCTGTGCTACAGATGCCTTCACATTTTTCAAATTAGTCCCTTGATCCTGCCATGCATTTGTTTCATTTTGGGCTCTTAACTGGTTCTCAGCCTGCGACTTACGGACTTGGGAACTGGTCATGTTACCCTAGCTCCAGAGGTGTCATGGAATTCAGTGTGGCTGACTATTAAAGAAGGAGACTATAATAAGTGGGTGATTATCAAGTGAAGACATGCTATTAAAAACAGTTGTAGCTTCTCCATCTCCACACCCTACCAAATGGCATGAAGGAGTATCTTAGAAAAAGATACATAGGAAAAAAAGGGGTCAGGGGAAAAGCCCCTTGGTGAAAACCCACTGCAGACACAACTTTTTCTGTTCATTTTCTCCTCAATGTTGTGCCTCCTTTTGGGGCATGTGTTAAAAAACAAAAACAAAAAACAAAAAACTTTTGGTATGAATTTGGTGGTTGCTGGTTTGGGTTACCATTTCATCAACTCAGGTTCCGTGTTTTCCTTGCAGGTCAGAGTGGGGGTATTACAATTTAGCTCAGTTCCTCAGCTGGAATTCCCCTTGGATTCATTTTTCACGCAACAGGAAGTAAAAGAAAAAATCAAGAAAATAGTTTTCAAGTAAGTATGATTTGATAATTCTAGGTTTTTGATGTTGACTTCTTCTAGGATGGCTCCTCTTAGATCATTCTGTCCCTTCCTTCACCCCATCCTGACATGTGCTTTACCAAGTTGTAGCTTTGGGGACTAAGGGTTGTTAGGAGCTGTCATTACATACATAAACACATATGTATGCATACACACATACACATATATGTACACATACATATATCATGTGCGCTAAATGGTGCCATACTGCACAGAACTCCGGATCTAGCATCAGGGAAACCCGAGTTCAAATATGACCTCAGACACTTATTAGTTATGTTACTCTGGACAAGTCACTTGACTTCTGCTTACCTCAGTTTCCTCAGCTGTAAAATGGGGATGATAACAGCACCTACAAGCTGTTGTGAGGATCAAATGAGGCAATATTTGTTTAAACAGATGCTCAGTGCAGCGTCTGGCACATGGTAGCTGCTTCTCCCTCTCCTTCCTCATCTCATCTCCCTTGGATTGGAAAAGGACAAATGTCCCAATTTTAAGAAAAAAAAAAGGGAAGAGAATGGAGTCTGTATACTATAGGCCGCTGAGCTTCACTAATTCCTAGAAGAATTTCAGAATGAGAAGGATGATTAGGGAATGTCTAAAAAAGGCAGCAGTGATCAAAGAGCTAGGAGCAGGTCATGGCACATTAACCTTATTTCCTTCATACATAGTTGGGGAAACATCACCAATATAATTAGCCCAGATTTTAGTAAAACATTCGATGAAGTCTCTCTTGCTATTCTTGTATCACAGAATCACTGAAATTTAGAGTTGGAATAAACCTCAGTGTACAGTAGAGGACCTTAACAAGCCATCATATATGATTGGGCAGAGTCTCTTCTCTTGTCTCACCATAACCCTTACTAGACGAAGCTTATGGCTGACAACCAGAGAACTGGGAAGTTTTATCTTGAGCCTCACCAAAGATCAAAGATTTTTAGAGTGGGGAGGTGCTTTAGAAATAATCTAGTATAACTTCATTTTATATATGAAGATATTGAGGTCCAAAAACGGTCGAGTGACTTATCCAGAGTCATACAGGCATTTGGTAGCAGAGCTGAGACAAGAAACCAGCTCTCCTAATTCCCGTACTGGGGCTCTTTCCACTGCTGGACGATCCCAGTTGAAAAGAATTGAGATTAACCTCTTAATAGCCCTTTTTTTGGAATAACTGAAGTTTTTATTTTTGGAGCATACATGTGATTTCATTGATTGAGAGAACTCCTGAAAAGGATACTCCCTTTACAATGCAGATTAACGCCTGCTTTGGGATTTATAGTCTGAGAGAGTTGCCTGATGGAAGGTGAAATCATCAAAGGCCGATCTTGAACTCGGGTCTTTTAGACTCTGAAACAGCTCTCCTTCCACTATATCACCATTGGTGGCAAACTCAAATAGAAATCAGTCCCTGCCCAGCCACATACTCACTTAGAAAACTACAAATAACATTATCGGTATTGTATTTTTATGTATTTTTTTAAGCATTTCCCAACTCAGAAATTTTGGAGGCAGCCAATATAGCTGACAGTTCAGCACTATCTCATGCTGTTGAGTTGTTTCGGTAGTGTCCAACTCTCTGTGACCCCATTTGGGGTTTTCTTGGCAAAGATACTGGAGTGGTTTGCCATTTCCTTCTCCAGCTCGTTTTACAGATGAGGAACTGAAGCAAACAGAACTAAGTGACTTGCCTAGGGTTCCATAGCTAGTAAATGTCTGAGGCCAGATTTGAACTCAGATCCTCCTGACTTCTGGGCAGTTAGGTGGCACAGTGGAGTCAAAAAGACTCATCTTCCTGAATTCAAATCCAGTCTCAGACACTAGCTGTTTGACCCTTGGCAAGTCACTTAACCTTGTTTGCTTCAGTTCCTCATCTGTAAAATGAGCTTGAGAAGGAAATGGCAAACCACTCCAGTACGTTTGCCAAGAAAACCCCACATGGGGACCCGAAATATCAGACATGACTGAACAACAACCTCCTGATTCCAAGGCTGGCACTCTATCTAATGGGCCACCTAGCTGCCCACACTACCCCATGCTGCCTTTCAACTAAAGGTGGCAGAGTGCTTTTAAAAACATTTTAAAAAATAAAAATGTTAAGATTGTGCTAATTCAGAGCCTCTAGTGGTGTAAAAAGCAGAGATATTTAAAAGATGTTTAAACAAATCTGTGGTCTCTATGTCCTATTGGAGTTAAGGGGTGGGGCCAGAATAGACTATGTGCTCACCATCTCATTTTATATAGTCTGTAAAGGTTATTGAAGGCAATAGTGACTTATTCTTGACCCCTGCTAGGGGTCCTAAGGGACACTGAAAATGAGGTTGTGCCAAAAGTCTGGCGTTTAGCATCATGATGAAATGTTATGAATCAGTACAAAAAAATGTGGACAAAATGATGACCTCTCCACTGGTTATTTATCCCTCTTAGAGATGAAAGGTTTAAATGTTGGACTGGATCTAATAAGTCGGGGCAGGGCAGAAAATATTAGTTTATCTTTCTTCTAGAGAAAAAGAAATCTCAGCGTCCAGAGATAACCCTGGCACTGTGAGTCCCTTAATGGTGATCTCAGTGATCTCTAAGGCCTGGGAGGGCCTCGTGAGCAGTTGTACTCTGCAGAGAGTAGTCTTCAGAAGATAATGAGGCCAGCATTTCTATCCAGATTAATAAAAAGATATGCAAGTTTTCATCTTCCATAGTTACAATGAAACTAATAATGACCAATATTTATGTTGTTCTAAGTTTGCAAAGAGCCTTATTTAAGTTGAGGGATTACAAGTACTTTTCAGCATGGATTGGCCTCAGAAAGGACTTGGCCATCTCTACGTGGCTAGTAAATGTTGGAGGTGGGATTTGTATCAAGCTTTTCTCAGTGCCCAGTCTGCCACTCTGTCAGCCACTGTGCCACACCCACTCTGGGGATTGGCAGGTGCCTACATTCAGGTCCTTAGAAGAGGAATCTTCTCTTCTGAGACCTAGAGGATTAGCCTTTGAAAGGGTGGCATCTTAACCTTTTGGGTGTCATGGACCCTTTGTCAATCTAGTAGAGCCCTTCTCAGAGTAAAGTATTTAAGGCATTAAATAAAATATATAGGGTTAGAAAGGAAACCAAATGTATCAAAATAGTTATCAAAATACACGTTTTTTAACTTTCATAGACCTCCAGTTTAATAATTCCCATCCTAAAGGGGTTATCTTGATATTGGTTTAACAAAAAAGATGTAAGGGTGCATTACAGTCAGATTCTATAAAAACAATAATCAAAGTGTATCTTTAATTTTAAATAAATTCATTCCCTTAAAAAGCAAATAAATACTTCCAACTCCGGTCCTGTCTCTGTACCCCCTCATCCCTATCCCCACCACCTCCCTCCCCCAATGCCTCCAGGCAGAATGACACCATGTTCTAAAGTCAGAAACCACATCACCAACTAAGCAGAGCCCGTTCTAGACAATACTTGCCAAAACTTCTTGGTTCACTCTGGTTGGTGGGAAACAACCTAATGACGGCATGACAGAGTGATAAACTTGGAGTGGGTTCAAACCTTCCCTCTGCCATTTGCTGTTACCGTGAAAAAGTAATTGAATCTCCCTGAGCCTCTACAGCCCTAATCTGTAATATGGAAGCAGTAATGCTCCTAGTGTTGTTATGAAGCTCACACAAGATCATGCACGTTGAGCTCCTTGGAAACTTTAAAGCAATGTGTACATGTCCGTTATTATTACTACTCTGCTATCAAAGGCCATCCAAGTAGCAAAAGGACTGGACTGGTATTGCATAATCGCCAGAAATGACTGCACAACCGGTTTAATAACCCAAATCACAAAAGCTGACTTTTCTATCATGTTCTAAGGGTGGGGAAGTACTTTATATATGGTCTTTTTGATCCTCATAACAACTTTTGAGTTAAGTGACATTATTGTTATACCCATTTTTCAGATGAAGAAATCGAGTCTGAGAGCGATTAAATGACTTGCTGAAGGTCACACGGTAATTGTCTGAGGCCAGATTCAAATCCAGGTTTTCCTGATTTGAAGTCTAACGTTCAATGCCCTATGTCAGAGGTGTCAGACGTATGGCCCATAGGCTGCGCGTGGCCCATGGCACTCCTGAGTACTTGCCCAAACCAGATGAAAATACAGTTCCTATCTAATTTCAATGTATTGAATGATATCTATATAGACACGATACATGTATATATGTGGTTTTCTAATTTAATATGCAGCTGCAGGGATCCTTAGGCATGGTTTAGTGACCTCTGTTTCTATTCGAGTTTGACCCCACTGCCCTGTACTGCTTCATACATGTCTTAAAACCTTTATTGTCTATGAGGAGTCAGGAACGAGCCCCTCCTTGTTTACTGTTGTCATTGATGGGGAGATCAGTGTTCTGGGCTGAGGCCAAGAAGGCCTTGAACTTTAGCCAGAAAGAGAGCTGGGCTCCACAGGCAGAGAATCAGGGGCAGGCATCCAGGCAGCTGGGCTCCAGGGTTTGGTGAGTCAGCAGGAAATCCAGCAAGTTGTAATTAATAAAAGAGATTTGGTTCCCCATGATGAAGGCTTTGCTCTGGTTCTGGGCCATAGGATCCCAAAAGCCTTCAGCTGGCAAGGGAATGCCATGCCATATTGCTCCTTCCCTCTTCATAATTCTACTAGAAAAGAGGAACAGTCCTCCGTCTATCCCATCGTTTGCCACAGTGGCTTCTCAAGTGTCCTCCCTGTGCAGCCTGAGGTTATGGCCCAGGTATCTCATGATGGCATTGCTCTGGTACAAGGCGAAGTCTTCATCTGTAAACTTGGGGAGCTGCCTTTGAGATTCTTCTGTATCCAAATCTCTTTGATCATTCTACCCTTCCAGGCTTGGCATATTCAAGCAGCAGCATCCATATGGCTTCACATCACCTTTGGATGGGGAAGTAGATGATGATGTAGGGAGATGTGCTGGATAATGGAGCACAAACAGGAAAGCTTGCCTCTTCCATTTGGATCAGAAGGGTTGGGAAGTCTGCTTACTTGACTCTCAGATCCCTGAAATTGTTCCCTAGCCACAAGTGAGCGGATATGGAGAAGGAGGCTAGAATCCACAGGGGATATCAGATAAAAGACATCCTTTGGCAGGTGTTCAAACAAAAAAGAATTTCTTAAAAAGCCCAGTTGCAATGGAAAATGAACAAAGATATGGATAGCGAGTACTTTTTTATTTTTAGCTCCAGTGACTGAGACTGTGAGATGGGAAGTCATGGGCAAGCAAACAAGAAGATGAATTCTTTGTTTTAATCTTTTATTAATTTTTAAAATTATTTATTTGTTTTTAGTTTTCAGCATTTACTTTTATAATATCTTGAGTTATAAATTTTCTCTCCCTCTCTTTCCCTCCCCAAGACAGCATGCAATCTGATATAGGTTATACATGTACAATCATGAAGATGAATTCTTTCAGTAGAGTAAGCAAGCCTTGACTAGGTCCTAAAACAGTGGGTTGGGATTAACTGCTTTGATCAAAGTCACTGGAAGTTCAGGCATAGCCAGGACATATGTTTAGCACCCTACATCACAAAAGATGATATTAGCAGTTTTTAGCTCTTAGGGCTGTGGTTCTTTTGGGGTTTAAGTGAAAAGAAAGCTAAAGTATAATTTATAAATTAGAGAACAGATCACCATTCAAGAATCCAGACCTCTATCTTTCCAACTACATAAGACTTGTCGAGAACAGTTGCCATCACAGAGACCGTAATGGTTGAGATTAATTTTGGTGTCAGCTATAGTCAAAGATGGCCTTACAAAATGCTTAGAATATGCAGTTTGTGACAAGATCAGTTAGTGCCTTTGAGTGGGAGCCTGTGGCAAATAATTAAAAAGCAGTGACCCATTTCTGTGGTGCCATAAGGTTTGCAAACCATTTCTTCTGCCATAACCCTATGATTAGGGAGGGCAAATATTATGCCTGTTTTACAGATGATGAAACAAAAGCTCAAAAAGGTTAAATTACCTCATGTCACTAGTGTCAGAGACACGATTCAAATCCAGGTCTCTCAAGTCTAAGCCTTGTCCTTGTCCACCACACCTCACTTCTCTCCATAATCATCCTATTTGCTAACTCCAGAAAGACAGCATTATTTCCCGAGTCCATACCGATGCCTCACAGTTTGTACCAAAATGGAAACACTTTGAATAGAGTCCTTACACCTGGTAATGTCTCTTAGCTGAAGACCAGTCCAGCTAAGGATAATTAGTGGGTTGGCTACTGGCTGATGAATTCTTTGATCATCACAACGTGGGAAATAGATAACAGTACCCTTCTATTTCTAAAGCAGTAGTACCCGAGTGGCAGAAAAGAGGGAGAAGGGAGGCTTTGTTGTTGTTTTTAAAGAATCACACAGTTTTAAGAATACGTGTATTATTTAATGGCTGACACTCCAAAATGAAATCTTAGTACCACAGGTCATTTGGCATGCTACTAAAAGAAATTATATCCCTATTGATATTCTTGCTATAAATGTGTAATACCCCCTCTGGCATGCTCCCTAACTTGCCAATATGTCCTTGTATGTTGGATCTTCAAAGCGTATCTGTGACTCCTAGCTTCTAACCCTGTAAGTCTGAATTTCACTGATCTGCTTTCCATTAACTACCAGCCAGGAGACATAATTATCTTTTAGAAAAGGCCTTTACTCAGATAGCAAGATAAAAACAGTAGCTACAATGCATTTCCCATATAAACCTAGGGCATAGTCTCCCACAGATATGTGCAGTGTCTGGGTTAGAGTTGACTCAAACTCATAGTAGATTGATAGTTAGAACATAGCCTCTAGCTCAGTAGCAAGCAGAAAAGGCTTGCAAGCTATTGAAAGAGCTTACATCAAGTCTGCACTAAACATAGGTATTTGTTTCTGAGAACCTCACTAAAAGCCTTATTAATTCAATTTTTAACAAATGTATTTATGTGGTTTCCTAGCCAGGAATAGATTAGAAATATCAAACTGGGCGGGGCACATTGGTGGAGGGGAGGAATTGAGGTGTCAGGGGCAAGTGCAATGTTAGTAGTAAAGTGATAGCTGATAGCCTGACAATTGTGAGGGAGGGAGAAATACTAAAAAGGCAGTAGCAGGCAATATATCCCTCCAGAGGACTATATTACTGCACATTTTTTTAAAAAGTGATAGTATTGTCATTATGGGAAAGTTAAATTTGTTCAGTATATTCTGTTTAGTAAGTTGGGGAAGCATATAATGCACTTGAGGAAGATTTCCATCCAAAATGATTAAAACATTTTAATAGTCAATAAGCATTTATTAAGCACCTATTATGTGCCAGGCACTGCGCTAAGCACTAGGAATGCAAATATAAAAAAAACAGTTCCTGCCTACAAGCAACTTACAGTCTTTTAAAAAAAAATTTGAGTTCTAAATTTTCTCCCCCCCCTCCATTGAGAAGGCAAGTAATTTATGTAGTTTATACATGTGCAGTCATACAAAACTTATTTCTATGTTAGATTGTGAAAGAAATCACAGACAAAAGAAAAACCAGCAAGAAAAATAAAGAAAAAGTATGCTTTAGTCTGCCTTCACACTCCAACAGTTTTTTTCTCTGGAGATGGATAACATAAAATGATTAACATTTTGGAAAACCTTAGCATTTGAGAGGAAGAAGTTTTAATTACCTGGAAAATTCACATGTATGGAAAAGATAATTCCCCGGGAATACCACAACAGATCTTGGTTCTAATCCCCCTACTTATGCTGTCTGACATTGGGCAAGTCACTTAGCCTCAGTTTCCTCATCTGTAAAATGAAGGGGTTAGTATAAGGGTTCTAGCCCCAGTTCTATAATCTTAAGGCATGCTAATAAATTCATAGTTTGTTAGAGCTGGAAGGAACTGTGAGAAAGGATTCATTTGGACCCCAACTCTATTCCAATCAGTATTTATCAGTTTGGTATGATTTAATAGGAGTAATGATTATAAGTTCTATATATTAGGCCCCAGCGTTGTGAGCTACAGATTGTAAGTTCACTTGCTTAATCATAGGAAGCTAACTAGAGGCCCTCCACCCTTCTTTTTCCTTGTCATGGTGACGCAGCCCGGTGTGACGGAGGTGACTGAATTACATGGAAAGTCCTCCAATTTATTTTCGTACCTCTGGACCTCTCTCTCTTGTCCAGCATGAGCAAGTGACTGTCTTATGAACAGTTAGTGGAGATATCCAATATTTCACCCAACCTGAGATTACCTTCCCCCCCGCCCCAATACCATTTCTAGCTGATGCATCCTTTTTTGACCTGCAAAGCAAGATCTACCAACCAGTGGGATTCTGTACTTTGTGCAGCCCCTTTAGAAGGTTCAGGAATCAAATCTGGTATGAACCCTTATAAAAATAAGGCTCTAGAAGAAGGGGACATCAGACTGTGAGGAAGATCTGAGGTCCACTTTGTTAGTTTAGATTCATTAATAAAGTGCCATTGGCTCAGAGCTCTGCCTCCGTCTCTTTTGTTGTAGGTTGGACAATTTTAATCCCCACAGAACCTTAGATTTCAGCCTCATTCCATTTTATATTTGAGGAAACTGAGGCCCAAAGAGGTTAAGTGATATCTCCAATGTCTCACACTTCAATGGCAGAGCTGTTGCTATCTCAGGGCTTTTCCCACCACACTGTTCAGCCTATGGTGTTATTTCATGGGGACAGTATCATTCCAAGTCTACAGCTAGGAGGAATATGAAAAATGGGAGATAGCACAAATTTTAAATCCTGGTCCTTGCTTCTTGTCCTTAACTTGTCAACTTCGCCTTTTTCCCATTTTTTTTCTTTGTGCTTTCAGAGGAGGGAGCACTGAAACAGGTCTTGCTCTGAAGTACCTTCTCCACAAAGGTTTCCCTGGGGGAAGGAACTCTACTGTTCCTCAGATCCTTGTCATTGTCACTGATGGGAAGTCCCAAGGAAACATTGCCCTTCCTGCCAAGCAGCTGAAGGAAAAGGGAGTCATGGTGTTTGCTGTGGGAGTCAGGTTCCCAAGGTAAGAAACTCTCAGGAAGAGGCAACTTGTTATAGCAGCTGCAGAAGAGGGAGAAAACTGGCTGGTGTGTGGAGTCTATAGCCTTAGGCTTGTGAAATCTCAAGTGTCTCCCCCTATTCGTTGGCCAGTATTGGCATCAGCTGACAGTCACCCACCTTGGCATTTCTCTAGCCGTAAGTGCTTAGCACAGACTTCCTTGTATTATAATTATTATTTCCTCTGCGTGGCTCGTCTCTCCAACCAGACTGTAATAACAAGTCACATTTATGCAGCACTTTAAGATTACAGAATGTTTTCAGTCCAAGTATTCTCATTTGGTCATGTCCTGTGAAGTGGCTAGAACAAATACCATCTCCATTTTATGGATGAAGAAAATGAGGCTCAGAGATAATTCATTTCTTGCCTCCGGTCACACTGCTAACCAATAGAGTTGGAATACAATTCATTCATTCGGTGAACATTTATTAAGGGCTTGCTGTAGGTCCAGTACCATACTAAGTGCCAAGGATACAAAAAGAGGCAAAAGACAGTCCCTGCCCTCAAGAAGCTTATATTCTAATGAGGTAGATAACATGCAAGCAAATAAATACAAAGCAAATTATTTACAGGATAAATATAAAATAATTAACGCTGGGAAGGCATTGGACTTAAGAAGGATCAGGGAAGACTTCCTCCAGAAGGTGGGCCTTTAGTTGGGACTTAAAGGAATCCAGGGAAGTCAAACACAGGTTTTCAGTCTCCAAAGTCCAATGTTCTTTCTATGGCAACGTTGCAATTTTTTTTTCACAGGCTTTCTCTCACAGAACTAGCCAGCACCCTGAATTTAATGGGTACTGAATAATTATTGATGGTAATGAATTAATTACTAGTTCATAGGTTCAGAGATATGGAGATGGAAGAGATCTTAGAAGTTATTGAGTCCAACACACTCATTTAACAGATGAGGACACTTAGATCTAGGGAAGTTAAATGACTTCCCCGTGTATCACACAGCTAGTAAGTATCTAAGAACAAGTTTGTTCACAGGTCTTCTGACTCCAGATGAAGTCTAATATTTTCTGTATCACTCTGCCTGTCACTAATTGAATGGAAATGACTATGAATACCAATTCTAGCTCCTCTGGGAGATACCTGGTAGCTAAGAGAATCTACCTGGTCCAAAAGTCCTGACCTCTCCATCCAAAGACATGAGATTCTAAATAAGATAATTCACACTCAACTGAACTCTTAAAATGGGGATAAGACCATCTAAGAGCAGGCCCTCATCTGCTCTTATGACCGCAGGGAGAGGAGCTGTTTTAATTTCTCTCTGCTTGGGCAGGTGGACAGAACTGCACACCTTGGCAAGTGAACCCAAGGATCAACATATGTTGTTTGCAGAACATGTGGCTGATGCTACCAACGGCCTGTATAGCGCTCTCTCCAGCTTGGCTATCTGCAATGCCATAGCTCCAGGTAAAGCTCTTCCTGCTCGCTCGCACAGCCTCAGGCTTCAGAGAGCAGAGGTGCTCCTTAAAGAGAAAGGGTTGGGAGTTCTGAGGATAATGTTGTGAGAAGAAAGGATGAGAAGAGGCCAACTTGTCTGTAAGATGCTGTTTCATTTTTGGCCTTCTGTTTCTGCTACCCCTATGCTCAGTCCATGAGAAGCCTTGTCTCATGTATTTATCTAAACTTTAGATGGAGAGGGCTTGGGGTTTGAAGTCTAGGCTGATGGTAGCATTACTTTGATGGGCTTGTCTTTGGGCCCAATAACTTTAGTGCCAGACCTGGGACTTCCTTACCTTATCTATGAGGAGGTGGGACTTCCCTCCCTGCTTTTTGAGGAGACATATTGGAGGGGTAGAAATTGCTACCTCCTTATTCCTTCATGTTTCTTTCTTGCTCCTCAAACCAATTTTCTTAGCTCCTGTTTTTCAGCTGGATTATTATGACAGATTTGAAATGGAATAGGTTTTCTTACTTCCCTTTGCTAATTTTCGACCATGTGGCAGGAGAATGGAAACAGGGGTGACTATGAGAGAAGGAGGGCCTCTGTGCATGTATGTCTATATGTATACACACATATACAAATGTTTACATACATGAACACATATATTGTGTATATATCTACGTATCTATGTGATATGGTTGATGTATGGGGTGGATGGGAGGATGATTGGATTGGAAAGAGTAGCAGGAGGCCTCCTGATATATCTTAGCAAGTTCATAAACATGTTTCACACTGAGAAAAGTTGGGAAGCTTCACTTAGGGCACTAAGGCTATTGGGTCTCCTGCCCTCCCCTCCTGCCATAATCCTTTCCTATCACTTGACTTTCCTTAAGGCCCTTTCCCCAACGTGTGAACAAATAGTAAAGATGTGTGGAACCTATACATTGTAGTTGGTATCAACAATGAGGGGAAAGCGGGGTGAAATCTCAGGCATCTGTTTTGGGGGCGTTTACCCTAGGTTGCAGAATTGAGCCTTACCTTTGTGAACGAAAGACACTTGAAACCATCAGAGAGGTCACTGGGAACTCTTTGTGCTGGAGAGGTTCAAAGAAAACCAATGCAGTATTTTCATCCTTCTGCCCATTCTACAGGTGAGTCCGCTATGTTCTTTGGGTCCTAAGGCCAGAACCAGGAGTGCATGGTTCCTCTACTTAAATTCTGAAAGAAGCAGTGTACATGGGGTGCAGCAGCAGAGGGAATCGTGGAGTATTGCTCTCCATAAAAATACATCAGTAGAGCCTTTAGCAGAAGGGAGTAGAGCATGGCCCAGGGAATGGGGCCAGGTGGGAAAGAGCCAGTCAGAGGTCTCTGTTGATACAGGAAAATGTTTAGCAGGCTGAAATGTCTCATTAATTTACTGCCGTGTGAGGCCCATAAGTGAAACGAGTTTGGGCTGGTTGAACTAGAAGGCTAGAGACCCGAGCAATAAACATTCATTATGTAACATCTGCCATTTACGTCACCCTTCACAAAAAGCTTCATAAATATTATCTCATTCCGTCCTCATAACAACCCCAGGAGAAAGGTTGCTGTTATCCCAGATTTACAGATGAGGAGACTGAGGCAGGCTATGAACCCAGGTTCTTTTGACTTCAAGTCCAGGGCTCTTTAGCTAGTAACTTGTGTGGCATCAGGCAAGGCACTCAGCCTTGAATGTGACATCAGCAGAAGCTTGAACACAAGCAGTAAAAGGCTCCAAACTCTTGAGGTTCCTCTGAAGTAAGACATGGTATAATATCCAGGCTTAGAGATTTTTTTTTGAAGGGAGAGGTAGAAGTATTGGTTGTTAGAGCACGGTGTTACCAAAGCTCAGCTTGATTCTTATATAATAATGATAATACCTAACATTTATATTGTGCCAGTTGATCCTCACAACAGGAAACTGAGACAGGCAGATGTTAATGACTGTCCAGGGTCATACATCTAGAAGTAGCTGAGGTTGGATTTGAACTCAGCTCTTCCTGACTCCAGACCTAGCACTCTATTCGCCGTACCACCTAGCTGCCTTGTATAGAACCATGAACCCTGAATTGGCAAGCATAAAATGTGATTTTAAGTCCTCCGGCTACTGAGAGATTCAAATCTTTACTCTGATGCCCCCTGTGTGACTTCGGACGTGTTATTTAACCTCTCCTCTCTGGGACTCACTTTTCCAATCTGTACTATTAGAGGGTCACCTCAGCAGTCCCTTCCATCTCCCAGTCTCGTGAGCCTGTGATCTCTAAGGTTCCTTCCAGCTCTAAAGGTCTATGGGTATTTGACTGTTTGAACACAATGCTGCCACAGAGTGACAAGAAGGAATGGCCAAGAAATCAGGGCTGAGCTCGTGCATATCCATCTTGATCCTGGAAAAACAACCCAGCATTCTGCTCTTCTGATACAGGGTCTGGAGTGACCTTCTTAAGTATGGAGTGCGGTGCTTTTGGAGGAAATAGAGATCCTTCTGCCGGTCCTAGGTCAAGAGCCTCACTCAGCTGAAGAAATTCCATTCTTTCCACTTCAAAGGCATGAATAGTTGCCTTTGCTTGGGCTTGTAATTTTAGGAAACCTGTGGGACCCAGCCCTAAATAAAGGAGAGAAAATCCTTAACGAGCCTGCAATTTGGCAGACATTTTAGCAGTTCCTTGGAGCCTTAATCAACTTGACTTTTTTCTCCTGGGAGCACATTTTACACTAGTACAAATTTATTTCCAGTTCTGAAAGGTTGGCTTGGGATGAGCCAGGGAGCCCTCGTGCAGGAGACTGTCCCATCGCCCCTGACCAGGTACCACCTGCTAGAGTTATAACCGATGTTTTAGAAGCCGACTGAAGAGCCAGCAAGAGTGCTTGTGAACCCTAAGGAAATGAGCAAATTCTCCTACGTCAGAAAGAATAGGGAGAGATTGCTTTATAGAATGTTAGAGCTGGAAGCAATCTTAGAAATCACTGAACCCTGACCCCTTGGTTTACAGGTGAGGCTCAGGAAGTTGAAATGACTTTTGTCCAAGGTTAGCCACACAGCTGGTTACTGGCCAAGCCAAGCCTAGCACCTTGGTTTCCTGATCAAGGAGCCAGAGTTCTTAGTGTAGGGTTCTTATTGTTCACTGTACCATACTGCCTCCATGAGAGATGGTTTAATTCTTCAAAGAGCTTTAATTTGCTAGGTTGGAATACCTTCTCCACTTGGGCAGATCATAGTTCCTTTGTCACAAAGCAGAACTTCTTCAAGAATTGTGGTGAACAAAAAAAGAAAACATTTTATATACTCTTGGTACATTTACATTCAGTACTTATTTCACTCTTGTTCATTCAGTGCCTATTTCGTTCCCCACAGTCACTCTTCCAAATCCCTCCTCTACCTTCCCTCCCACCTCTTAGTGTGCTGAGAAAATAAAAGCCATCTGTAATCAGCTTCTCTTTCCCCAGTATTCAAAACCTCCTCATCGCTCCCCCCTACCTCCCACTCTCTTATGTTCCTGTTTTTGGAGGAAGATCATTGAATCATAGATCTAGCGCTAAAAGAGACCACAGAGGCCATCAGGTAAAACCTCCTTTATTTTACAGCTGAGTAAACTGAGGCCCAGAGAGGTTAAGTGACTTGTTCAATGTCACACAGCTAGTATCTCAGGTGCGATTCGAACCCAGGTTTTCCACATTCCAAGTCCAATGCTCTAGAGATAGCCAAGGCCGACCCTTCTACTTATGCCCTGTATTCCATTTTTTTTTCCCATCTCCTTCAGGGACTTGCTCCTTCAATCATTCTTTCTCACTCTTTTTCTGATTTTTAATTTTTCTTTTAACTACTAAATGTGATGGCACTTCCTTAGTCCTCATTTCAGTTGGCCTTTCTGCAGCTTTCAACATCTTTGGATACCTTTTCTTTCCTTGGCTTGATCTTAGCCAAAAGACCAAAAATTAATTTCCTTCCTTCCCTTCCTCCTTTCTTTTTCTCTCCTCTCCTTCCTCTCTTCCTTCTTTCCTTTCCCTATCCCTTCCTCCCTCCTTCCAGCTTAGGGGCACATCATATGGGTGCCAGACTTAGTTCAGATGGCCAGTTGCCTGCCGCTCAGAACTGCAAATGGTCCTTCAGCTTCAGACTCCCCAAAAGCAGGGTTTGGGCCAAAGTGCCCAGCTCTAAGAAGCAATTTTCCATTGGTTTCTGTGATACTGCTCTCACTTAATCCAGCAGTCTGACCTTTCCTTCTCAGTCTTTTTTACTGCATCATCATCCATCTCCCATCCACTGACTGGGTCTTCCTCAGGCTTTGTCATGAACACCTCTGCTGCTGCCTTCTCCTTTCCCTCTATCTCACTCGTTCCTCTCCCCGTAGATTCAATTATGAACTCTATCTTGCTCCCCCTTATTTGGATTCAATCATCAATTATCATTGATATCTTGCCGGACATTTCCACATGGATATCCCACATCTCAAACTCTTTATCTCCCCCTTCCAGCCTTCCTGCAGATTTCCTTATTTCTCTGGAGGCACCACCATCCTCTCAGTTCCTAACTCAGATTCATAACTTCAGAGTCATCCTTGATTCTTCCCTCTTCCTCTCATCCCCCATATCTAATCCATATTTTGTCAACTCTATCTCCAGGAGCACCACCTCTCCAAGACTCTTCACTTATGTAGTGGTCACTTGGGTTCAGATCTTCACCACCCTTGTAATTGCCTCCTAGTTGGCCTCCCTCCTTTCAGTCTCTCCCCTCTCCAATTCAAGCTTCACGTAGCTGCTAAATAAATATTTCTAGGGGCAGCTAAGTGGCACGGTGAGTACAGCACCAGCCCTGGAGTTAGGAGGACCTGAGTTCAAATGTGACCTCAGACACTTGACACACTAACTAGCTGCATGACCTTGGGCAAGTCACTTAACCCCAATTGCTCTGCCTTCCCCCCTCCAAAAAAAAAAGAAATATTTCTAAAGCTCAGATGGACTGTCCCATTTACTTGCTTCTGCAGAATAAAACAGAGAACCTTTCACAATCATATTAGTCCTTCTTCTTGCAATCGTTGTTTTGGGCAAACTGTACTACTGTTTCCCAGACTTCTTCTCAGTGTCCTTGCCCAGGCTGTTTCTTTTGTCTGGGGTGTACCTTCTTTATTTCTGGAAGCCATTCATTGTCCTCTCCATACCCGGCCCCCACCAGCCAAGATGTTAATTCTCTTTTCTCAAATTATTTTGTCTTCGTTTACCTGAGTATATGTTGCATCCCTTCTGCAGACATGAGCTCTTGGACATTTCCAATTATATTGCATTTTTGTCTTTATATTTTCAGGACCTAGCACAGTCCCTGGCACATAGCTGGTGCTTAATGATAGCTGAATTGAATTGAATCAAGTCCTATACTTTTTCTTCTTTTTTAGCTGGAAGAAAGTTTTCATAACTCACCCAGCCACATGCTACAGAACGGTATGTCCAGGTATGATTTTCTGAGTGACCTTTTGTTTCTGTGTCCCAGGAACAAACTTGGGCACTTTGGTAAAAGAGCTCTTGAAAACAGCTTAGGGCAGGCAGTGCTTGGATATTGCCAGTGTGTCTGTTTTTTCTCCAGGATCACCCAATTACCCAAGCCCATAGTCCTAGAAATTGATAGCCAAGTTCTTATCTGGGACTGAATTCTTCAGAATGAATTCTGCTTTCATAGAGGCTATGGTTGCATGTACTGTTAATCCCTTCTACTTTGTGGGGGTTAGGGGCACAGGCCCCCCATGATCTGGAAAATCCAAATAAAAATTTTTGGCCCTCCTTTTGTACCAAAGAAGTCTGAATTTTTTTTTCTTTTCTGGGGTGTTTACAGTACCTTATTGTAAAATTTAGGTTAAGTATTTGGTCATAGGCTCTATGTTGTCTGCTCATCTTCACAAGTCATTTGTAGCTTCTGCAGAATTCCCCCAAAATTTCCATTTAATTTCTTATGCTGAGCCACGATATGTCAAAGCCACAATGGGGAAAGTCACAATGTTGAAGGGTTAAGTGTATACTACTTCATGTTTAAATAGACTTAGCTTGTCATTGACACCACACCTCTAATTCGAAGGCCTTTTGGAATGGTTGAGAAGAATCGTGGTAGGGAAGGAGCTGGCATCAAAGCCAGGACTACCTGATTCAAGACCCATCCCTGACACATTATAGATGTATGACCTTGGACGAGTCACTTAAGATCTAAATGATTTAGGTATCCATCTAAGACTGTAAACTGCAGAGAATCCATTGCCTTGCATTAGTAAAGAGCTTTCCTACATCAACATAGCATCAGTGAAATCACAGGTCTAGTCCTATTCTTGTCCCTTTGGATCGACTGCATTTAAAAGTTGAGGACCCTTCCAGCCGATATCTTGGGATCAAATTGCAGTGATATTGAATGTGACATTATATACCTTGTGCCGCTGATCTCTTCATCCCTGTAAAAGCTCAAAACCAAATGTTGACTTGTATCTCAGCAGCAAGGGAGAAAAGGGATTTTCAGGATTCTTTCTGTGCCAACCTTGTCCAAAACTAACTGCATTTTGTTTTAAGTGAAAAGAGCTAGCTTCATTTAAAGCCAGTAGTTCCTATAAACCAACAAAAAACACATTTGAAATTGTCCAGCCTTAAATTTCCCAGCAGGCTCCAGGCTCAATGAAATACTCTCTCCCACACCATAATTAAGATGTGTAGGGCCTTACTTATTCTGACAAATTCTCATTTAGCAACAGAATTTCAGATAGACTCGATTTGTTAATTATCCGATTTTCTATCATTAATTAGCTATTCTTTCTTCCTTGCTATAAACAGTAGAGTCAGTCATTGACCTGAGAAAATATTTCCATTGAACAGATGGAGATCATAGGATCAAAAAGTCCATATGCAGGTGAGGAAACTCAGCTCCAGAGAGGTTAAGTAATTTGCCCACAATCACACAGGTAGTAAGTGTCAGAGGTAGGTTTTGAACCCAGGCCCATTGATTCTCCAAAGACAGCACTTTTTTCCACTATACCATACAGTCTCACTAACTAATGTCATTTAGAGTGCTTGCTTTTGATTGGTGCAGCAAACTATTGGTGGTCCTGGCTGAAGAGCTGAGATCTAATTTTCAACCCCATGCCATACCGTCACTTTGCCTCTGACTGATTTGGTCTTTGGTTAATGCACATCTCTTTCTGTACACTCTGCCTGATAGATCCTTGTGATTCCCAGCCCTGCCAGAATGGAGGCACATGCATTCTAGAGGGATTAGACAAGTACCATTGTCTCTGTCCCATTGGATTTGGAGGGGAGGCCAACTGTGGTGAGTATTTGTTCTCTTAACCATCAGTCTCTATTGATCTGTAACAGATGTTTTGGAAGCAGCAACTTGTTGGAGAGCGATGCAAAATCCAACCAGACCACTCCCTCTAATTTTGTTTAGTTTTCTAGCGTCTTTGTAGGTGCCTTCTCTGGAATGCCTTGTGCTTCCCAGTTCTTATGAATAAATCCATGTCGTGGAACAAGGAGATCTGTGAGACGTTTCAAAATGGAAATAATTGTTGCTGGTCACAAGTTAACACACGCCTTTGGACCTCTGGCTGCAGACTGCGTCCGTGTCAGCCTCTGAGTTCTGAGCCTGGGCTCACGACCATGATGTCTTTCTCCTCACTTCTGTAGAAGTAAACTATATGTGTGGTCAATATGCTGTCAGTCCTAAGGGTGTGTGCAGCCAGCAGGCCTACAGTGGGAAGCTATGTATAGTACAGGGAGAAGAGGGTCAGACTTAGAGGCAGTTATGATGAATTTGAGTGTTATCTACCAAATCAACAAGAATTTGTTAATCGCCTGCTATGTGCCAGGCACTATGCTGAGTGCTGGAGACGTAAAGAGAGGCAGAAAAAAAGAGTCCCAGCCCTCACGGAGATCTCATTCTAATGGGGGAGACAAAATGCAACAGTCCAATTACATATCGCAGGATCTATAGAGGACAAAATGGGAAAACAATCTCACACCAGGGGCACCAGCATTGAGGAGACTGGGAAAGGCTTCTTGCCGAAGGAGGGATTTTAGCCAAGACTTGAAGGACTTGATGAGGACTCGAGGGAAACCAGGAAGAAGAAGTGAGGAGGGAGATTATTCAAGGCAAAGGCTACAGCCCTGGGAGGTGTTGAATCAGAGTTAGAGTACTGTGTGTGAGGCCAGTGTCACTGGATTGTCGAGTATGTGGAAGGGAGTAAAGTGTGAGAGGACTGGAAGGATAGGAAGGGACCACGTTATGCAGGGCTTTAAAAGCCAAACAGAGGATTTTATATTTGATCCTAGAGGTAGTATGGAACCACTGGAATTTACTGAATAGGGGGTGACATGGTCCAAATCAGATCCCCACTTTAGGAAGCTCCTTTTGGTCCACTCAAAAGCTTGTTTTAGAAATCAGTTTTTTAAAATGAATGTTGAGTGTTTTATAACCACAAAGCAATGCGTTGGTGCTTTTTAAATTTAAAACCACTCACTCCAAAGTTTCTAATGAGCTCTTGATTGCCAAATCTAACTGCCTTTTCTCCATCCTCATCCATCTTGACTATTCTACAGCATTTTAGACTGTTGATTACATTCTTCTGGGTACTCTTTCATCTCGATTTTTATGTGTCTGATTTCTCCCCTTATGGTACCACCCCCCTTCTCAGTCTCCTGGGCTGGATCTTCACGTCATACCCACTAACCGTGGGTTATCTTTTATCCCTGTACTATCTAACTTGATCTAATTAGCTCCTGTGGATTCAATCATCTTTTTTGCAAGTAATTTCAGAAATTTGTGTATCCACCCCTGATTTCTTTTCTAATCTCCAATCCCACCTCACCAACTGCCTATTAAATATTTCAGACTAGATGTGACATAGACATTTCAAAATCTTACATGTACAAAACAAAATGTACTATCTTTCCTCTGTGTCGTCCTGTCTTTGGAATTTCCTTTATTATTGAGGGCAACCATCAACTTTCCATTCACCCAAGTTTGCAACCGTGGCGTCATTCTCAATTCCTTACTTCTTCACCCCACATCACCAATTACTTGCCAGATTTTGTCATTTCTAACCTCACAGCTCCTCTCGTATGTCACTTTCTCTCAACTCACACAGCCTCCATTCTTGTTCAGGCCTTCTTCATCTCCTGAATGATTGGTCTCCCTTCTCAAATCTCTTCCCCATTCCAAGCCATCCTCCATACAAATGCCCTGGTGATTTCCCTGAAGTGTAGGTCTGCCCATATTACCCACCTACTCAGTAAACTCTGGTGAGTCCCTTCCACCTCCATGGTCAAATATAGTCTTCTGGCATTTATAAAGCTCTTTACAACCTAGTCCTTTTGTATTTTTATTCTTACACTTTACTCCCCTCCACACACACACTATGATCCTATCTTATTGGCCTACTTTTTTCCTACTGTCTCCCATTTGTGTGCCATTGCCCTGACTATCACCTGATTGACAGTGATGATGACAATAATTTCTCTCCTTTCAGCACCAAAGTTGACCCTGGAATGCAGCGTCAACCTCCTCTTCTTGCTGGATAGCTCATCTGGTACAACCCTGGAGGGATTCCTTCAGGCCAAGGCCTTTCTAAAGAGGTTTGTCCAGGCTGTGGTGAGCATGGACTCTCCAGTAAATGTGGCAGTGGCCCAGTATGGTCAGGAAGTGGAGATCCCAATCCAAATGGGAGAATACCGGGATGTGCCCAGCCTCATGAAGAGCCTGGACAGAATGCATTTCATCGGAGGAGCCACATTGACGGGCAAAGCCCTGCAGTATGTTGCTGATCATGGCTTCCGGAACACATTTCCTTCTGGAGAGACTCATGATCCCCAGCCCCGCCAGGTGGCGGTCCTGATTACTGACTCAAGGTCCCAAGACCTTGTGGCAGGACCAGTAAGATATGCCCGTGATCAGAAACTCTTCCTTATTGGAGTAGGTAGTGAGTTTCTGAGAGCAGAGCTGGAGGAAATCACTGGCAACCCAAAGCAAGTGATAACTTACTCCAACCCTCAGGACCTTTTCAACAAAATACCTGAACTCCAGAAAAAAATCTGCAGTCTCCAAAAGCCAGGTAAGATGTTTATTTACCAGGAGATAAAGAGTATTGGTTTCGTAAACTCCCTCTCAAGAGGAACCTCAGCCCGGTTCACCCAGAGCTCACTGAAAAATATGCCCCTCGAAGATGGCAGCTGGAAAGCAGGGACTTGCGTGAGCTCCCTGCCCAGGTCCCTTCCAAACACGTATAAAAAATGGCTCTGAACAAATTCTAGAACTGCAGAACCCACGGAATACCAGAGGGTAGCAGGGCCCCAGCCCAGGACAGCCTGGATGGTCGTGGGGTAAGGTCTATCACATGGAACTGGGAGTGGAGCAAAGCAGAGCCCAGCGTGAGCCACACCTGGACCAACCAGACCAGGAGCGGTTGGAACAGGCCCTAGCCCCCTGAATCAGTGAGCTGTGGCAGTTACCAGACTTCTCAACCCACAAACGCCAAAGACAACAAAGAAGAACTACAGAACCCACGAAATAGCAGAGGGAAGTGGGGCTTCAGCCTAGGACAGCCTGGATGGTTTCTGGGTAAGGTCTATTGAGCATGGAACTGGGAGTGGAGCAAAGCAGAGCCCAGCATGGGCGGGGGCAGGACCAGCCAGACCGGGAGCCGGGCGGAGTGGGCCCTAGCATCCTGAATTATTGAGCTGTGGCAGTTACCAGACTTCTCAACCCACAAACACCAAAGACAACAGAGCAGGTTTGTGGGAAAAGCTTCTGGGACAGAGTGAAAGGAGTTCGAGGTTTGGCCACCACCTCAGGGGCAGCTTACAGAGCTACAGCTGCAGTTGCTTCAGGCCCACCTGGTGGGAGGAATTAAGTGGTGGATCTGAGTGGGAGTGCAGAGCCAGCTTAGATCTGAGTCCTGTCCAGGTTGGGGGTTCTTGACGGAGGAGTAGCGCTGGTATGGCAGAGTTTGCTGTGTAGAAGTAGCTCTGAAAACAACAGTGCAGGCCCTCAAGCTTGGAACAAAGTACTCTATACTCTACAAGCAGTCATACCCCAATGAAAAACTCAAGGGTCAGGTAAGTTGGCTGGGAACATGGCCAGGCAGCAAAAACAGACTCAGATTCAGACTCAGACTTTGGAATCTTTCTTTGGTGACAAAGAAGACCAAAACATATAGCCAGAAGAAGTTAACAAAGTCAAAAAGCCTACATCCAAAGCCTCCAAGAAAAACATGAACTGGTCTCAGGCCATGGAAGAGCTCAAAAAGGATTTGGAAAAGCAAGTTAGAGAAGCAGAGGAAAAATTGGGAAGAGAAATGAGAAGGATGTGAGAAAATCATGAAAAACAAGTCAGTGACTTGCTAAAGAAGACCCAAAAGAATA
>CM053624.1:75254691-75281268 GCA_028646595.1 Phalanger gymnotis | reverse complement strand
AATAAATTTTACTCAGTTCCTTATATATTTGAGAAAAGAGGCCTTTATCAGAGAAACTTACAGTAAAAATTTTTTTAATATTACTTCATTATCTGCTAGTTCCCCTGCTTATCTCTTTTAATTAGGTCTATGTTTGCTTTGTCTGAGATCATGATGGCCACACCTACCCTTTTTACTTCAGCTGAAGGATAATAGATTCTGCTCCAGGTCCTTATTTTAATTCTGTGGGTGTGTCTTTCTGTATCAAGTATGTCTCTTATAAACTTAGTTTCTGGTTTCTACTCAATTCTGCTCTCTGCTTCCCTTTTATAAGTGAGCTCATCCCATTCCCGTTCACAGTTATGATCGCTAACTGTGCATTTCCCTGCATACTGTTTTCTTTTGTTTATCTTCTTTATCCTGTCCCTCCTCAAAAGTTTGTTTTGCTTATTGACCACTGCCTCCCTTAACCTGCCCTCCCTTTCTCTTGTCCCCTTTCTCTTCTGTTTCCTTGTTGTGTGGAAGATAGATTTCTTATACTCAACTGAGTATGTGTGTGTGTTCTTGACTCTAAACCAATTCTGATGAAAGTGAGGTTCAAGCATTGCCCACCCTTCTCCATGGTAAAAGTTCTTCCTTGCACACTTCTTTTATATAAGATAATTTCCCTATTTCCCATTCATTCTACCCCTCCATCCCTCCCTTTCTCAGTGTCATCCCTCCTTACCCCTTCATTTTTTCTGAGATCATCTCAACATAATTGACTCACCCCCCATGCCTTCAATGTAGACTGCTTCTAACTGTCCTAATAAAGATAAAATTCTTAAGAATTACATGTATCATCTTCCCATATAAAAATGTAAACAGTTTAACCTTATTCCATCTTTTATGTTTTCTCTTTCATTTTTACCTTTTTTTGCATTTCTTGAGTCTTGTGTTTGAATGTCAGATTTTCTACTCAGCTGTGGGCTTTTCATCAGGAATGCTTGAAAATTTTCTATTCCATTAAATATCCATCTTTTTCACCCTGAACAATTAGGCAGTTTTGCTATCCAAGTCCTCTGCTCCTTTAATATGAAAGCTGCTAAATAGTGTGTGATTCTGACTATGGCTTCATATTTCAAATGTTACTTTATGGTTGCTTACAATATTTTCTCCTTGATGTTGGAGCTCTGGAATTTGACCACAATATTCCTGAGTTTTCATTTTGGAATCTCTTTCAGGAGGTAATCAGTGGATTCTTTCAGTTTCTATTTTATCCACTGGATTTAAGGAAGGCATTGGGACAATTTTCCTTTATAATTTTCTTCCTTTTTAAATAATTTCTTGAAGTATGCTGACTAGGCTCTTTTTTTTTTTTTAAATCAGGCCTTTCAAGTAGTTCAGTAATTATTAAATTATCTCTCCTTGGTCTGTTTTCCAGGTCAGTTGTTTTTCTGATTAGATATTTCACAGTTTCTTTTATTTTTTCTCTGATTTTATTTTATTGTTTCTTGATGTCTCATAGAATCTTTAGCTTCCACATGCACAATTCTAATTTTTAAGGAAATATTTTCTTCAGCGAGCCTTTGTATCTCTTTTTTCCATTTAGCCAATTCTGATTTTTTAAGTTCTTTTCTTCAGTGAATTTCTGCCTCTTTTGCCATTAGGCCAATTCTGTTTTGTAAGGTGTTATTTTTTTTAAGTATTTTGGGGGTCTTTTTAACCAAGTTGTTAATTCTCTTTTCATAATTTTCTTTTATCACTTTAATTTCTTTTCCCATTTTTCCCTTTGCTTCTCTTATCACTTTCTTTAACTACACCAGAGATTCTTGTTGGGCTTGGATCCAGTTAGCATTTTTCTTTGAGGCTCTGCATGGGTTTTCACATTGTTGTTTTCTTCTGAGTTTGCGTCTTGGTCTTCTGTGTCACTATAGTAGCTTTTTAGTTCACCACCATATGGGATCCCCTGCTGCCTTGATTCCAAGTTGTTCACCTTTCAAATCCCTCACAATTATCAAGTCTCTTTTTCCTCTTCCCTATTTGCAGATTAGGATGAAGCCTGGAGGACAATGAAAAGTCGAATCTATTCTGGGAGGTTTCCCAATTTTAAGAAAATCTAATAAAAACCAAACTGGGTCATTTCAGTCAGACTCTCATATATGCATCTGTTGGCCAAAAAATCTTAATAACCAGACTGGGTCCTTTCAGTCAGATACTCATATGTGCATCAGAGGCAGATAATATATAAGTTAGGGTCTTCTCTCTGGCACTTTTTGGGATGATGTCCTAGAGAAGGCCTCTAGAGATTCTTTTTACCATTTAGAGAGGGAAGGGACTGGATGTCTTTCACTTTGCCAGGATAGATCTAAAGACAGTCACCTTTATTTACTTCTATACTCTTGTCCCTTCCCCAGGAATCATGAGAGGCGATTCGCCTAGGCCACATGCCTTGCATCCGGACTCCTCAAACTGGCAGCAACGGTATCAATCACGGCATTCACACCTGGGCAGTTGAATCAGCATTGTACCTTCTGGCAATTCTACGTGACCATCCACTTTCTGCCTATAGTGTGTATAACTACCCAAACCCCACCATGTTGCATGGTGAGAGTGGGCCCCAACTCAGAGAGATTGCTACTTAGCAACATTGCTAGGAGCAGATGAATTCATTAATTATTGGTTATCTTTTTTAAAAGCAATCAACATGTCAGAACATACATCAATATTTATTTTCATCTAAATGTCAATTTCTCCAAGCACATTTAATCTTTTCTCCATGCATAGACCTAAAGGGACCTTTCCTTTTCAAGGGGCAGCAGCATTGATGGGCCAACTTGTTGATTTCATTTGGTGTGGAAGTCAGGAATACTTATTTGAATACTGACTGCACAGGGAACTGTCCAGCATGGTTAGTTGTGTATTTCTCACAGGGAACAACTGTAATACCTGAGTTTGAGGACCTTAAATTTTGGGAATTTTTCACATCAGCATTATATATCCACTTTAAGTTTGGAAAACTGACTCAAAGTATGTGGACGTAAGGTAAATAATCTGTAACGTGTAGTTGTACTTACAGTATTCTTCAGTATGGATTTCATGGTGCCAAACGAGACTTGCCAAATGGAAACTCTAAAGCCACCACAATGGAGATTCACTACTTGACATCTGTTTTTTTTTTTTTTTTTAAACATGGGAGAGAAATTTGGGGAGGATAAAGTAGCAGGTCCAGACCAGAGGGAGAATGGAACACCGTTGGGCTTCAGTCAGCTGGAAATCTATGCAGTTAGGCTATTGTTCCCCCAGATAGATTGTACTTGTTAGTTTATTATAGGCCTGATTAATGTTATTACTATTTAGACTTCTTGATGATTTTCCTTCTCTTCCCCTTTTAGTTGTTTTTATTATTTTAGAATGGGGGAGGAGCAAAGAAAGCCTTAAATTTTTTTTAAAAAGTTTGTGAACATTACCATTTTGCTTTTTAAGAGAGATCAATCAGGTTTCAAAATAAAACATTAAGGAGAAAGCCTAGTTGGCTGGTTCTTTAACAAGGCTTGGTCAAACAAAAAGTGGTCGGTTTGGAAAATGTTCAGTTTTCTAGTGAACTTGGCTGGGCCCATGCTCTTATTCAGATTCCGTCCAGTTTGCTTTCTTAGCGGAGACCTCTGCACAGCAATACCTCAAATTCAGATCCCCTTTAAAGAATGTACTTAAGGTTTTAAAATATAAATCTACTTTAAAAGCAACAATGAACCTAAAAAAAACCCCAGCTATGGCAAAGCCGCTACCACATATACTGAAAACATTAGTGATTTTGTTTGGGAATTGCTTCTGGATCCATGTAACTTTCCAGAGATCCTTTTTTTTTTTTTTATATTCTTTTATCTGTTTGAGGACTTGACTGTGTCTTATTGCTCTAGTTAAGCAGGCTGCAGGTCTTCAGTATGTAACTCGATGTTGGAGTTTTGAAAGAGAAACAGATCTGATAGAGCATGTCACCTTCTATGAACGTAGTTGTGTGTGTTGCTGAAAACGTGTTAAATGTCTATTTTGGTTTTCCTTCATGACTGTCAGTTACTGCACTACGGTGGAAAGAACACTGGCTTTGGAGTCAGGGATGTTGGGTCAAATCCTGGCTCTGCTACCTCATCTCTGTGTAATATTAGGCACGTCACTCACCCTCTTTGGGCCTCAGTTTCTTTATCTGTAAATTGAGCAGGTTAGACTAGATTAGGAATTCTTAACCTTTTTCTTAAGTTTTGTTTGTTTTGTGGACCCCCTCTGGTACTCTAGTGAAGTTTATGGACTCCTCAGAATAATGTTTTTAAATAATTGAAGGAAATGCTAAAATTTAGTTAAGAAGTTTCTAAATAGGGTAGAAGAAATTCTCTTCTAAGTTCATGGACTCCATGCGCTCTACCCATAGATCCCTTGGAAGATCCATGGGCCCATCAAGACTTTAGTAGATTAAGAAGACGTGGACTAGACAATAAGATTACTTTCGCTTACTCATTACTCTAAATCTTTGATCCTAGAGGTTGTATTTGGCAGATAACAATAGCCTCACTACAGAAAATCTCATTGTCAATGGAAGACTGATTAGAGAGACTGCTTGGCCCACGAAGAGAGAATAATATGCCAGTTATTGGTGACAGACTGTGGGCTGAGTTTCTGTAATGTTTTATGAGGTACTGTTTTTAAACACGTTTGCCAAAAGAAAGGATAAACCTTTTCCTACATTTCAAGTAACATGATTTTCTCTGCAAGATGGTTTTGACCACAGCCCCTCATAAAATAATCAGCTTTGGCCATGGAGGGATCATGTTCTTCAGAGGTGGAGAAAGCTGTTCACAGAGATAAAAATCAGAAATTTTTTAAAAATGCCAAATAATCAGTGAAAAGCTAAAAGAAATATATGCAAAATGATCACATATGTGAAACAACTGATGTCATTCTATTTCTACAAGGACCTTCAATGTGATGGAACTTACCCTGACCAATCAGTTCCTGAGTTTCAGTTTAATGAGAATGTAATTATGAGGAGATTGTGGTTAGAAAGTTTTGTTTTTTGAAGGGAGAAAGGGTACTCACCCAAAAAACTATGACAGCAGACACTCTTGTTGAATAATCATAAAAAAAAAATTAGATTTTTTTTATAAGCTGGAATCTACTAGGATGTGCACATAGCTCTGCTTAATAGTAATTTGTTTCATTTGAAGGACTCATTTGCTGAATAGAATATAAATTTGATTTTGGGCATGAATCCCTGCTATCAGATCACCCCATAAAACATGAGAAAAAAAACAAAATATACTTAATACTTTATTTTTTTAAAAATATCTAAAACATCAAGAACAAGTTTATGACAAAGGAAATAAATGCCCTGTGATTAGAAAGACAATGAGAATTACAAAGATGTTTGGTTCAGGGTTGGGGGAAGGAAGGTTGAGGTGAAGATGAAATGTCTGAAAACCTTTTTAAGCAACAACAAATATACACCGTATGTTTATTTTTCTATCAAAGAAAAAAGACAGGGCCACCAAGTGGAATGTCATCATCTGTTAGTTGGGATTTGCTTGTTTTTTTAGGTTGGGTGGGTAAAAATAAGTTCCTATCCCCATTCAACAAATTCCACAGTATTTTTCTTGGAGGCACTGGGCACTGCCTACCAAGGGAGGAAAAAAGATATTTATATCCCCTTCATTTGAGACAGTTAATCCACAGATTAGAACTAACCTTTTAAAGAGAAAAGGAAATTTTTGTCTGTCCACTGAACCTAGCTAATGAAGTATCTTTCAACTGGTTCTGAGGCACTGTCTTTTAAGACGACTAAAAAGAACACTTTTGGATCTATGGAGATACTTTTCATGACCAAAATATGCATGTGAAATGACATCCCCTCAAAAATGACTTTTGTATACAGGCTTTAAGGTAAGGATTTCACTGTTACTTGTAAAATGTATTCATGCCCAGTAGAATTATGTTCTCATGTTAAACATTCTTTTGTCTTTTCTACCAGTGAATGAGGGCCTTTTACTAATAACTTATCTGAAGCAGAGCCACAGTCTTTTTCTCCCCTCTGAAAGGGCAGCAGCCTTTCAAAAATGGGTTTTTTTATTCTAAAGCAATCTAGGTTATTTCTACATACAATGGAATCACAAACCAAAAAGCCTGAAACTGAGAGGTTGAACTATCTATCACATAACTGCTTTGGGTTTGAGTAACCCTGGAGCCCAGCTCCCTCAAAGAAGGCAAAATTTAACTCTAATTTTTGCCCAGTATTGAATAGAGATGATGATGATTTTAAGTCATCTTGCTTACTCAAGCCAAAATTCCAAGTGGGAGGACCATTCAGGTACCTGGATTTTTTACACATTTCCTCCCCATCCCCCCCAAAAAAACAAAAACAAAATCTCTTGTTATGGAACTATGAACTAAATTTCAATAATGCAATTGATAACTTGTACGTAGAAATACACAAACCATCCCTAAGAACAACAGTATTCCTATTTAAAACAATGGGTTAGGAATACCATGAAAGTGTCCTTTCCTTTTGTGTTACTTTCTTGATGATGAAAAGGGACATGAGTCCCTCCTTCCTCTCCCACCACTACCTTAGGGAGGCACAGGAATCCTTAGCCAAAGACCTCTGTTCACAGTTGTCTCAATCTTTTCTTTTCCTTCTGAACAGACTTCAAGCCCAGCGTCCTCTGCTTTTATGTCAGACCTTAACTTGGGAGGATTGTCATTCAAGGTCCATATCAATCATGTCAGTTTTTATTGGAAGATAGTTTTCTAACTTGCTCCTTTCTTCTCCCATTCCTGGAACACACAAACAAACCCCACAAAATAAGGTTTTTTTGTAGTAGAATTTTTGTTTCACAGGTCAAAATGGTGCTTTCAATCATCTTTAACTTTTCCCTGAAACAAAGCTGCACCTTTTTAACACAGTAATTCTGCCAGGAAGAATTGAGACATGTGGAATACCAAAGTCTCAAACTATTTAAATTTGTGGATCTCACCCAGAAGAGCAATGGAAGAGGTGAGTGTGTGAGTGGTCTATTGCAGGAGAAGCAGTGTCAAAGAGACTATCCCAAAAAAGGTATGAACTTAAAAGGATGTGGGCAGATTGAGTAGAGAGAAAAGGGATACCCAGCAGGCAGCCTTTGCCACTGATATTCACATCATGTCAAGAGATCTAAAGGATCCTCCTGGCGTGTTAGAGGGAAGATTTATGGGAAGGCACCTACAAAAGGCCCACAAAGAGAAAGCAGCAATGGGTCGCAATCTACACTGTTGGTATGAGTATAAAGACACAGATGAGATCAAAGAAATGGAATTTTATGCATCAAAAATACTCAGACATTTCATTAAAGCTTCTGTATCCCTGGTTCTAGGTGAGGTCTAAGTTTGTAGTAGATTGCCTTAACCCAGCATGCTGGCATCAGAACTACATTCTCACATACCAGAATCACCATTAGTACAAGAGAGAAGGATATGGTGTTAGAAGCTTGTTTCCTGGGCTTGTTACTTTACCAAATCTCCAGAACTGAGATAAATCCGATCAATTTAAAGAGATTATGTTTTCCTGACAGGTGCTTTGGGGTGGATTCTCCAAAACCTCCCTGCACGATTGTGGAACAGAAATAAGGGCTAGATTTTGTTCTGGTTTCCTTTATCCCAAAGAAGCACTGGGCGACTAGTCCTAGGCAAGCTATATTTCTTTGAAAAGCAGAGAGTGATGCATTAAATTTCCTATCTATCCATTCTAGCCTGGAGGAAAAACCAAATAATATTACTCCAGGAGAAAAGCAGTTGGCAGTGAAAATTTAAATCTTGAAAGAGGCAAGATGAGGGTTTGGTTCCTGTGATCTGTTTAACCAATGAGCTCTGCAGGAGTTTTCAGATTTCTTCTCTGCAGTTTACAGCTTTCCAAGCTGCTGGTTATAGAAACTTATATTCCTTTTGGCTTATTAATTTAAGCCCCACCATGTAATGTAACATGCCTGGCACTCTAGCCAATGAGTATAGTAAATAAAGGGAAGTGAAGGGGCCTTTCAGGTTTGGCTCTTCCTAACCAGCAGAAGCACAAAATACCTGTGGACTTAGACCAATGGACTCGACCCAGAAAATAGGTTTCCCTCCTGCTGCCCTGCAAGGCCAATCACCGTCAGCTGTCCTCCTTTTGGGTGAAGCCACAGGATTTGGGAAAGAAAAGCAAATGCCAGAGAAGCATCACGAACAATGGCTGACACCCACTTCTGCTAGACACTGACAGCTTCAAATCCTGCTTACCATAGCTTTCCGTAAGACTGTCCCCTTGCCTGTTACCATGACAGAGAGGGGTCTGTTTTTTAAAGCTGTAGCAGAGTTGACTGGAGAAGAGTCTGCAGCAGGAGCTGGTGTGGCTACTTTGGCCTGAAATTACAAAATGAAAGCCATCTGGGTGAAATGATGCTAGTCAACTCTTTGCTGGCTCACAGCAGCAACAGCCTATAGGGTACGTACTTTGGGAGTCGTGTTTTCCAAGTGGGTGGTGTCCACTGCTGTGCCTAGGGTCACAGGCCCTGCCTCTGCCTTCCTCAGGCTTTCTTTCACCTCCATGATGCTCAGTTCCAGGTCCACACGTCTGTTTTCCTTTTCCCTGCACTCTTCCTCCAGCTCCTTTAACCGCTGCTCCAGACAGGCCAGGTCACACTTATCTGCAAAGGAGAAGGACAAAGAGAATGGAACTTGGGGTTATGTTTACATTGGAAGAACTATACTTGTACCTGTACAAGGAATGTAAGAAATGCTGTGTGGGTTTTTTTTTTCGGGGGGGTGTTCTACCTAAAAATGACTAATGTAAAATCAAAAGGCATACAAAAATTGTATTTTTAAAAAAGAACTGAAGGGAAGGTTGAACAAAAGAACTTGAAGCAAAGGTTGGAGAGCTACTTGTTGGGCATGTTACAAGTGGTAGTTCTTTTTGTGTTTGGGTTGAACTGAATAGCTGCTAAGGTCCCTTCTGTTCTCTCAAATTTTTTTGCTTTCTAACCCAAAGAAACTACTTGTAGAGGATTCCCAGGGCAAGGACAATAGGGGAAGACAGTGGATTAGGGGTGTTTTGCAAAGGGGTTACAGATACGTCCCTCAGGGGTCTGTCTTCTGTCTCCCATTCAGCAACCAGATTCAGTGGACTTGGCAGAAAGTCTTTGCATGGACTTTCTGCCAAGTCCACCGAATCTGGTTCAACTCAAGATTGCTCTGTTCTTTACCTTTAGAAAGAAGACACAGGGCTAAAAGACATGACTTTGGCTGAGACTCCATGACACGTACATACTATCCCATGCTTCTAGCAAGGGCCATACCTGTACATTTCACCACAGTGTCTTTCAGTTCCCGCCTCTCTCTCCGAAGCTGTGCCAGGTGACTCCGGATTTCATCCTTCTCCTTCTCCAGCCTCCTCTTTTCCTCTGTGTACCGCTTCACTTCAGCCTCGGTCCTATTCTTGCCAAGTTTAATTTCTACAGGTGCTGTAATAGAAGGGAGGACACAGCATCACCAGAAAATTTCAACCTCCCTTGAAAGGCCATAGCTAAAGAAACAAAGTTAGAAACCACCCCCACAGTTGAGATCTTGATGGTTCAGAATTTTAGTGAGTATCTGGGGACAGGGGAAGGAAGTGGAGCCTTTCAAGAAAAGTGAGAAGGCAAAATCGGAAAGCTTAGGTAGGCGGTAAATCAAAATAGTGAAGTGTTAACTAGACCTGCCAAGAGAGAAGAGACTCCAGGAAGGAGGGGATGGTCACAACTATGTGAAGTACTGCAGAGCAAGATGAAAAAAGGCCGCTGATTTTGGTGACTGAGAGGTCACTGAGAAAACACAGAGCTGAAAGGTACATGGTACATAGCTAGGAAACCCACCTGCAATGATCCCCTTGGCCTTTTCAGTTTTCTCTTTAGGGGTAGCCACTGGCTGCAGCTGAGTTCCTGTTGCTATGGTGAATGCAGAGTCAGGGACACTTTGTGGGAAAGAGATTTTCTGTTGTTGGGTCTGAATTTTGACCCCAGCACCTCTCGGTGACAGCTCTTCTGATTCAGTCCTCTCTGGTTGTTTCTGTGTTTGGAGAAAGTAATGGTAACTGAGACAATGGGAGGGAATAGGAAAAGAGGAGAAACAAAGTGGTCTATTTGCATGTGGAGTTGGCCAGTACCTGCTCTTGTGCTATTTCCAGAGACTTTCTGCAGAATTCTGTTTCCCTGTCTCCTGAAGAGGTTTCAGCCGTTTCTTCTAATTCTGTCTTAAAGATGGCTTTTTCTAAAAGTGGAGAGGAAGGAGGGGAAGGCTGGGTTTTGACATGATTGGGGCCAGGTGGGAGGGACACAAGGGGTGTGAGGTCCAAGTACACTCGATCTAATTCTTCAGCTGTGTTTGCTTTCAGAGGGGCAGCTTCTTGCATTTGTTCTGCCTGTGAAGGAAAGAGACAATAAAGCAGACACCTGAAAAGTTTCACTACGTATCTAATAAGCTCCTGATTGAATCGAGTATTCTGAACTACCTGATATTGCCAACCCACACTGCCAGTGGGGACAGAAATACAGCCACCAGGGATTATCCTTGCTCAGGGATTTTAAGACTGCAGGAGAATGATCAATATATCTTCTTTATAATATGATCAGAAATCTCTGCTGTAATCCTGGTGTTTTCAGAACCACAGAAAACATCTCTACCTCCTAGCTTTAGTGAGGATGGAGATCTCCACCTCCATTTCTGAATTCAGAAGACCTGGGATCCTCCTTTAGGCCAGTCCTCTAAGATCCCACATCACTTTCAGGCTTGGGTCCTGAAAGGGCAAAGCTACTGATTTTTCAGGAGGAAAACTGTCAGAATGAAACAACTAACTGCTTTCTAAGATCCACTGAACAAACTCTGGGTGTTTAAATGTTATTACTGCCTGTAACCCAAACACATTTCACACCCAGAGCTAAACAGTTGGCTAACCAGTTTGACTATACACTGGCAACCTACAAAAGATCCTTTGCTATCCAGATATCCCTATTCCTGCTGTCATAAGCGGCCCTACGTACTATTCTCTCGCCATACAGGAAGTCTCTGGCACTACTCAGTTATTCTATTCAGCCTTTTCAGACTGACTGCTAAGCGTGCCTAAGATTACATAGCCCTATAGCCAAAGTATTCTGTAGAAATATTTCCCAAATCCTTAGCTTGTGAATGTGAGTGACTCACCTTTACAGGACATGGAAAGTGGTGCAATAAAAGCTGATATTCACATATCCTTATCGGTATAACATTTTGAGCATGTCTCTCCACCATCATTTGTATATATAGAGGAGGAAGCAATTACCAGGCCCTACCCCAGAGTACAAGGCTTGCCCTCGGAGGAGCTTCTGCCACAGTCATGAGGTAATTTGAGAGACAGGGTGTAAATGGCAAAGGGTAGGTAGCATTTTGTTGGAGATAAGCTCCATGATTGATCTATACGCTGAGAGCTTGCTTCAACTTCTCGACCTATTCTGCATGGCATATGATAGTGCTCAGAAAGTGAACAGTGCTAGAAAATCTGGATCCCTTACAGTATTTGCATACTATTAGGATCATTTCTTTTTGTACACCTGTCAAGAGCAAAAACTTACTAATGTTGGCTCATTTGCATCCAGAATAACTTCATCATAAGGCTCCTCGTGCTGGTGACCTTTGGGCAGGTTATCGATATAGGCATTAGGCTCTGAATACTTTCTCT
The DNA here is from genome assembly GCA_028646595.1 of Phalanger gymnotis. NCBI lineage: Eukaryota > Metazoa > Chordata > Mammalia > Diprotodontia > Phalangeridae > Phalanger > Phalanger gymnotis. Next base: position 75,269,567 of record CM053624.1, on the reverse strand, counting down.
GCATCAAACTGGAAGACAAAAGCATGAGACAGTAGGTTAGAAGGCAGCAGACAGCCATCTCTTTGCTCAAAAGGATTATGGGAACATGAACAGTAGAAATATTCCAATTCTCTTCAATAAGGATAGTTTTCTCTTTTTTTTGGATGGGGGAAGGGAAGGCAGTTGGGGTTAAGTGACTTGCCCAAGATCACACAGCTAGTAAGTGTGTCAAGTTTCTGAGCCCGCATTTAAACTCAGGTCCTCCTGACTCCAGGGCTGATGCTCTATTCACTGTGCCACCTAGCTGCCCCTAGAATTGGTATAATCTAATGAGAGCTTACTCAGCATGCCTTCTTCTTTGTGAATTGATAGCAATTATGAGGAACTATACATAATCTTCTTTATTGGAAACTGGGATCTCACAGTCCAGGCCTCTTATTTTGCACATGGGTAGAGAGGTCCCAGTGAGGGATTTTTAATACCAATGTTGGAAGGTACTATCTCTGCAACTTCCAGTGTTAAAGAGTTGCCTGGGGGACTGAAAGATCAGGTGATTTGTCCAGTCAGAGCCAGCTTGGGTTGCAGGTGGGATGTGAAATTAGCTTTCTGTATGCACTAGGCCATACTAAATCACTTTCAATGAGAAGTAATGTCACCTGCTTCAAAAGTAACTTATTTATGGCCCTGCTCCAAATTCCACAACAACTGAAAGACAGAACTAGAACTCATTCTAGTGTTCCCTCTCCTGCATACACAATCCTACCTGAGACAGGAAGAAGGAAACTTTCCCCCAGAACTTACAAGAAAGAGGTCTTTGCTGCACTCACAATGCAGGAAACTCGATCTGCATCCACATAGTCATAGGTGAATTCTTCTGGGTCTGTCTTGGACCCGGACTCAGACAAAAGGAGGCCCAGCCAGTGGCCCATTTCCTCAGATGATTTGGCCTGAGAAGGGAGAAAACAGATCTGGCCAATCAAGGCAGCACTGCATACATTCCAAAAGGCCTTTTCACAGCCAAAGTAAGGCATTCATTCACCAGAAAATGGGTGTCAGCACATGTGCATTTGAAAAGAATCACTATTCCCCCAAGCGCCACCTTAAACAAATCCCTGCCCAGATGCAAAAATAGTATTCAAAATGCACAGATTGGGAAACTTTGCCTTTAGGTTTCCTCTCTTCATAAATATGTATGTGACAACATAAAGGAACATATGGCCACATCACCCATTTCATTTGTTATGTAGCTCCAGAGCCAAGAAAGAACTGCTTGAAAATTCATGGTTTTTAGGTTTTACTAACTGGAAACTCCATGATGGCAAGGGCAAGGTAAGTTCTCCCAAGCATAGTGCTTTATACTCAGAAGGTGCTGAATGCTGTGTTGTAATGTTAAGTGCATATAATTATCAGTTGAAGAACCCAACCACAGATAAATCTGAGCCTAGGCCTCAGGTAGTGCAATGGCTTTGAAATTTCAATACCTTTTAATGTACAGATAGCCCTTATGCAATAAAAGCAGAATGTCTGACTTAAAGCAAATATTTGCCATTGACAATCCATGTGTAAACAGAAATCTGAATTCCTGATTTTGCTCATGACTGTTCTGCGTCACAATATATTGTAACCACATACTCATATCTACATACTGTTAAAACGTATGTTACGTTCTTCTTTAGTGTACTAATAACCCCTTGTCTGTGTAGCATCTGAAGGTTTACAAAAGATTCGACTTAAAACAACCACATCAGGGTGGGCTATAAGTGACATTTCTTTATATGGCACCTTAAAGTTAATGAAGTATTTCAAATATGTTTGTTTCAATTGACAGGAATAAAATGATCCACATTTTACAGATTAAGAACCAAGGCATGGGCAGGTAGGTAGCACAGTGAGTAGAGGACCAGCCCTGAAGTCAGGAGGACCTGAGTTCAAATCCAGCCTCAGACACATGACACACACACTAGCTGTGTGACCTTGGGCAAGTCACTTAACCCTAATTGCCCTGCCTCACCCCCTCAAAAAAAAAAAAAAAACCAAGGCAAAGAAATGTTCCCTGGACCTTACACAGTATGTACAGAATCTACGACTCGAATTTCAGTCTTCTGATTCCCAAACTAGTACTTTGCTATATACAGTGAAAATCTTTCCAGAAACTTAGGATTCTTTTTAGGGAAAGAGGCAGAACAGTTACCACATAAGCTCTGGCATGACATGGGAGATTAGCAAACCCTGACAATATAGGTTTTTTAAAAAGGACAAGTATAAGAGTACCCCTGCCCGCCACTTATGGTGTAAATTTCCTGGCTATCTTTCTAAATTCATGTTATTAAAATAGAACAAGTAAATTAGAGCTCTAATGCCATACAATAGGAGGGGTAGTCAGAAAATTAAGAAATCAAGATTCCGTTTGAGCTTGTGCCATTAAGGGAAATCATATGTTATCTTAAACTAAAAGAAATGGTTGAAGTATGCAACGAAAGATGTGCAGAATGCATCCAATATGGCATTTTCCTATGTAAAGGCTCCTGAAGCAATTGTATGGCATCTCTCCTCCCACTAGAGGGCAATACTGGAGCATAATTTGAACAAAAACATCTTTAGGGTTAGGTGGATTTGAGACTAAAAGCACATAAATTATACAGGTACATACAGATACACCCACCTAACAGCAATTATTGAGTCCCAGACAAGATGACATTAGGCCAAAAAAAGAGGACAGATGAGAGAAACGAAGATATAACTGCTCTGTATGTAAAGCTATTACAGCAGGATTCAGTGATAAAATTATTGCAAGACGGACATTAGTGGAGACAATGCTATGCTAGGGAGGGGTGTGTGTGTGTGTACACAAATTTTAAGGACTCATTTCATCTGGATCCCTCTACATATAATCAAGCAACAAAGAAATGCGACTATGTGTCAGACATTATGCTATTAAGCATACAGAAAAGAAGAAAAATAGTCCTGCCTTCAAGGAGCTTACATTGTAAGAAGGGACACAACACATGCATAATATAAGTATGTATACAAAATAAATGCAACATAATTAGGGAAAGTGGAGTACTAGCAGCTGGTGGGGGTTGGGAAAGGCTTCTTACAGAAAGCAGTATTGAATGGAGCCTTAAAGGAAAAGCCTCCTCACATCTTAGATGAATCTTCACAAATTGCGGAAGCAACAATATTCACTCTGAGGGTCACCTTCTAGCAATCTCCTCTAGTGATGTGCTTCTCTCACTTTGGGTAAGCAATCCATCAACGAGCATTTAGGAAATGCCTACCGACAAAAAAGAAACAGTACCTGCCCTATGCTGACAATAGACTCACAGATCACCCCAGGTGGGACCTGCCAAAGCTGGCACTGCACTGCTGACACGGCCTTTGGGATTTCAGGGTCACCCTTGTGACACATCAGTTAAGAGTTCTGGGCCTGAAGTCAGGAAGAGCTGAATTCAAATCCAGCCTCAGATGCTTCCTGGCTGTGTGATCTTTTGCAAGGTATTTAGTTTCCTCAAACTGTAAAATGAAGATAATAATACCACCTACTTTGCAGAAAAAATGCTCTAGCACAGTGCCTGGCACACAATAGGTGCTATTTAAATGCTTATTCCCTTCCCCCGGGATCATGAGGCAGCAGGTGAGATGTTGATGAAGGATAGATGGACAGATAGACACATAAACACACACATCCACGATGAGTATAAAGCAGCACTAGTAGGTTCCTTTTTAATCTCAGCCTAATAGTAGCATTAGATCATGGTCTCATTTTGTACTTTTGCATACCCTACCCAGTGGCAGTGATGGAAAGATGAGCTTTTTATCCAGCAAGTTAAATATGTGCTTCTCAAGCCCAGTGAACTCTCAGATCAGCTCCAGTCACGTCATTTTTTATTTTACAGGCACAGAAGCCTCCATCTGGTGCTGCATAAACTAAATAAAGCCCCTTTTAGAATCTTTAGAAGCCTTTTTAGCAGCTCTAGGAGCTATAAATAACTTTTCCACCATAAATGCAGGAAGTCGTTCTCATTGTCCTCCTACTTTACCATAACTGCCCTGAGGTCAGAAAGGGAGGGATAAAAATTTTAAAAAAAAATTAAAAAAAAACAATCTCAGACAAATGTTAAGTAAAAATAATGCCAGGCTATATTTAATTGCCCTTTGCAAACTTACAGTGCTGTTCTGGATTTCCAGTTAACTCCTGCTGCCTCTAAACACAAGCCAGCTTTGAGCCCCTGCCAAGCAGGGATAGTATCATGTTTTGGAAAAGGTAGAAAAAAGGAGCGTCGATTCCTCCACTCACTAGCTCTGAGAGTCCGGGCACTCACATGGCTTCTCACAGGCTCAGTTTCCTCAGTTATAAAATGGGGATAATCCTATCTGTATCACCTGCCTTAGAAGGCTCTTGTAAAAGAACAAATGAAATTATGCATGTGAAAAGTGCTATATATAATTGTGAGCTGCTGTTATCATTGAGCACACACAGATTACCTCGAGCATGGCTATCTCCTCCCCATTGTTGAGAATCCGAAAGGAGTAGAGGTGATCAGGGCTGGGATTTGGGATAACTTCACATCCCACCAGGCTGAGTGGCTGCTGTGCCGATTTAGTGCGGTTCCTGTCCTGGTAGATGTGCAGGTGGCTATCTTTCACGTAGCACCATCGGGATTTCCACTGGCTGTTGACCAGGACATTCAGGTAACCTGCCAGGAAAGGACTGTCTGTAATAGGGGCAGAGTCACTCACATCCACACCTTAGTCCTGGGAATATAGAACCTCACTTCACTGGACCTGTATCTAAGGAGCCTCCTTACATACAACACTATAGTAGTTTTTACACACGTGCGTGTGTGTATGTGTGTGTGTGTCTGTGGGTTTGGATTTTGAAGGAATGAGAATGTGATTACATTTGTGTATTACTTTTATAGGCGTACAGCACAGCATGGCCAAAGACTACTGAATATGGTATCCAAGAATGTGAGTTCAAGGGTGAATCCACAGTTAGTGTTTTTCAGGTCACATCAGATCATAAAATTTAGAGCTGGAAAGGATCTTAAGAGATAATTTCTGACCAACCCTTTTACTTTATAGAGGAAGAACCCAGAGGCCCAGAGAGATTAAGTGACTTGCCCAAGTCACATAGGTAGCAAGCAGCAAAGCTGGAATTTGAACTTAGACTTCTGCATCTGGATGCAGGATCTTCTGGTCCTTGAGTTTTCTTATCTCTGAAATGATGGTGTCATACTGGATAAATGATTTCTAAGGTCTCTTTTGTTTTAAATCTACGATCTGTGAGTAGGAAGTGTATTGTACCCAAGATTAGACAATACTGAATAATAACACAAAACATAAATTGACTGAGTCACAGGGAAATAACCCAGGCAGGGTTGGTGAGGCTCAGATGTAAATGCTGCCCCTCTGAAAACAGATTTGAACTCTGAGGTGATTCTTATCCCAAAGCTGTTCTTCACTTATATAAGCAGTAGGTTGGTGGGAAATCCTCTGCCTAATTGAGAGATGGCCCCTATTTCCTGCTCTAAATCCCCCTTCCCATGGTTTTGGTGAGGCCATCAATTTCTTTTAATAACAGTCTGTGTGAAGCCTCTTAACCTCTTAGCTGCCAGCACAAGAAGTTAAGTGTGTCCCACTCTCTCTCTCTCACCACGTCCACACACAGATGTGCTTTTCTTATCAGGCAAGTTGCTTCAATGTCCCACGAACACACTGTGATGATTCTGGCCCCACATGCCTTGTACTTATAACGTTGCTTCTTTCAGGACCACCCTCTTCTTCGTCATCTATCCGGAGCCTACCTATCCTCCAAATCTCAACTCAATTACCACCTCCTTGATGAAGTCTTCTGATTGCTCCAGTTCTCAATTAGCACTGACACCTCCAACTCACCCACTTAGCACTTAATCAGATCTGCTATTTCATCTTCTCTGTGTCCTCACATCCTCAACCAAACCATAATGAGCTTCTTGAGGCAATGGCTGTCTCAGCTTTCCATATCCCCAGTATTCTCTAGTCTTGTCATTTTGCACATACCCTACCTTGGCTAGAGCCAGGGTCATAAGCCTAGCAATTCTGTTCAATGCATCCCATTCCCTTCCTGGGCCAAGAGGAAACATGACTATTGTATATCTCCATGCTTCCTGCCCAAAGTGGAAGCTAGTTGAGGTCATGATGCTAGCCCTAACTAGAAACTGGATTGGAAGCAGAGGGAAGTTAGTGGAGGATGGAAGAAGAAGAGTGCTTTGCAAACCTTAAAGTGCTCACTGCATAAATGCAACACATTATTACTATTAACTTACGCCAGTCTATTCTAAGGATCAGCCAAGCCCTGGGAAGGGTAGCTACTTTGTTCTCCCTAGGCCTTTCTATCTCCTCCGGGAATGGAAGGACATTTCATTGCTGAGCGTACTTCCAGAAATAACACTGCTACAACACCCAGAAACAATGACTCATTGGCACTATTCTCATGTAGCAGCAAAACCATGCCCTCTGGAGGCTGTACCCTGAGATGATGCAATATCCACATAACTAAACTGGCACCAAGGGGGCACAAATCACCCTTGCTGGAAAAACACATGGTATCCAAAGGCCAAGTCAGGTTCTCATCCCAGCATAGCCTCAATTTTCAACATCCATGAACTCTGGGAAAAGTTGTTTCGATACTTGGAACAACACCCAGACCACCATGAACAAAAGACAATGAACAAATCAGGTACTGGGAGGTAAAAAGATTAAAGGGAAAGAAACTATATCTTATGAGGAAAAGTGAAATGTTTGGGCCAAGAAAGAGCCCAGGACTGATGATAATTACCTTCAACTATTACAACCTCCTAGAAAGAATACTTGTCCGAAAATTCTGTATGCCTGGTTCAGTCTTGACTAAATCACTAATTTCATAGGATCATAGGACCTGGAGCTGGGGAAGACTTTGGAAACCAACTCAATCCAATGTCACCCATTTTAGAGCTGAGGAAATTGAAGCCTGCAGGAAAGAAAATGTCTTGCTCAAAGTAAGACAGGTTTTCAGTAGCAGAGCTGGAATTTAAACTCCTTTGACTACAAATTTAGTGCTTTTTCCAACACCTCTCTGGGTATCAGTTTCCACATCTGAAAAAGTGAAGAGGTGTAGCTATGGCACAATGGTCTAGGAATCAGAAAAACCAGATTATAGCCTTGCTTCCACTGCTATCCACGTAATCCCAGACAAGGGCCTTTCCTCTTTGAGCCTGTTTCTTCAACTGCAGAAGGGGGATTAGATTAGGAAGCTCTAAGGTAGAATCTTGTTTATGTTAGAATGTTAGCATGTTACCTCAAATTACACAAAAACTTCATTACAACTAAACTTATCCACTTCCCTTCCCCTGAGGATGCCTTGTATCTTTCCTCCCTCATTACAAGTCTTTGGCTCACAATTTCCCATCCTCAAATGCCCAAATTCACTTCCATAAAGTCTTCCCTCAGGACCCTAGGCAAAAACAACCTCTTCCTCCCCTGAATTCCTATGTTTATTGTCTGCACCACTCAAATGGCATCTGTTAAATGCTGCTCTTTAATTGTAGCTTGTGGTAAAGGTGTCTTCCGGCCTTGCCAGACTAGCACTCTTACTTCTTTGTAGTCTTCATAAAAAAAAGTGCACATTTATATGATGCTTTAAGATTTACTTTCCTCAAACCTGGAAAGTTATGCTACAGTGTGTGATGAGTGACTTTGATAGATTGAGCCCTTCTCAGCAATGCAAGAACCTAAAACTTCTCCAAAGGACTCACGATGGAAAATGCCATCCGCATCCAGAGAAAGAACAATGGAGTCAGAACGCAGAGTGAAGCAGACTGTTTTGTCTTTTGTTTTGTTTTCTTTCTCATGGTTTCTCCCATTCACTACAATTCTTTTATGCATTTAATAGGAATCTATGTGTAGAGCCCACATTGGATTGAATGCCCTCTTGGGGAGGGAAGGGAAGAAAATTTAAAACTAATAGAAATGAATGTTGTAAGCTGATAATAAATAAATTAAATATTTAAAAAAAATATTTACTTTCCTCACAGCTACCTTGGGAAGAAAGGAGTATAAATACTATTACTTCCACTTTACAGATAAGGGAACCAAGTCTTAGAGAAAAGAAGTAAAAAATTCTGAGCTGCAAGACCCCTTCCTTAGAAGATCACCTAGCTCAACCTTTTCCTTTTATAGCTGAGGAACCTAGGACTCAGAAAGGTCATTTTGTGACTTGCCCAAGGTTACAGAGACAGGATCTACTAAGGACAAGATTCAACAGCAGGTTCTCTGACTCTAAATTCCCTTTCCTTCCTCTAGACCGTGCCTCCCTCTAAGTTCCAGGTGAATCTTCTACAGAAGGCAGACAGCTCTGACATGGGATTTCAACTCGGGTTAGCTCCAACTCCTGTGCTCTTCCATGGGGAAAATGCCTTTCTCTCCAATGCTGCTTCTTAAGCACCTTTTACAGTACCTTCTGTGCTTAAGAACTATTTGCTGAATGAATGTATTGAAGTATTGGATGCATTAAAGTTGAGGTTGATGGCCAGTTCTCCAACGCTACAGAGAACTGAACAGAAAGTTATGTGATAAAACTGTGGCAAGAGAAAGTTTGTTTAAACACAGGAAAAGGGGCTGGATCTTTGAGCAACATTTCATTGCCCTGGTGAGTGAATACCTACAATCACTGCAGGTCAGCACCTTCCAGCCTCAGAGTTGTCTCACGCACTGTGAAGTGAAGTGATTTGCTTGAGGTTGCATGGCCAGTATGCGTTAGAGGTAGCACTTGAACTCAGGTCCTCCTGACATCAATCCTAGCTCACTATCCATTAAGCCATATCTGCCCTCTGGTTAGAGGTAAAAAAATAGTTTATGAAGATGGTGAAGGAAAACTGGAAGAGACCACCATAGAGGGATGATAATCTCCATCCCTAGGGATGTTTTAAATTAGGGATAAATAGTACTCTATCTTAGATGGCTTAATTGTTCAACTGCCTATTGGCAGGGGTCCTGACCCGATGACCTCTTGAGGTCTTTTCCAGCTTTAAGAGTCTATGATTCTTACTGGATGTCTCCAGAGACCTCTCGGCATTCTCCAGTGAAGTGGATTTCTTCCTCCCCAGGTTCATCAAATTGCTCAGTTTGAGGCCTGCTGTGCCTTTCTTCTTAACTAACAAGAATGGGGAGGAAAGAATTGGCATCACACACATCACATAAACAAACCCACAGCCAAAGCCCACCGAAGAGCTCAGCGATTCCTTTCTTGTTCTTCCTCATCCCACAAAAATCTACAGGCCAGGTCAGTTCACACAGATGTCTGCCTACTGACAATGACAGGCCATGGGAATCTTTTAGGAATATGTTGGCTAATAACAGAGAATGCTTAGGATTTTAAAAGATAGCTGGGATAGAGGAAAAGTTATCCATATAATTTCAAAAACAAACAAATATGAACTTAACAGGTTAACAAACTGTATGCTATGCTGACCCATACTCTGTCTCCCATCTCTGTCTGTCCCATCCCCTTGGAGTGGGTTGGTAAATGACTTCCACTTGAGCCCATCTGCCTCTCACCCTCGAATGCCATTTCCCTCACCATCCCACGGGGCAAGAATTCTGTTACCATCTTTGGTCTCTGTGTTCTCAGGATGACCATCCACATTATTCCCACATTCTGGGGCTGACAGGTACTTCTCGGCTATATCTGGCTATCAATGATAAAGAGAAAAGACAAGCATAACCATATGGTGATATTAGTTAATACTGGATAATTATTTTGTGAAAAATCATTTTCCCAACTGTGAACTAATGATAATCCTACCCATGGAGGAGATATAAATTCTAATATCTTCTCCAGCTCTAAAGTTCAATGACCTGGACCCTGAAAGCTTTCTACTGTGTCTTTCGAAGTTTCCCTGAGATTGTCCCATTCTTCTACTGCCTTTGGACCCCTCAAATTGCCAAACCCATTTTTCTTCTTAGTTCCCAAGTGTGCAAAGGGACTAGCTGACACTAGGAAAAAAAAATAGCATTCGAAGTGATTTTATCCACACTTGCTGCAGGAGAGTGGAACAGCTAGATTGTCTTAAGAAATTACATATTAGCTAATATCACAGTGGATGCTAAGAAGCCAGCAGCCATCAATAACAAGAAAGTGAATAGGTATTTACAGAAAGAAGTACAGATATCTAGTGGCTTCACAAACCAGCCTCCAAATATTAAGGTTTAAGCTTCTCTTGCACTAATTTAAGAAAAAAAAATCTGGTTAGGGATCATTCTACCCATCCAGCTTGAGAACTGGGCTATTCCAAAAGCATCTGGAAAAGAAATCAACATTTAATAAAAATAAAATTAAAAAAATTTTAAAATCAACCTTCAGTGGAAACAATTCCAATGATCTTATATCCAAAGTAACTCTTCTTGGTGGCAAAGGAGAGATCCTTTTTCTAGGCTTGGCTTTGCCATGGATTCTCTATTTGTGGTGATGATTCAATGTGCGCCTGTTTTTCCCCCTTCTGCAATGTCCTTGTGCTTTACGGTGCCATACTTTTTCACTGTGAGCACTCCTTCCACCAGACCCAGATCACAACCTCTCTTCATCATAGTCTTTATTGTAGCTTTAAAAAAATAACGACTTGGGGACCAACCTTCTGGTAATGGGTCTCTACAAACTTAATTAGGCTGGTCCTCAGGCAACAGACATAATGTTCATCCCCAGGCCCACTCTTTTATCCTTCCCAACTTGGTGGGTTTAACCAGAATGTAGGTCCTGCTGGCATAACCTTTAAGAACCTAGGATTACCTCCACACCCCAAAGAGGCACATGAGTAGGACTTTAGTAGAAGTCCCTTCAATGATAAGGCAAAATGATAATTAACAACTGATAAGGAAAGTTTTGAAATGTTATTCCAATTTATAAGAAAGGTGAGGGGAATCATCAGTTTTTAATAGATACCAAGGTCAAAAATATCATAGAAGTATAAAAATGTTCTGTCAAAAGGAACATTGGCAAATTCTAGCCTCTAAATCCTCGCTATACCCTCTTCCTTCCATCTCAGATAAAGATGAGAAAAGCGAGGATCACAGAGAATGAGTCTTCAACTCCAGACTCACTCCATTTGCTCTCACCACAGGAGCTAAGTGGGATGCCAAAGTTACATGGCTGACTGGACCCACTCCTTGCAGTTAGGAAATCAAACAAGGCTGCCCTGGGCTCCTGTCTTTTAAACTGTCTCAAAGCACATAGGAACCTTTATTTCTCAATAAACACTTAGGGACACTATTCAATTTTCACTGGGAGAAAACAGCTACACAAAATAAATTTCCCAATTTAAGAATCTAAAACAAAGTTAATATTGTTCCAATGAAGCTTTCTTTTCCTCGAGGAAGAGAATACTTTAAGTCCATATCCATTTCATTTGTTTTCTAGCCAAGATAAAGTCATTGTGCTTCTCTAAGCATAGCGTGTTTTTTATTAATTGGACTAAGATGCAAAAACAAAGCTCCCAATTTTTCACTTTAATTTTAAGAGAATTAAGAATCTCTTCCATAGAGAGGGACTAGCCTTACTTTCTGACAGTTGAGACGCTGAGCATCGGGAGTGTACTGGTTTCCTTCCAAAACTCCTTCAGAAGGCAGGCCACTGACCTCTTGGATGACCTGAGTAGGAAGAGAAGAACAAGTTGGTGGACCAGACTCAGGACCAGACTTTAGCTGCTCCTCACTCAAGCTCACTCATTCCTCACTCACTTTTTCACTGCCTGCACTTTGATTCAGTCAGAACTAGTACCAGCAATCCCAGAAGTCTCTTGAGAATGGACAGATGGTGATGTGTTAAATGATTTTCCTCCCAGGTACCTGGGAACATTTCCATGTTATTCCAGGACCAGTCTGAAATTATACCTCAGAACTCTAGAAACTGGTTTTTTCCCGCTGGGAAAGGTTATTAGGCTTCTCAGACCCCATATGTTAACAGATGGAAGAGGGAAGCATGTCACCAGGAGATTTGGGTTGTAGGGAATGAAGTCAATCAAGCTGATCGTGGTCACTAACATTTTGAGTTCTGTGGTTGGTATAACACAAGTGAAAATTTTTTGCCAGAACTGGGCCTGCCACTAGGCATTGTGGTCCCCTTGGTCCCCACCGCTTTCTGTCAATAGTTTCTTTGTGGTTTCAATAAATTTACCACATTTCCTGAACAGCCTCCTTCTTCTTTTTGGTGTGTTGGAACCCTCTCTATGATATACCCAGTTAGGGAGAGAGAGTTGCTCTGAGAAACATTTTCCTTAATATCCTCACTAGCGTCTGCTTCCTCTAGGGAGGAATTTCTTTATTCATGGCTAAAGGGTTGAATTGGAAGTACACAGAAAAGCAATCAGGCTGGCTGGCCCTTTGACCTAGAGAAGCTAGGACTTTACAGGATGACCAAAGCCAGAGCTATTGCTTCAAGGGAGTTTCCTACAGTCACCTAATCTGGTGCTTTCTGGTAACACTTAAATTGAACTACAGATACAGCCAGAGGCAGCTATTCCATACATTTATGTATAGGGTTCATCCCAGACACAGAATTGCTTAAAGAAAAAAACTTCCTCCTTCATCCCTGGTCTTTCAGCTATAGCAGATCCATTGGAGACTGATTTCGAACCAGCTGGACTTTTTCAATTCTGAGAGCTAAGTGAGAATGCTTCAGGAAGGCTAAAATCAAACCTTAAGTTTACTTCACTCACTGATAACAGTTTGGGATTCTGGTAGCTCAAAGCTACAGACCATCAAGCAGATTGCATCTCCTCCCAAACCCTGGGAGAAACACTCATAAACTGAAACTCATTCAGTTCTAAGAGCCTGGTGTGACAACTGGCTGCTGCTGCCTTCAGCTCTGGGGACTCTACTAGACTAAAGGCATCTCCTGAGTTTTCTTCATTTGTTTCTGGGCATAAAACTGAATCCCATTGTGATCCAAAGTCTGCCCTCCCTCCTTGGGCAGCTCCCTCCCTTCCTGGCAGTCCCCAGCCCAGGGCTTCCTCTCCCAATTCCCAGCTCTCCTCCCTGGGGCCCCTTGAGCTCCTTCCTCCCATGAGCCTCTTCTAGATTCCCAGATGTTTTGCTTCAGCTGCTACTCACTCAGGCTTGGTTCTGAAACACTAAGCTAAATGTTTTCTTGTTGAACTTCCAAAGGAAAACAGGGCAAGCAGTTGCCCTCTGAAAAGTCCTGACATTTCCCTCTCTTCCTTGAATGTGTCTGGGGGTGAGGAGAGACTGAAAATAAAAGGTTTCACCTCTTTAAACTGGTTGGCATACATTGCCTTACATTCTCCCCACTACCCTCTGATCTCTATACACATCTCCACTTGCTCCAATAACAACCATAGAGTCAACTAATACTGTCCTATCAGCTTAGAATTGAAGAGATAAGGGTCTCCTAGCCTTTGCCTAACTGGACTCTCTCAGATCCACATGAGCAGTGCTAAGTAAGGTTTCTTTTTTCCCCAACTACAGAAAAGCTTATTACTGAAACCTCAGACAGTAGGCATGCCTGTATTCCAAGGAGTCTTAACCTGGGGTCCACAGCCCACTGGATAGATTTCAAGGGTTTTGTGACCTTGATAGGGAAAAAAAAATCTTCATTTTTACTTTATTATTTAAAAAAACAACTATTATTCTGAGAAAGGGTCTATAGGCTTTACCATACTGCCAAAGGGAGTCTGTGGCAAAAAAAGGGGGATGGGGGCTAGAACCCCTGCCCTTAGTCTGTCAGTACTTTGGAGGGCCACGTGGAAGAAGCAGATGGGAGAAAAGCAATTATATGTTACTTAATTAGCCAGGCCACTCTGGTACTCAAATGTGACTAGGCACTTAGAACTAGGCCATGTGAATAGAGCCCACTTAACCATGTGAATATGAAGGAGTCTTACTACTGCCTCTAATGATTTTTACAGAGTGAGGAAAGAAGGTCTCCGTGAAAATACAACCAAGAAGAAGCTATGCATTTGGAAATAATTTCTCTTTGAAAATTATGTGCCCTTACTCTGAACACAACCTGGTACAGGGCTTAAAAAGAGCATGGAGTTGGTAGGCCTGGGTTCAAATCCTGTAAGACCTTAGAAAAGTCACTTAAACCCTCTAGGGCTGTTTCCTCATCTATAAAATGAGGGGAGGGGCAGCTAGGTGGTACAGTGAGTAGAGCACCAGTCCTGGAATCCTGAGGACCCGAGTGCAAATCCAACCTCAGACACTTGATGCACTTACTAGCTGTGTGACCTTGGGCAAGTCACTTAACCCGAATTGCCCTGCCTTCACCCCTCCAAAAAAAAAATCCCAAAAAACAAAAAAAATATGAGGGAGGAGGGATAAAATGGATGAACTTGGAGGTTTCCTCCTGCTCTGGCTCTGTGATCTTCTGAATTTTATCAATCAAAACTAATTGCTGAACTGGGGCTCTCCCTGTCCCTTCCTACCCCACTCCATTCTAATTTCCTAACTTCAGTCACCCAAAACATTTTTGACCCTGAAGTACCCCTTCAGCCCTAGGCTGCATGCCAGCGCTCTCATATTTTCTCTCTCTTTTTGCACTTTATTTGGCACAAATGCTGTAAGTTTGGAGTACGTGGGGTGTGGGGAGGTAGCATTCTATTTTTCCAAGGAAGGCATTTTGCAAGGCCTCAGAAAACAAGCCTTCCTGCCTTCGAATTCCGAAGTAACCGAGTATTGACAGTTGGGGAGCTAGTGCCTCCAGCAGATGTTGTTTTCTGTTGCTTTTTAATAGGGCAATGGATGTTTAAAATTGCAGTTTGCAAAACTTCGGCAGTGCTTTCCAAGTCGGTTCCATCCAACAAGCTGCAGAGAGATGTTTCTTCTAAACAGAGACACGTCTAATTGGCAGCACACACGAATGGTAG
>CM053624.1:75203917-75254191 GCA_028646595.1 Phalanger gymnotis | reverse complement strand
TTTTGGAAAATCCACCAAACCTACCTCTATGTTATAGAACCAAGAAGTTTACTGCCCATCAAATCATGCTCAAATAGCTTTTCTTTGAATATTAGCATTTCTATCTTACCATGTAATATCTATAGGTCAATCTCTCCTCCTTCTTAACAAATGGTACAGCGTGTATACAAAATAGCCTGAAATTCAACTAGATTAGGTTTTGGGGGCCATGATTATCTTTGTGACTTAATGCCTTATCCTTGGTAGTTATGCCAGAAGGCTCTCCTGAGAAACACAGAAATACAGCCTCTCACTTATCACAGAAGAAAATAGTGAATAGTAAAAAATTTAATACCAAACTAGCCTTTCTCTATTTCCCAACACAATGTGGTTAGCTACTCCTGTGATCAGCGTTGTGGATTTGGGCAGTGTAATCTAAGTTTAATATTAGCCTGAGTAAAACTTAATTGGGCAAAGAAGGGAAATGAAAAGGCATCTCTCCCACTTCCTTACATAGGTGGGAGACTCTGAGTGTGGAAAATTGTATTGAATGTCAGACTTTTTTTTTGATGTATTGATAATTTTTCCAAACTGTATTTTTCTCCATTGTTCTTTATAATGATGTCTCTCTGGAAGAGGGAGAGGAAGGAATATGTTGGGAGATGTAAGTGATAAAAAACAAAAGATGTCAATAGAATTTATTTTTATAAAAGCTAATTGGAAAGGTTATATGCTAGAAAATAAAAGGTCATTCCCAAACTAAAGCTGATAGATTTTTATATTATTCAGCATTTCTGGAATATCCCCACAATGCCTGCGCTATATGACATGAGGTCTAGGTACTGGGCCAACTGGGGTTGTGTTATTACAAATAATATAAAAGAATGAATAATCTAGTAAGGGTTTTTGTTGTCACAATAACGCCTCCTGTGATGCCTTGATCATGCACCAAATTAAAACAGTAAAGTGGTTAGAAAGACGTACACAATCTGCTTGAAGTACAAAGGTCAGGGAGAAGCAACGGGACAATATAAAGAAAGGTAACCACGGCATGACATCAGTCTCCACATGTAATTGAGAGCTGTCTGTACATTAGCAAGTCCACATCTGGCAACAGATGCTAATATACCTTACCGATCTGGACTAAAGTGGCAAAACATCTGTCACAAGCCTGAATCTCAGATATTAGTTATCCTCCACTCCTCCTTCTGCCAAAGGGAAAAAACAGGACTAATTCATGTTAGGTACAAAACAGTGTGTTTTGCTAACCAATAATCTGTTGTCCTTAATGACACACAACTGCTTGGCCCACTGCCCCAGCCACTTCTTCCTCCATAGGAATGCACAAATCCGGGCATCCTTCATCAGCTCGATGGTAGCTTCTGGGGATGGCCATTGGTGAGGTGTTGACTTGCTCTTGCTGCTCTCTTCTTCATCATATGACTCATAGGAACTACTCACAGGTTCACCGTCATCTGTAAAGAAGGATCAGCTTAGTCACAGTCTGTCTGCCTGGAAAGCAAGTAGGTTGTTTCCAGACATGCTCTGTTCAGACAAGGACAAAGGGAACCATGCCATCACACTTCCAACGGGCAGGAGCAACCACAAAACTGTTTAGTGAGCAAGGTGTCCTGGATCAGAGGTATATTCCAATAATGGCTTTTTAATTCTACTGGCTCTTTGCTTTATTTTGTCTTCAAATGGTAAGATTCATCTAGCTAGAAACCAGAAAGACTGGAGAGAAACTTTTCTCTTTTTCCTCCACAAATTCTATTGGTTTCAGATTCTAGAAAGTACTGACCAAAAATATGACATATGTGCCCTTTTTGAGCCCTAATTTCTTTCTCTGTAAAACAAGGGGGCTGGACTAGTTAGGCAGCAAGCAAGCATTTATTGAGCATTTACTATGTACCAGGGACTGTACTAATTTCTGCAAATAAAAAACAAAGCAACCTAAAATGGGAAAAAAATTATATACATACATGTACATGTATGTATATGTGTATACATTTATAAAATAGATATGTATATTTATGTGCATATATATACCTATACATATAGATGCACAAACAAATGAGTATGTGTATATTTCTCTTCATATGTGTATATAACCCAAAATTGTGATTTACAATATTCAATAATAATCATTTTCAAAAGCTTCCCTGTCCCCAAACTAAGTGATCTTTAAAGGTCCATTCTAGCTCTTAACATTAATGGGTCTGTTTTAGGAAGGAAGGCGAGACAACCCCAAAGCCCTGGAATATGACAAACAGTAGCAGTATTTATCTAGCACCCAGACTGAATGCTCATCTTTCTCAGGCATGATTTGGCTTTATCCATTTCAAAACTGCTGACACAAAGAAATAACAGGCCAAATGGCTTTATGGGAAAGATGATCGCCTTTCAATTCCCCAAGCTACTCTCACCCAAAGACTCTATCACTTTCAGTCTCTTTCACTGTTTTTTTCTCTATAACATTACTTCTTGCCTTTCCTTCCCGCCCCAACTATTTTCCTCATACCTTCCCTGCTACCATTTGTCTCCCTTTCTCTCTCCCTTCTTCCTTCATCCTCTTGTCAAATCCACCAGTGAGGCAATCTGTTTTTAAGACCTCCAAATTAACTGATTCACAAATTCTCCACCCATTCTTAGCCATGCTCTACTCATTTAACCAGTTAAATGGATTTTACAAATTGGCTCAATATTAAGAAAGACTTTTTAATAATGAGAGCCATCTGAAAATGGAATGGGCTATCTTGTGTGGCACCTAGAGGTCTTGGAACAATGACTGGATGGGTAAAGATTGGGCTAAATGATCTCTGAGCACCTATGCAATTTTACTCCAATGGTATATTATAAAAGAAACTGAGATAGATAACATAGTGAAGCAGTACTTTACATGCCTTGGATAACATTCAGGATATTAGTATTATTATAGCTACCGGGGCCTATGAGTACTAATAATAAAGGAGAGCAATGATAATATTCCTAGAAGCAGAATTCAATATGCCATAAGACTGTCAGAATGGAAGATAGAGCTATCCCCCACTATGTAGTTATTTAAGCCCATCATTACCAAAGGTATCTAAAATGTGGACTCCCATTTTCCCAGTCCCCTCCATGGACTCTCTTGGGAATATGATGGGTACATGACCTTTTGGCTATAGAAGCAAAGTCAACCAAGAAGGGCAGAAATAACTATCAGCGAGGGCACAGTAAGAAGGGGTAGGATGGGGACATGCATATGGTGAGAGAAAAAGACAGTAATGAATACTCTTTTGGACAGTTAACATTTCTCAAAGTTACTCTGCAAGGATATAAAGGTATAGCATTCTAGAATCAGAAAAGGGCAGTACCCAAGGTGACTGTGGCATAAATGACTCCCTCAGGCACCTGCACCCACTTTGGGATTCCAGTGGTGGAAAATGTACCAGAATGACCTGTACGATATTCAGAAAGAAAAAAGGCATGGGAAAGGAGGGGGAGAGGAAAAGAGAAAGGGAGTCACAGATGGCATGATTAAGGTTTCAAGCAAGAAAGATGGAGCCTGGTTTCAGCTGAAAACTGTCCTATCCTGGGGATGCTGAGGGTACACTAACAACCTTTGACTTCACTCGGTAACACACTTAACAGTGAGTGATCAGGCATGCACAGAGAAATAGATATATCAAACCATTCTGACTTTCAGGCAATCAATAAAATTACTTTCATTCACTGTAGGTGATATCCTATGGACCAAGGGAGCATGACAACTGACACTGTCACATAACCCTTAACTAGGCACAAATATGGATGTCCAGTTCATTAAAAGGCCAATTTTCAACCTGAGTACATACAAACATCATTTTGAAGCAATTTGGCTATCTATTCCCCAAATCATCTCAATTCTGCCTTTCTTGAGAGCCAACAGAGGTTGTACTTCTCCCATCCACCTTGCTATTTTAACAACTCCTCCCAGTATAGTTTTGGTTGCCTACTAAGTTAGTAATGCCCAAATCAATTAAGATGTCCTTATAATGACACAAACTCTCGTGTAATTAATTAATCCAAATTCGCTGAACAGTGATGAACAGCACGAAGCTATTTGAGTCTTTCTAAACCAAAGCCCATAACCAAATGTCTACGTTATGAAGAGTCTCACCTCCTTCTGATGCTCCTCCCCAACTATGTGGGAGTCAGGCACAAGCTGGTACTTGCCGGGAGAAGGAAGACTATCTAAGATGCAGAGGCGGATGCTTCAGTGAGTCACCACTTCAGCCTGCCAAAGCGTCCCAACCTGTGGGTTCCTGATTTGCCTCGCCTCACTCAACAGAAACTAACAAAGCAGCCCAGACCAACTGTCTGAAAAAGCATCAGATGTTCAGCACATCAATTATGGACAGATATCTAACCATGCCCATCGAACTGTTCTTCAGATTACATCAACCAAACTGGGATGCCAACTTTCCAGAGCCTAGAACCAGATGGTAGGTGAAAACATGGTATGAGAGAAGCAAAGGTAGCTGTGGAAAACACGTTGCCTTACTCTTCGGCTATTTTCCTTCACAGGGTCCATAGCATCACTTGTCTTCCCTGTCACCCGGTGACATCATTCCTTTTAGCAATACTCATTCATTAGCGCTACTGATAGAATGATAAAACATAATTTTTTATATTTGTATGTTGCTTTATACTTTCATCTCATTTAATCTCCATAGCAAGCCTGGTGAGTAAGGTAAAGCTAATATTTTGTCCTATTTCAGCGATGAAGCAGAGGGGAGGAGAGAAAAATGGAAAGAGGAACAAGGGGGTGGATGAGGACCTAGGATAAAAGGGAAGATGACCACAGGTAAGGGGAGAAGGTAGGGACAGGGAGAGATTAAGTTACTTGTTCCAAGGTTATACAGATAGCAATGATTACAACTGGACTATTTAGAATCTTGGTCTCCTGATCCATGATGGGCCAGAGCTCTTCCATTGCTATAGATTGGAATTTGGTTTTGATTCTAAATTTGATATTCTGTTAACATCACAACATTTCTACCACAGGTTTTGTACCAAGTTGAGAAGGAAGGGATTAAAATATTGGAGGTTTGAGCCTCTAACATTAAGCCGATATTCTTTCTTCCTCAATCTTCCTCTGTTTGATTTCTTTATTGCTTGGTTTAGAGCCTTGGCTAGCTGTAGCTGGGAGGTTTGGCTACACTAATTTTGAGCAGAGAGAGAGGTACCTGCTTTCGCTATTGCTGTTTCAAGTTCTCAGCATTGTGGTACTGGAGAAAGAGGACTGACTCTGGAGTCAGAAGACCTAGGTTTAAATCTTGTCTCTCACACTATCTGTGAGACCTTGGGCAAAGTCACTTAACCTCCCCAGGCTCAAGTTTTCTTATCTTTAAAGTAAGGGGGTTGGACTAGATGGCCTTCAGCTCCAGATCTAGGAACCTTGCCTGACATGACCTCTCTGAGCCTTGGTTTACACCTCATTTGTAAAATGAGCAGGTTACTCATGGTCTCCAATGTTCCTTCAGTCTCTAGACCTAGGATCCTATGGTCTTTGGCACTGGAGATATATGGCAGAAATGAGTGCTGGGTATGGAAAAATCGCAGGAACTTCTTAATCTCCAAAGGCTTAAAGGAAAAAAAAAAACACTCCACAAATTATTTAGTCCATCTCTCCATTCAGAGAAGTGAAAAGACCAAGAGCCATAAGTGGGTTGATTAAATCTCCTTCATGAGCCATTCAAACCTAAGTGGTACTATGAATAAGACCTCTGGCTATTCCTAATACATTCAGTAGTGTTGTGATTTCATTTACCATCCCTGGTGACCAAATAGTCTCATACAATTGATGCCTATCCAACTGGTTCCAGTAGAAATAGTCCTTTCAACTTACTAAACAGTAGTTTTTATGGAAAACACACAAAATCTGATCATATAAATTTAAGTCTAAAACTACAAAGATTTCTAAATAACCTCAAATCTGACATTCTTTCTAAGGCCTCATGCTAACAGTTTCACAATCCTATTCTTAAGGACTTGAAGGCTAAAAATTTCAACTCTGACCATGACAGAAATGACCTCATAGCTGTGTGACATTGTGCAGGTCAAAACCTCTCACCTTCCTCAACTGGGGAATAAGGTAGTTGAAGTAAATAATCGTTAAGGTCCCTTTAAAATTAAGATTCTATCTGGGTCTCTATTTCCTGGTAGATCAGCCACTAGGGATAATGGCGAGTTCCAATTTCAGGACCAAAGAGGATCCTCTGGATGAATATTTCTCAGCATACTTATCGTATTCCCCTAGATTTGGACCTTCCTGGCTAAATCAATCTGAGGTACCACATGATACCGTGACCCACTTAATGCTGAAGAAGGCTTATTAAAACTTTAACAATCAAATGTGATAACCACTTCACCCTTGTTCAGTGTTACAGGGAAGTCTGAGGGAGACCTGTCCTCTAACAAGATCGACTATGACTACTAGTTGGCCTATATAAATGTCCCTTATAATCTCACACAAACTCACCAAGAGACACAGACAGCTGATCAAATTATACTGTTCTATTTTAAGCCAGGGCAATGTAGAAGAACACAGGATGCATTATCGCAAAGCTCAGATAGCCGTAGCCTTGAGGCCTCAACTGGTAAGCAAGGAATGGTGACACACTGGTAGGGGAATTAGGGAAAAGAGTAAAGGGAAGAGGTAGAGAGAAAGAAGCTTGGAGAAGAAAAGGGAGACAGAGACAGGCATGGTAGTTGGGGAACGGTAGAGGAAGAAATATAATAATCACCTCCCACGTTTCCTCTGTGGTCCCTTTGTGTCAAGATTCACCGCAGACCTTAAATGTTGATTTGAGGAGGGGCTTTGTGATTTAACCAACCTATCCTAAAAGTGGTGATGTAGTCTGCTGTAATTGAAGTCAGAAAGATGTGAGTTCAAATGTTGCCGAAGACACAGATGACTAGCTGAGTGTCTCTGGGCAAAGTGTGCAGTATTTCTGAGCCAAGGTTTTCTCATCTGTGCAATGAGGAGTTTGGATTCAATGATTTCTGAGGATTCCTTCAGTTCTACATCTATGACTATAACTCTAGGTCAAGTTCAGGAGGGAGACTGGGTCACACCTCTAAACCAGCTAAGGCCTCTCTCTTCATCAGAGCCTGGTTATAAAGAAGCTTCTCAACTCTGTTTCAGACTTTACCTCATTTGCCACAGACCCTTGACCCTTCCTCTCCCTGAATGTGCTGATGTCAGCCATGCTCAGCAGAACATGACAACAGGAAACACCAGATCCCATTAATCTTCTGATCCGGGGCCAATTTAACTCTAGTCCTAGCCACGTATCCCCTTTAGACCAGGGAGAGCCCTCTTGGAGGTGCTACCCTGACTGCAGGGACAAGTCTTAAGGCACACCTGATATTGAACCCTGCTAGAGAATCACCTTTTACAATCCCAACCAGATTTGTCTTGCCTTCTAGCTATAAGGCAGCAATGTCTGCGGCTGCTGGGGTATTAGAAGCATTTCCCTTCTCATGTGCACGAAGTACTTAAATCACCCTTAATGGTAAAGCTGCTGGGATGTACCATTTAAGGAAGTATCATATGGTTCTGCCTCTTCATAATATCCCTCTGGAGACTCGATCTTTGGGACTGGGAGCTGTTTCCTTTCTGGAATCTGTGGAATGAACAAATAAAACAAACATTTTTTTTTTCAAATAAAGATACAAGAGAAAGAATTCGGAATTAACTCTTTCAGTGGAAGGAAAGAAGGAGTTCTTGGACAAAGTTTCTAAGAGAAAAATGAGGGGGCAGCTAGGTGGTACAGTGAGTAGAGCACTAGCCCTGGAGTCAGGAGGACTGAGTTCAAATCCAGCCTCAGACACTTGACACACTTACTAAATGTGTGACCTTGGGTAAGTCACTTAACCCCAATTGCCCTGCCTTCCTCCCTCCAAAAAAAATGAGAAAAATGCGATATGGTCTTGGAATCAGTTAATTTCAACCAGATAAGGAAGCAGTTAGGTTATGGGCCTTTCAGCAAGGGGTTGGGAAGCAATGTGAAAAAAAAAATCCTTAGTGTTTTAAAGCTGGAGACCTTAGAGAACATCTGACCCTCCCCCTTCTCAGATAAAGAAACTGAGGCTTCTAGAGGGTTAAGTGGCAGGCCCCATGGTCACCGAGAACTAGGACTTTAACCCAGGTCCTCCAGCTCTATAAACATGCTGGCTATTACTATTACCTTACTGGGATGTTGTAAGATGTACCAGGATAGAAAGAAGAGTCAACTGGTCAATAAATATTTAGCAATCAATTAACCATGTCTAGCATCTTCACAAATGCTTATCAGACTGTAAATGTTTTAACATTTTAGGTTATCTATAAACATACCTTTGCAATGATTTCTTAAATTTGAAAAACCCATGAAAAATAATTGAGGTAATGTTTGTTAAGTTGTCATTGGGCTTCTTTGAGAATGAAGAATGAAAAGCCAAAATACCAAAAAATGTGTTAAGTTATGAATTCCACATTAAAGAGATCTAGAACACTGTTCTATTACACTCGGGGGCTTTAAAATATTGTATGTGCTTGGCTTTCAACATACCAGAGCTAGTTGTGGACTTTGAGAGAGCTGCCTAAGACCGACCATTCCTTCAGTTTAGCTGAAGTATTCTTCTTGCTTTAGGAAAAGGAGATTTACAAAGGTCTATAAGGAAAGAATGGAAAAGAGGGAGCCCTAGGGGGCTAGACCACTAAGGTCTGTCGGAAGCTTGTCAACCACCCTGTTCTTCCCTCCTCAAACATTACAGGGGAATGCTTAAAACAAAAAACAGTGTGTTGTAATGGCACTAACTGATCTTGAATTAGAAGACCCAGGTTTCAAATCCTAGCTCTGATGCTTACTAGCAAGGGCTTACTGTTAACCACTTTGAACCTCAGTTTCCTCATCTGTAAAATAGGAATAATGATAATGTATTTGCCTACCTCAAAGGGATTTGTGTGAGAAAGTCTTTGTAAACCTTAAAGTACTGTAAAAAGTTCATTATTATCCTGAAAGCCAGCAGCCCAGAACTTACTAGGACTTTGCCCCAGAGATGCAGGTAACATATATAACCGTAGTTTTATAAAACTATATCTCAATATCTATTCCAACTATACAATAACTATGTCTGTGAAGTGATGGCCTAGGGAGTGTTAACTTTTAGGGACGTTTTACTGGAGAATTAAACTCAGTTGGAGAGGGGGCTTCTGAGTCAGGACCTTTATCCTATCCTATATAGAATATCTTTCCTAGGCAAATCCTAGTACAGATCCACCTAGGATTACCCAGGAGCCTATCAAAGCCCAAAGTGCTTGTAGGCCGAATTGCTGGCATGACTTTCTGGGAAAGGGGTGCAGTGGGGGAGGAATGATGGGCAGGTGGTAAGAGGCATCTGATTATCTTCTTATAAGCTGGGGCACACTAGAAGCACTTCCTCTTTCTAACAGGGACTCTCAGTTCAACACAAAACAGCATTGTCAGTAGCTCAAGCAAAGCTGAAAGCCAACCCTAGGAAGCATACCGGACATCTTTTAAGTTGATAGGAGTACAAGTCAAGGAAGCAGATAAATGTCAGTAAAATAAGTCTTTGAAAAGATTCCAGAACCTGCGAAAAGTCCCAGCATGACTTCGAAGACCTTTCTTAGAAATTCAAGCTTCCATGTATGCACACACACAAACACACACATGAACATATTACTCGACCCCTTAGCAATAACCCTGGGGCTGCATAAGAGTGGGTGGGTGGGGGGAATGACTATCTTCTAAGTTATTCACAAACCTGCCAAACCAAAAGATAGAGGGGTCAAAAAATAGGGGGCTGACTCCACCAGTCAGCAGATCTCTACAAATCTAATTCTTTGGGGAGGGCAGGGACCAGGTCATTGTGTTGGTAAGCAAAATGGGCTCTTAACACTTAGTTCAACCAAGTGCCCTTGAAGAGTTTGGCTTTTGTTTCTTTTGAATAATTCGGTGTATTTTATTGTCTTACTAGATGCTAAGTCCCAGGCCCAAACCTCTATTAGGTGCTAAGTCTATGTTGGGTGTGAAGCTCCCAGCGTACCAAGGGGTGGTGCTAACTCAAGAGCCAATCATAGCAGCCTAAGTTCTGGTCATTCAGATGACATTTGATGATGTCTGAAACCCTATCAGAAGAGAAGACAGAGCCATTTGCGCAGAGCTCTCACTCTTGGTGGCGTTTGGAGACTCCCAGGCAGCTGTAGCTAAGAAGCCCTCCAGCTCGTAAACCCGGATGCTGAGGCTGTTGAATTCTGGTAACTATGTGTTGGGATTTGAATCAGACAAGGTCTGTCTGTTGATGTTTGTAATTTATTTGTAATTTGCTCTGAAGTTCAGTGTGCTGGTCTTTTCCCCTGAACTAAGTGAGTGATACTTGTATGCTGAATTAAAGTAAGCTTGTCAACCCCTTAACTTTGCTTTCCTTACTAAAGCAGATCAAAAGAACCTGTGCTTTTGCAGCGTGCTGGTAGCGTTCTTGTTGTTGGGCTTATGCTGGTCTTTCACCCCCACAACGGCCGCTAGCCGGATTGTTGAAACAGTCGTGTA
The DNA here is from genome assembly GCA_028646595.1 of Phalanger gymnotis. Taxonomy (NCBI): domain Eukaryota; kingdom Metazoa; phylum Chordata; class Mammalia; order Diprotodontia; family Phalangeridae; genus Phalanger; species Phalanger gymnotis. The sequence goes on along the minus strand of CM053624.1, from coordinate 75,243,632 downwards.
CATCTCTGTATCCTCCACAGTTCCTATCAGAGGGTCTTGAGTACAATGGGCACTCAATGCCTGATCTCAAAGCTCAGTAGCATCCAAACCACAGCAAATAAACTGGTATCTCCAAAACTGTGCCTCAGGAGACAGTTTGCTTTTGATAAACTCGTCCAGTCTTGGATCCCACAGAATGGAATCCATAGCTCAGGAACTTCCCCAAGGATGGGGCCAAATCTTTTTTTTGGGGGGAGGGGGAGGTAGGCAAGGGGCCACAAAGAGCTGACAAAGGATAATTCAACTCAATAAACATTTTTTAAGTTCCTACTATGTGTTCCGTACTGTGCCAAGGATACAAAGACAAAAATCAAAACAGTTTCGTCCTAGAGGAACTTACATTCTACTAGGTGGAAATAATATGAACACAGAAAAATAAAGACAAAATGTATATGTAACACTCCCTCTGTGGCTATTTCACCAATTCCCACTGAACAGGAATTACTCCAACTCCTCTCAGAGTTCTAGGGACAACCCTGAAGGTTACTAGGGTTTATAGTACTCTTGCTCATAAGCCCTCATTGGTGAGCTTCCCAGTAATTATCAGTTAGATTCAATAAGCTTTTAGAAATGGGGATTTATTAAGTGGGTATGCAAGAGCAGTTGTTAGAGAAGCAATCCCCTACGCCCTTGCCCATACGAGTTCCCTGGGAAGAGTAGATTTAAACATATCAAAATGTTAGTAAGATGCCCTTATAGGGAATCATATGATAAAGGGTTAATATAACTTCTGCTTTCTCCGCTGATTGACTCAATTGAGCTCTCTGAATCTTCTTCCGTAGTCTTTCAAATGAGCCAGATCAGGCCCGACTAGATGGGAAGACTGGAAGTTTTAGGATGAAAGCTTTCCTACTACCTGGAAGATGGTATTTCTTTGAAAAATCCCAGACAACCACGATTTGGATTCAGATGAGGATTCTCATAATCTTAGTGTGAAAAAGCTCTGTTCTCTAGTGTAAGAAAGCTGAATTTCTATGCTTAGGCCCTGCTTGAATAAGTTTTTTCCCCAGAATAAACACATACACTCTAAGAGCTCTGAGCCAGCAGTGAGGGAGCACTGATTCCTTACTTTTGCAACACAACCACAATGTGTATTACAGTACAGGAAGTTCAAGAAGTCAGTATTGTGAGACTCATCTTTGGATTGGGGGTGGAGAGAGGAGGAAGGGTCAGCGAGTAGGTCATGGCTAAATTATTCAGATGTATCAATGGACAAGTTATGTGAAACTCTCCCAATTAAGTTAACTCATTTAGGACTAGCCTTTTATCTTTTCATTTTCTGAGTACGGGAGAAGATGGAGGAGTGTAGAACAGAGAAATCTGATGGCAATCAGCTTGAGAACATCTGTTTCTCCCGAGGCAGTTGGAGCAGCTGGCTGCTTTGGAGTCAGGGACCACATTCACACAGTCACAACAGAGCCCCACCCTTGTCTTTTCTAGGGGTACATTTCCATACGCTCCTGTAAGGATCACAAACAATCGGTCAAGTAACTAGAGGAATTGTTTCAAGCAGAGTACCCAGAATAGAGGGGTAAGTTGCAGTGAAATGGGGGCAGCTTCTGGGGATGAGAATATGGAGACCACCCCTCCTTAGGCTGAAATAGGATGCTTGAGTGGTAGGAGGGAGAGCTTTGGAATTCTGAGAGGGAAGTTTTTTTCTTGCTGGAAGCAGAAGAAAAGAACAGAAGGGATTTTCCAAAACCATAATCAGTGAGGTGATCCAGAGAATTCCTAAGCTGGGAAGCTAGAGGAAAAAAATACTTTTCTAGGTCCTGATATCATAAAGGTCATGGAAGCAGAATTGGAAGAAACATTACGAGTCATCTACTTCAGTGGTATCAAACTCAAATAGAAATGGGGCCACTTATGTATGGAAGTACGTAAGGACCCCTGTAGACTGCATATTGACTTAGTTTTAAAGTGATGTATATGTACATACGCACACACACATATATGTACACACACAGTATTTTTATTTCCCAATTACATTTTAATCTAGTTTGGGTAGCACTCTGGAGTGCTGTGGGCATCCACCCAGTGTGTTTGACACCTCTGATCTATTCTAATGCTTCCCTAAAGCATGAATCACATATACAAAATCCCAGATAAAGCCGTTATCTAGGCTCTATTTGACTGTCTCTGGTACCCTCTGAGGTAGCCTGTTACATCTTTAGATGGATGGCCCAGTCGGAAAATCTTTCCCTTCAGTGTGACCCTACCTGGGCAAGTCACTTAACCTTTGCTGTAGGACCCTGGGTAAGTACTTAACTTTTGTCTACCTTGGTTTCTTTAATGGAAAATGTGATAATAATAGTACCAACTCCAAGAGTGGTTATGAAGATCAAATGAGATATGTGTAAATATTTTGTAAAGCACTTTGCATGGTGCCTGGCACATGGTAGGCATTTAGTAAATGATTGAAATAAAAAAAGAAAAAAATGTTTCCTTACAATAAACCAAAATGCTTGTTGTTGCTCAGTCCTGTCTGACTATTCATGACCCTATGGACCATACTGTCCATAGGGTTTTTTTGGGCAAAAGTACTGGGGAGATTTGCCATTTCCTTCTCCAGTAGATCAAGGCAAAATCACTTAACGTGATTTGCCCAGGGTCACGCACACATGATTTCTCTCTCACATATCAGTCTTTCCAATATTGTAAAAACAATAATGTCTCCCCCGTCCCCATTTCCTACAGCTGGAGATGCTAGGTGGTACTGTGTATAGAATGCTGGGCCTGGAGTCATGAAGATCTGAGTTCAAAATTGATCTCAGACACTTATTGGTTGTGTGACCCTGGGCATGTCATTTAACCTCCATTTGCCTCAGTTTTCTCAACTGCAAAATGGGGACAATAACAGCACCTGCCTTACAGGGTTGTTTCGAGGATTAAATGAGATAATATTTGTAAAGGGCTTAGCACAGTCCAGCATATATAGTAGGCTCTGCATAAATGCTTATTCCCTTTCCCTTCCCCAGTCTTCTCTTTTCCAGGCTAAACATACCCACTTGGAATACCTGGTTCTTTCTAATATACATACATACTTTTAAGGCAGGACTTTGAGTTCCTTTGCCATTCTGGTCTGCATTGATAATGGAAACATTCAAGAAAGTCAACATTCTTTCTTTAAAGCTTTTTTTTTCTTATTTCCTTAAATATTTTCCAATATTAAATATTCAAATATTATCCAATTACATTAAAAAATTTTTTTAACATTTGTTTTAAAATTTTTGAGTTCCAAATTCTCTCCCTCCTTTCCACCCCTTCTCCACCTATTGAGAAGGCAAGCAAGATGATTATACATGTGAAGTCACGCAAAACATATTTCCATATTAGCATGACGTAAAAGACCCCTCCCCCCAAAGTAAAGCCAAAAAAAGTCATTTGCATTCAGAATTCATCATTTTTCTTTCTGCAGGTGGGTAGCATTTTCATCATGAGTCCTTTGGAATTGTTTTGCAAGGATCATTGTGTTCATCAGAGTAACTACGTCTTTCACAGATGATCATTGTTACAATATTGCTGTTGCTGTGTAAGATGTTCTCCCAGGTGTCAACATTCTTTTTGAAATGGGATGCCCAGCACTAGGCACAATACTCCAGAAGTGTTCTGACCAGGACAAAATACAATAGGACTACCACCTCTCTTACAATACATGCAAGGTTTCTATTAATGAATGAAGAAGCAGATTATTGCCTTAGCTTTGCTGACTCACTAAGCTTGCAGTAGAAATTTGTAATATTACATGTGCATCTTTTATTGAGACATGGAGAAGTGTGGCTGTAGCCTGAGCAGTCAAATCCAGGGCAAGGGAAATAGAGTGTTAAGATGAAGATAAGACTTAAGGCATAACCAAGCTAAAACAAGTAGAGAGGCATCATGTAGGTGGACCAGGATTCAACTGTAAGATCCTTTTGCAATTTGTGAAACTGCTACCTGTCCTATGTTCCCCATACTGGAAAGACTTCCTTGAACTGATGCAAAGTGAAATGATTAGAACCAGGAGAACACTGTATACAGCAGCATCAATATTGTACTATGATCAACTGTGAATGACTTAGTTACTCTCAACAATACATAATGATCCAGGACAATTCCAAAGGGCTTATGATGAAAAATACTATCTACCTCCAGAGAAAGAACTGGTTTATGATAAGTTTATGATATGTTTTTGTTTCTTTTCTCTATTCTGTATTTGTGTTCTGGTAAAATAAAAAAAAAAACAGAGAAAGAACTGATGAAATAATGCAGATTGAAACATACTATATATTTCACTTTCCTTATTTTTTACATTTTTTTTTGGTCTGTGTTTTCTTTTACAACATGACTAATCTAGAAATGTTTTGCATGAATACATACATATAACCTATGTCAAATTGCTTACAATATCAGGGAGGAAGGAGAAGAATTTGGAACTCAAAATTTTTAAAAAAATTAATGTTAAAAATTGTTTTTACATGTAACTGGGAAAAAGAAAATAATTTAAAAAAAGAAAAAAAATCCTAGAGTGTTTTGCAGTAAATCTACTTTAAAGCACTTAAGAGGATAAATATTATTTATTTTCAAAGGAAAAGGAAGAAGCTGCCAAGCCTGTGGCTAGTTGGGAGCAAGGACCCCAGGTAATCAGTGGTAGCAGCTAACCCAATAGACTGGGCACTACTAGGATAGGGATCTGGCCCAGGCCACAGTGGTGAGTTCAAACCAGAATAAGCTTAAGGAGCTTGAGTTAACCAGCTGGAGCAGAGACAGGTGCCACCATCTTGGTTTCGTTCTCACCTATGGCCATCCCTCTGCAAAGCCACAGTTCTAATTTCCATTTTCTCTCAACTTTCTGCCACATGGTTTCCTGAAGCGTACCTAGTCTGTGGCCACCAATAATTTCTGAAAGAGATGGTGGTTTGGGGATCATGCCCTTCTCATTTAAGCTAAAGCTGAGGCTAGCAAGAGTCTTCCTAAGGAGGAACTAGTGAAGTCATGGCATGCTAGTCTCTACCACGCCTCCATGCTGGGTACCTTCTTGCCCACCTCCCCCTTCTTCTGTTTTCAGATATTGTCTTCCCCCATTAGATTATAAGCTCCTTGAGAGCAGGGACTATCTTTCTTTTTCTTATTTGTTTCCCCAGCACTTAGCACAGTATCTGTAGCAGATTCTTAATAAATGTTTCTTGACTGAATGAATGCTAGAGTCAAAGTATTGAGTAAGCTTCTTCACAATCTACCTGGTATGAGAGAACATAGGCTCACTCCGTACCTAGAATCAGCTGAGTTGGAGCTGTGTGCTCCTTCATCCAGTGCATTTTCTCATCAGGGACAACTACCCTGTTTTTCCAGATTCAGATGCTCCAAGCCTGTACAGCTGTTCTTCCCTCCACCCAAGCCAGACTCTCTCAGTGCTTGATGTTAAGAACCATGCCTGGCTGTGAGGAGTTTGGGATTTGTTACAGAGATGAAAAAAGGGAAATATGATGTATGTGTGGGTCATTGGGCTCTTGGCTCATCCCGGCTTTAAGGCCTATCTTATGATTCACTCACTGCTCTGGCGGTTCCCTCAGGGAGAGTGAACCTTGGACAGCGCAAAGGTGATCACTTGAAGAAGTTGGAGAAGACAGTCTTTGCTTCACAGCAAAGTAATTCCATGGAAAATGGAGCTGGCTTCTACTACGAAGCTGGATGGGTTTTCTGGAAAATCTCCCCAGGGTCTGGAATTCATCCACTGGAACGACTGCCTTATATCTAAAAGCTTTCCTCAGCATTACATTGGGTTTTGCCCCATCAATTACACTGACTAATGTTTTCTCAAACAAACCTCTTCTATACTCCCCTGCCCCAGAGCAGAATCTACTAGAAATGTGATGTTCTCTCTAGAGAAGGAGCTAGCCTTCTCCATAATTTCTGCTCCCTTGGACACCTCCCTCTCCTCACCCCCCACTTCTTTCCAAATTCCTTTATTTTATACACCAGAGAGTTTCCTGTTGAGGTAGCTGACAGGGAAAGATTCCTGGGTAGTAAACCCCATAGTCAGGCTCCCCTTAAGCAAGAGATCTTAACGTTTTGTGTGGGTCATGGACCCCTTTGGAAGTCTGGTGAAGTTTATAGACCTCTTCTCAGAATATTTCCAAATGCATAATATACATCTGTAGGATTATGGGGAAATCAATTATATTTGAAATAAAGTCAACAAAATATATTTAACAAAATAACAACAACCACCAAGTCTACAGACCCCAGATGAAGGATCCCTACTGTAAAGGATTATGAGAGCTATCTTTGTCAAGGAAGTCAAGTCCCTTTGGAAGGGACTTTAAAACTTGTCCATGTGAAATCTTGAAGCAAATAAATTTGTCTCACTATTTTAAACACACACAAATTCCTGGGTCTGAGTTGACACTACACAGTTGGAGTGAGGTTCCAACTCAGGAAATTCCCTTCATTTTTGGTTAACCTGTGAACAGCTGCTCCCTCAGAGGCAAAGCAAGCAATAGAGTTTCCATCTGGCAAAGAATAAGGGTTCTTGGGGCAGAAGATCCATAATCACACAATAGCAACACACCCAGTCCTCTCCAAGAAGCTGCTACATGCTACATGGTCACCCCTCATTTGCACTGGAAAGTGCCCAAATCACTTTCTTCTATGCCTTCTCTTAATACCCCTCCATGACTTTATATGAGGTATCCCTATAAAGAGTGCAGTTTAAAGCCTTATGGTTTTCAAAGTTCTCTCTCATTTGAGCTTCACAACAATTTTGCAGGTTCTAAAGGTATTATCCCCATTCTGGTGGTTGTTGTTCAGTACTTTTTCAGTCACGTCTGACTCTTCACGACCCCCTTTGGAGTTTTCTTAGCAAAGATACTAGAACGAGTTACCATTTTCTTCTCTAATTTTACAGATGAGGAAACTGAGGCAAACAGGGTTAAATGACTTGCCTAGGGTCACACAGCTAATAAGTGTATGAGGCCAGATTTGAAATCAGGAAGATGAATCTTCCTGACTCCAAGCCCAGCACTATATCCATTATGCCACCTAAGCGCCTATCCCTACTTTACCATATGGCAAAACTGAGGCACAGGGAGGTTAAGTGACTTGCTCTTGGCCACCCAGCTATTAAACAGAAAAGATAGGATTCAAACCCAGATCTGCTAAATCCAGTGCTTTCCAGTATACTTTGTTCTCTTTCAAATCCCTTCTCTTCAGAATATCAGTGCAAACTGCTCCTAAGTGACATAAACAGAGACAAAATGCTCCCTCAAGCACTGAGTTTTGGAAAAGTGTAATCTGACCCCCAAATTTAAGTAAGACCCCCTCAACTAGAAATGGCTTCCCACTCTCCTTGACCTCTGAATCACTATTGACCTTGCTATCCTTGTTGCAGTCTTATTCTGTCACTTCTGCGAGGTGGCTCTCTCATAGTCTCCTTCCTGTTTCTTCTGTTTATTATAACACCCCTAAAACATAGCTGTTCCCAAAAATTCTGTCTTTTATCTGCTCTCTATATCTTCTCTCTTCATACAATTATATTATTAACAGAATATAAAGGTAAAATTATAACAGTATAATTACTAACATATGATATTAATATATAACATAGTATAATAATTACTATAATATTAAATTATATAATTCTATATATTCTTCTTTATATCTTATCTTCTACCTTTATACTCAATTCTTTGGAGATCTCATTTAATCTAACAATTTCAACAATCATCTCCAAATGGATAACCCTGCAATACACCTCCAGTTTTAACTTCTCTGTAAAGAATCAAGCCAATAGTTACAACTGCCAAATGGACATCTCCACATGGATGTTCCATCAATACTCAAATTCAACATGTCTTGAAATGAACTTGCCTTTTCCCCAAAGCCTATCTCCCCCAATTTTCCTATCTTTGTTAATGGTATATCCATTCCACCAGTTACCCAAGCTTAAAACTTAAGAGTTATTTCTTATCTCTTCCCTCTCTCTTCCTCTTCCCCCCACATTTGGTCAGTTACCAAATCCTATCACCTCAACCTTTACCAATCATTCCCTTCTTTTCTGTTCCTCCCCTCTCTCTAAGGAAGAAGTAACCCTTCTCCTCACATAGCCAAAGCCTTATTGTCAGTGACTCTATGTATATTCTGATTCTATTCTTTCCTGTCTTCTCCTAGAGCTCACTCACACTATCATTTTCCCCTCTCTTTTTCAATATCTCTATTTACTATCTCTTGCTCTATTGTCTATGAACATGCTCAGATCTACCCCATCCTACAAAACAAAACAAAAAACTTACACTTTGCTCTACGGCTCCCCAAAGCAATCATCCTATCCCCCTCCCTCCTCCTTTTCACTGTCAAAGTCCTAAACCTAATCAACACTTGCTGCCTCCAACTTGCTCACCATCCACTTACTTTTCAATCCCTTGCAATTTAGCTTCTGCTCCTACCACTTGGCCAAAACTCTTCTGGCCAAGGTTGCCACTGACCTTTTAACTACTAGATCTGAAAGGTTTTTCTTTGGCCTAATCACTTTTGGCCTCTCTACTGCTTTTGCTATTACTGAACACTCCCTCCTTCAGGATATGTGCCTTTACCTCCTTTGGCTCTCAAGACACTGCTCTCTCCTGTTTTCCTTCACGTTTCCCTGTCTGCTCCCTTTTAGCCACCTTTGCTGAATTATCACCAAGTAATTAATTGTACCCTGTTACTGTGGGTATTGGTCCCCAGAGCTCTTCTCCTTTCTCTTTACACTCTCTCCCAGATCTTATCAGCTCTTATTTTTCTGCAGATGACTCCAACAATCTGTATCATAGGATAAAACATCTAGAGTTGGCCACTCAGTCCAATTGTCTCATTTTGCAGATGAAGAAACTGAGACCCAAAGAAGTTAAGTGACTTCTCAAGATCAAACAGACAGTAAACATCGAGTGTAGGATTTGGGACCAGGTTTTCTGACTCTAGAAGAAGTGTTCTTCTTATAGTACCATAATGAGCTCCAGTCATGGGTCAGCTCCTTGCTAGTTATCTCCCCCTGGATATCCTGTAGGCATCTCAAACTTACTAAGTTCAAAACAGAACATTACTGTATCCTCCTAAACCAGCCCATCTGCCACACCTCCCCATTTCTGGTGGGACAGCAGCATCCTTTTAATCGTTTGGGTTCCTAACCTTAGTATGAGCTTCAATTCTTCCCTCTTCCATCTCTCCATATACAATAGTTACCAAGTCTTATCAATTCTTCTCTCATAATATCTCTCAGATTTTCCTTTCTCCCCAATCACATGGCAGAACCTTAGTTCAGGCCCTCATTTACTTGGTGTCTATAGTAGCATCCTAACTGTAATATCCTTGCTTCCATTCTCTCCCTCTCTCCAATCTATCCTCCACACAGCTTCCAAAATAATCTTAAGCTACAGGTCTGACCATGCTCAAACATTTTCAGTAGTTCCTCATTGCCTCTAGAATAAAATACAAATTCCTTCATCTAGAATTTAAGGCCCTTTACAATGTGGCTCCAAACTACCTTTTCCACACTTATTTCATGCTATCTTTTTTCACAAACTCTTATATTTTAGCCAAATTGGACCACTTGCTGGTCTCCAAACTTGACTATCCTTCTCCTGCCTCCCTCAATTCCCACAAGTTTACTCTTAGGTGTGGAATGTTCTCCCTCCCTCTTCATGCTTGTCTTCTTTCAAGGATCATCTCGGATGGGATCATCTTTGTAAAACTTTTCCTGATTCCTCCAGTGGTTAACGTCCTCTTCCTCCTCAAGTGTCCTTGTAGTAGACATATATGCTGTATTTTCTCAGTTATATATAACCTACTTGAGAGCAGGGCCTTTTGTGTGTGACTTTGTCTCTTGGGTAACTGAAAGAGTGCCTTGTACCTTTTGGCAAAGTTGGAATCTGTGATTTCATTGATGTAATAAATTCACAATGTCAAAACTCTTTCCACATTAATGCAATTAGACTTATAAAGTCAGGCTAAGACAGTAGCCTTGGGCACTAGGAGGTTAAGTAAATTTTCCATAGCTGCACAATTGATATGTGGAGGAGGCAGTAGTTGAACTAGATCTCACCGATTCTAAGTCTAGTCTTATATCAACTCCACCAGACTCTTACCTTAAATATAATAGGCACTTAGTAGAAGTTGGTTGAATGTAAATGAATTCATGTGCCCCTCACTGTAACCAAACCATGCCACTCCTCATCCCTTGAATGTATCTCATACTTCTGTGTCTTTGGTCAGATCATTCCTAATTTGGGATGCTTTTCCTTTCCCTCTACCCCTCTGCCTTTCAAGGACCAGTTCAAAGGTTACACCATCCATGAGATTTGCCCTCATCCCAAGAGTGTGTGAACAGTTCCCTCTTTCATTCCTGAATTCCCAGAACATTGTCTTCATACCTCTTATAACTTTTCAACTTATATCATAGTTATTTATGCATATGTTTAGATTCCTTGAGAGCAGAGACTGTGGCATTCATTTTTGTATGTATCACAGTGAACTGAACATCGCAGGCCTTCTATAAATGTTTGCTGAATAAAAGAGAATCAGTAAAATTTGATCTCATCAAGGAAAAGAGATGAACTTGTAGTTATCTAACAATAATACTATGTATGAGTCAATGAGAGGCCTCTGGTCCAGATTGTGAGCCAGCAGCATGTTCCAAGTGCTGGGCTGCTGAAGGCCTCCATCTGCTTTCTTATTCCCTCATTTGCAGGATGCTTGACAAATTGGATGCACTGATGGGCCACCCTGGACCTGTCCTCAATTACCTTGGTTAGACTCACAGATTGAGCCATCCCTCATACGCTTATTCCTTTCTGCCCTGAGGCTTGAAGAACATAGCAATCTCTCAAAAAATACAGGAACTTTTCAGTAGAGATGACAACAAAAATGGGCACAGTGAGGACTATGATGCAAGGCATGATCAATGTGTTCAGTTGATTGACTTACTTTTACTATGCTGCTACAAAGACTGGGGGTGGGTGGGTGGGTGGTGGAGGAGGATGAAGTCTGGAGAAGTGACAATAATGTTTTTTAAAAAAGAAAAAAAACGGACTTCCAGTGCCAAGATGGCAGAGTGAGGAAGGAACCCTCTGAAGCCCTCCCAAATTCCCCTCCAAACAACTAGAAAACCACTTCAGAATTGATCTAGAAGCAGGAAAGCAGCTTACCAGCCCAGCAGGTGGCAGGTGAGTGAGGTCCAAGAGCAGTAGCAGCAGCCAGCCTCACAGCAAGGGACCTTCAGCAAGGCTCCAAGCCTGGGGCAATCCACCAGCATAGGCCCACCCTCCTACAAGTCAGCAGCCCCCTAGGCAAGTGAGCAGTCTGTGCAGCACAGCAGATCCCAGTCTGGTGACACCACCCCCAGCACAAACCACCAGCAAGGCCTTGACCTCACTGCTGACCAATAGTGAAACCCCACCCCAGAGCTGGCCAACAGTGAGAACCTGCCCTGGGGCCCACCAGCAGAGAGACCCTATTTCCACAGCTAACCAGCAGCAGGACCTCACCCCTGGGACAGATTAGCAACAAAATCCCTTCTATAGGGCCAACTACCAGAAAGACTGTTACCACAGCAACCTAGCAGCCAGAAGGAAAGCCTACTCTCCAGAGAAGACAAGTAGCTAAGCCCTGATGCCCAGTGAAAGCCAGCAGTAAGACTCAGAACTCCAGACCAAAAAGCTTAAGACGGTGTAGGACCAGAGCCCAACTCTCACATAAAAACATCAAGTCACAAAAAAGGAAGAAAAAAGTGAGCAAAAAAAAGAGCTTGACTATAGAAAGTTACTATGGCATAAACATAAAAGAGGAAGTATCAAAATGTCTATATGTGAAGTTTCAAAGAAAAATGTAATTTGGTTTCAAGCCCCAAAAAAACTCCTGTAAGAGCTTAAAAGGGATTTTAAAAAAGCAAATTAGAGAAGTATAAGAAAAATTGGGAAAAGAAACGAGAGTGAGGCAAGAAAATCATGAAAAAAAACAGTCAAAAGCATGGGAAAAGACATACAAAAATTTATTAAGGAAATCAACTCCCTAAAAATAGGATTGGCCAAACAGAAAAGGAAGTACGAAAACTCAGTGAAGAGAATAATTCCTTAAAAATTAGAATTGAACAAGTGGAAACTAATGACTTCATGAGACATCAACATACAATAAAACAAAATCAAAAAACTAAAAAAAAAGGAAATGTGAAATTTCTCACTGGAAAAACAATTGACCTAGAAAATAGGTCCAGGAGAGATAATATAAGAATTATTGGACTACCTGAAAGCCATGATCTGCGCCCCCTCCCCCCAAAAAAGCCTGAACAACATATTTCAAGAAATTATATATTAAAAAAAAACCCAAACAGAAACAATTGCCCTGATATATTACAACCAGAGGGCAAAACAGACATTGAAAGCATTCACCAATCACCATATGAAAGAGATCCCAAAATGAAAATTCCCAGGAACAAATTCCAGAGCTCATAAATCAAGAAGAAAATATTTCAAGCAATCAGAAAGAATTCAAATATTGTGGAGCTACAGTCAAGATTACACAGGATGTGGCAGCTTCTGCATTAAAGAACCAGAGGATTTGGAATATGATATACTGGCAGGCAAATGAGTTAGGATTATAACCAAGAATCACCCATGCTGCAAAACTGAATATAATCTTTCAGGGGAAAAAATGGCTATTTAACAAAATAGAGAACTTTTAAGCATTTCTAATTAAAAGATCAGAGCTGAAAAAAAAAAATTTGACCTCCAAATACAAGACTCAAGGGAAACAAACAAAAAAACCAAAAAAGAGAAAACACGAGAAATTCAATAAGGTTAAACTGTTTATATTTCTAATTGGCAAGATAATATTTGTAACTCTTAACATGTTTATTACTATAAGAGCAATTAGAAGGAGCATATGTAGACAGAGGGTGTGGATATAAGGTGATTTTGATGGGATGATACCCCAAAAACAAAACAAAGGGGTGACAAAGAAAATTGCACTGGAAGAGGAAAGAGGGGAGAGATTGAATGGGGTAAATCATCCCACATAAAAGAGGCATGAGTTATTATAATGGAGGGGAAAGGGAGTGGGGAGGAGAGAAGGAAAGGATGGTGGGCAAAGCTTAAACCTTACTCTCATCAAAATTGGCTCCAAGAGGGAATAACATAAACACTCAGTTGGATATAGAAATCTGTCTTAAATAATAAGAGAGATGTGGGAAAAAAAAATCTATCTTACTCTATAAGAAAGTAAAATGGAATAATAAAAAGGGGAGGGAAGACTGATAAAATGGAGGATATATTGGGAAAGTGGTGATCAGAAGTAACACACTTATGAAGAGGGAAAGGGTGGAGTGTAAGAGAGAGGCAGGGATAAACAAGTGAAAAATAGCATGGAGGGAAATATACAATTAGTTATCATAACTATAGATGTGAATGGGATGAACTCACCCATAAAACAGAAGCAGATAGTAGAATGGATTAAAAACCAGAATTCTACTATATGTTGTTTACAAGAAACACATTTGAAGCAGATACATAGGGTAAAAGTAAAGGGCTGGAGCAGAATCAATTATGCTTCAGGTGAAGCAAAAAAAAGCAAGAAGAGCAATCATGATCTCAGATAAAGCAAAAGCAAAAATAATCTCACTAAAAGAGATAAAAAAGGAAACTATATCTTTGTGAAAGGTACCATAGACAATGAAGTCATAGCAATACTAAGCACATATGTACCAAATGGTATAGCATCTAAATTTTTGAAGAAGTTGACTAAGTTACAGGAGGAAATAGATAATAAAACTATACTAGTAGTGGAATCTCGATTTTCCCCTCTCAGAACTAGATAAACCTAATCAAAAAATAAACAAGAAAGAAGTTAAGGAGGTGAATAAAATTCTGAAAAACTTGGATATGATAGATCTCTAGAGAACAACGAATGGAATATACAAAGAAAGGAATATAACTTTTTTGCAGGAATATATAGCACCTACACAAAAATTGACCATGTATTAGAATATAAAAACCTCGTAATCAAATGCAGAAAAGCAGAAGTAATAAATGCATCTTTTTTAGATCATAATGCAATAAAAATTACATTCAATAATGGAAAATGGAGAGATCAAAAATCAATTGGAAATTAAATAATCTAATTCTAAAAAAAGGGAGGGTCAAAGAACAAATCAAAGAAACAACTGATAATTTCATAAAGAAAATGACAACATTGAGACATGCCAAAAGTTATGGGATGCAGTCAAAATGATACTTAGGGAAAAAGAAAATACACACACACACACACATATACACACACATAAATTTGCTTATATCAATAAAATACATAAAAAAGAGATCAATGAATTGGGCATGCAACTAAAAAAACTAGAAAAAGAACAAATTAAAAATTCCCAAGTAAACACCAAATTGGAAATCCTGAAAATAAAGGAGAGATTAATAAAACTGAAAGAAAACCATTGAACTAATAAATAAAACTAGAAGCTGGTTTTATGAAAAAAAAAACAATTGGTAAACCATTGGTTAATCTGATTTACAAAAGGAAAAGAAGAAACCCAAACTACTAGTATCAAAAATGAAAGGGGTGAATTCACCACCAATGAAGAGGAAATTAAGACAATTGTTAGGAGCTATTTTGGCCAATTATATGTCAATAAATTCGACAACCTAAATGAGAGATGGATGAGTACCTACAAAAATGTAAATTGCCCAGATTAACAGAAGAAAAAATAAAATACTTAAATAATCCAATTTTAGAAAAAGAAATTGAACAAGAAAAATTTAAAGAACAATCAATCCCAATACTATATAAACTACTTGGAAAAATAGGTGAAGGAGTCTTACCAAATACCTTTTACAACACATATATGGTACTGATACCTAAACCAGGAAAAGCCAAAACAGAAAAAATAAAACTACAGACCAATTTCCCTAATGACTACTGAAGCAAAAATTTTAAATAAAATACTAGCAAATATATAATAATATATCACAAGGATTATACAATATGACCAGGTAGGATTTATACCAGGAATGCAGGGTTAGTTCAGAATCAGGAAAACTATCAGCACAATTGACCATATTGATAACAAAACCAACAGAAATCATATGATTACCTCAATAGATGTAGAAAAATCCTCTGACAAAATACAGCACTCATTCCTAGAGAGCATAGCAATATATGGAGCTTACCTTAAAATGATAAGTATTAGCAAGGATTAAAAGCAAGGATACCCATTATCACCTGTATTATCTAATACTATATCAGAAATGTTGGCTACAGCAATAAGAGAAGAAAAAGAAATGAAGGGAATCAGAATAGGCAACGAGGAAATAAAACTCTCACTCTTTGCTGATGATATGATGTTACACTTAGAAAAGCCTAGAGAATCAACTAAAAACTACTAGAAATTATTAACAACTTTAATGAAATTGCAGGATACAAAATAAACCCACATGAATGATTAGCATTTCTATATATTACCAACAAAGTCTAGCAGCAAAAGATAGAGAAATTCCATTTAAAATAACTGTAGACAATATACAATACTTGGGATTCTACCTGTCAAGACAAACCTAGGAACTATAAACACAACTATAAAATCCTTTTCACACAATAAAGTGAGATCTAAACAGTTGGAAAAACATTGATCGCTCATGGGTAGGCCAAGCCAATATAATAAAAATGACAATTCTATCTAAATTAATCTATTTATTCAGTGCCACACCAAAGTATCAAAAAAGTATTTTAAAGAGCTAGGAAAAATAATAACAAAATTCATTTGGAAGAACAAAAGCTCGAGGATATCAAGGGAATAAATTTAAAAAAAAATACAAAAGAAGATGGTCTGACCATACCAGATCTCAAACTGCATTAGTTGTAATTGTCAAACCAATCTAGTACTGGTTAAGAAATAGTGGTGGATCAGTGGAATAGATTAAGTACAAATTACACTATAGAAAATGGTCATAGTAATCTAGTATATGATTGTAATAACAACCATACTGGTATACCCAGGACAGCTGCTAGAGCAGGTTCTTTTAACTGCTTTACTAGGAAAGCAACTTAAAAGGGGTCAATGATCTTCTTTAATTAAGCAGAAAAAATACAGAGAAGTGAAATAAAGACCAACAGATGGGGCTCTACTGCCTGAATCAAAGCTTTACATCCACCACTGAATCAAGAGAGAGGCTTTACCCTTGAGGAGTAAGGAGCTCTGAACTTATGGCCACTCAGAGTCTCAACCAGGGAATCACAACATCTTTCTCATAAGTGAGCCCCTAAAACAAAAGCTCACCTCTCAGAATATATACTTTTTAGGCTCAGTGCATAATTCGAAATTAACAAAAGGTATGTAAGTCTCCCTACAAGCAAGCAAGCTTCCCTTAATGGACTCCACATGAAGCCTGTTGATGAGAGGGAAAGATTTTATTCCCCATTAACCTTACAATGATAAACCCAAAGATCCAAGCTTTTGGAACAAAAACTCATTGTTTGACAAAAAATGCTGGGAAAACTGGAAGTATGTATATACTATGTAAGTATATACTATATATGTATGTAAGTATATACTATAGTATGGCAGAAACTAGGCCTAGACCAACATCTTACACTATCCACCAACATTAGGGTCAAAATGGTATATGATTTACACATAAAGGGATACCATAAGCAAATTAAGAGAGCATGGAATAGTTTATCTGTCAGATTTATGGATGAAGGAAGAATTCAGGACCAAAGAAGATACAGAGAGCCTTGCAAAATGTAAATAGATAATTTTGATTCTATAATGTTAAAAAAATTTTGCACAAACAAAATCAATGCAATCAAAATTACAAGGAAAGCAGAAAACTGGGAAAAAATTTGCAGTATCTCTGATAAAGGCCTCATTTCTCAAATACATAGAGAACTGAGTCATATTTATAAAAATACAAGTCATTCCCCCAAAGTGATGAATGGTCAAAGGATATGAGCAGGCAGTCTTTACACAAAGAAATCAAAGTTATCTATAGTCATATGAAAAAATTCTCTAAATCACTACTGATGAGAGAAATGCAAATTAAAACAACTCCAAGATATCACCTCACACCTATCAGAGTGGCTAAAATGACAAAAAAAAGTTGGGTGTTGGAGGGCATGTGGGAAAACTGGGATATTAATGCACTGTTGGTGGAGTTGTGAACTGATCCAACCATTCTGAAGAGCAATTTGGAACTATGCCCAAAGGGCTATAAAACTATGCATACCCTTTGATCTAGCAATACCACTGCTAGGTCTCTATCTCAAAGACATTTCAAAAAGGGGAAAAGATCAATTTGTACAAAAACATTTATAGCAGCTCTTTTTGTGGTGGCTAAGAATTAGAAACTGAAGGGATATCCATCATTTGGGGAATGGCTAAAAGAAGCTGCAGTATATAATTGTAATGGAATATACTATAAGAAATGACAAGCAGGATGATTTCAGAAAAACCTGGAAAGACTTACATGAACTAATGCATAGTGAAATGAACAGAACCAGGAGAACACTACACAGTAACAACAATATTGTCTGATGTTGAACTGTGAAGACTTGGCTATTCTCAGCAATACAATAATTCAAAACAAACCCAAAGGATTAATGATGAAGCATACTATCTGCTTCCAGAGAAAGAACTGATATTGATTGAACAGATACTGAAGCATGCCATTTTTCATTTTTTTTCATTTTTTTCCTTCCTTTGAGTACTCTTGTACAAAATGAGTAATGTTTTATATAATTCCACATGTATAACCTATATCTGATTGCTTATCATCTCAGGGAAGGGGGGGGGGAAGAAGGGATGGTTAGAATTTAGAATTCAAAACTTAAAATAAAAATGTTAAAAAATTGAAAAAAAAATAAGGGAACATAACTGCCTTAGTAGTCATCCTATGGCAGAGACTTCGTTCATCACCTTTACAAGCCAATACTCCATGCAAACAACATCGGTGGTAACCAATTGCTTGTGTCATGCTGTAGTTAGAATAAGTAACTTTTCATTTGACTGCCATCCATCCTTCAAGTCCTCACTCAAATCTCCTGCTTTCTCCATGAAGCCTTCCTTGATCACTCTCACCCTCACTGAATTCTATTTGCAGACATTTACCACTAAACTTAGCATTTAATTACATTCTGTCACAATTATGAGACCTGAGAGACACTGGCACGGGACTGCCTAGTATGCCATGCCTGCATCAAAGTATTGTGCTCTGTGAGCAAAGCAGAACTGCAGTAGCTCAAAAGAAATGTGAGATGTGCAAATTTAGACACATCTCCATTCCAAATGTTCAAATGTACTATTTGAAATCAACTTGTAGTAAAACCTTCCAAATTTTTGTTGGTTTAATCAGCCACAGTTGGACATACTGTACAATAATCCAACATCGTGATGTCATTTTGGTCCTCTTCTATTATGAAGGGCAACTAAAACTGTATCAAAGTATTGCTGGCAACCTCAGGGAGCTAACATTTTATTGGGAAGAGTGGGAGTACGACATATAAACAAAGAAGCACATGCATCATAATTTTAAGTGGAAAGAGTATTAGTACTACTAAGGGGAAAAGGTTTCCCATAGGAGACAGCACATGAACTAAGCCTAAAATGAAGGTTGGGATTCTAATGGATCCAGTGACATCAGTTTCCTTGCTATTCCACAAAGGTACTCCCATCTCTCAGCACTGACCATTTTCTTTCATTATCCCTCATGCCTGGAATGCGATCTCTCTTCATTTCCCTTCACTTCCACCCTACTGATTTCCCTGGCTTCCTTCAAGTCCCAACTAGAATCTCATCTTCTATAGAAAACTTTTCCCTCTTAATTCTAGCATCTTCCCTTTCTTATTTATTTTCTACTTAGCCTATAAATAGCTCTTTTGTACATATTTGCTTGCTTGTGGTCTCCCCATTAAACTGTAAGCTCCTTGAAGGCAGGAAGTGTCTTTTGACTCTTTTTTTCCCCAGTGCTTAGCATAGTGCCTGACACATAAGAGGCCAGTAACGTGTTTTTTGACAAAGAGGTACAGGTAGTCAGCTGGTACAAAAGTGTCACGCCAAAGTTAAGAAGGCCAGGTTGGCTACAACACAGAGTACCCAAAGGGTAGAAACCTGGAAAAGTAGGCTGATGCTAGAATTTGGAGTGCTTTAAATGCCTGAGGAGTCTTTATTTTATTGTAGAAATGATAAGGCAAGGTTCTTTGGATAGGGAACATCATGGTCAAACCTTTGCCTTACATCATTTTGGCAGCTGTGTAGCAGATGGACTGAGAGTGGAGGGAAGAGAAGTTGGGAGAACAGTTAAGAAGTCATTACAATAATCCAGGTAGAAGGTAATTGAGTCTAAACTTGCCTAGTGGCCATCTTAGTGGAGATAAGACAATGACGGATGCAGAGAGATGTTATTGAATTGATAAGATTTAACCTTTTTTGTTTAAGTGGTGAAATTCATATTGCAAATCCAGGTGAGTGTAAGGACAGTGGTACCTTTAGCAGAATAAGGGGAAGTATGAAGTCTGGAGGAAGAGTGTTTTTAGGGGCAAGATGATGAATCTCCTTTTATATGCAATAAGTATGTATGAGGTACCTACTGGAAATGTAGGTTGGAAAACAAGTAGTTTGGATAACAAGCATGGGACTGGAGCTCAGGAAAGAGAACACAGCTGGGCAGAAGCAGCTGGGGGTCACCCGCATAGAGAAAACTAAACCCATGGCAGCTGATTCAGAAACAGAAGAGAGGATTCAGGTCAGAGCCTTGAGAAATACCCTTCTTAGGGGATGGAATATGAATGATGATTCAGCAAAGGAAACTGAGAAACAGTCAGCCATATAGGAGCACCAGGGGAAACAGTGTCATATCCAAGTGAGGAGGGAGTGCCCAGGAGGAAGGGGTGCCCAACAGTATAAAATACTGCATAAAAGTCAAGAAGGAGGAAGAATGAGAAAAGGCCTTTGGACTTAGCAATTAAGGGATCGGAGGTAATGTTAGAGAGGACAATTTCAGAAGAATGGCTGAATCACCTTTTTCTCTATGACAATTTCAAGTTCAATGAGTTTATCTTCCCAGCCAAGTTATAAACTATGTGAGCTAAAGGTTTGGATTTTATCGTCCTTCTGTGTACCTCACAGTGTAGCACCAATCTAAACACATAGTAGGTGTTTGAAAATCACCTTAGTTAATTAATCAATTTACCATGGCATATAACAACCACCAAAAGCTAGAGGAAGGCAAAGTTTGGGGTGTCAGGACCCAGCACCAGACACTTACTGTTTTAGGAGGTGGGAGATCAGGGAGGCTCTTTTGTGGGGCAGATAAGTGCTGTACCAATTCCCCATTGGTCAGAGGATCTGAGAAATTCAGTGCTGCAATGAAGAATATGGAGAAATGTTAGCGTGAGGTATCTATTTCACAGTAGAACGCAATCTTATGCATAGGAGTTACATCTGAGAAGGAAGCCTGGGGGGATGAGCTCAGAAGCTGCTTTGAAGACTGTATTATCTTTTCTCCAAGAATACAATGCAGTAGCACCTCAGATATAGGAAAAATTCTTTTGGAGGAACCTGTTTTGGATTTCTGGAATGTTCCTCCTCCAACTCCCCTGGGTCAAAAATGGTACAGACCACAATGTCTTCAGTAATCATTAGACGTGCAGGAGCAATTGCTATATAGAGAGACTCAGTGTTTACCCTGTGATTATGGTTCTTTCCATCCCATAATTTATCCAGCAGGCATACTGTTTTTGGCAGATTGGCCACCACTCAAAAGGGATAGTTTAGCTGAGGTTTGGAAGCAGAGGGTGAGGGAATCATGTAGAAAAACCAGTGGCACCAAATAGTCATGTGTTTTGTGGAAAAGCCCTTAGTTTTTTTTTTTAAAAAAATGATCACTAATATCCTTAAGAGAAATATGCATGATGCACTAAATAGAGTCAAATTAATAGCCTGTAGGTTGCCTTCAGGACCTTAAGAAGGAGCCTTAGCCAGTTATGATAGCAAATGCCTGTTTTCCCTGCTACCAGGAAGGCTAAGGCTGGTGGATCACTTGAACCTGGGAGTTCTGAACTGCAATAGGCTAAGATGATTGGATGTCTGCACTAAGTCTCACATCCAATAGGATGAGTCCCTGGAAGTAAGCTGTTACCAAGCTGCTTTGATTAAGGAGGAGCAAACTATCCTAAATCAGAAATGGAAAAAGTCAGGGCTGACAAGCAGCAGGAGTGAGTCTGCGAATAGCCACTGCATTTCCAGCCTGGATGGACAGATGGAAGGAAGAAAAAAGATCTGGATATCATCCCTGTTAACTCAATCCAAGTTTTTATGTTAGAGGGCAAGGTGCCTTGGGGGAATGAGCAAGGATACAGGAGACAAAACATCTTAATTTTAATCTCATCATTTTAATTAACTTAGTTTATAATCTTGGTAAAAATCATTTGGCCTTTCTTGATTCAATACTTACCTCATAGAACTGTTACAAGATAAAATGAGATAACACATCCATTGTCAGAATGCTTTGAAAAGAGATACCATAAAGATTTAAGAGATGTTTTCAAATGTCCAAAGAAGTTACTCAGATTCTAAGATAATTTAGGGATGGGAAACATATATATCTAATCAGAAGATATATACTACAAGACCATGAGTAAAGTACCCAAAGTGGTTTAGTTTACAATATTTGAAACATTACTCTTCCTGATGATGATACAAATGGATCAGGTGAGTGCACGGGCGGGGAACCTTTGGCCTTGAAGTCACATGTGGCCCTCTAGGTCCTCAAGTGCAGTCCTTTGACCGAATCCAAACAAAGTTGTGTGAAGTTTGGATTCAAAAGGCCATACCTGAGCACCTAGAGGGCCACATGTAGGCTTGAGGCCACAGGTTCCCCACCCCAGTAGGATATTCAGTCCCTAAAGATGGAATTCTTAACCTGAGGTTTTTTTTTTTTTTAAACATTTTGGTAATTGCATTTTATAGGATCATTTTCCTTGGTAAGCCTATGCATTTCTTTTATGTATTTAAAAAACGTATTCTGAGAAGGGGTCCGTAGGCTATACCAGATTGCCAAAGGAATCTATAACACAAAAAGTTAAGAGACAGGCACACTTTAAGAAATGGGCATATGACCAGTTGAAAATCAGAATACTGTTATCCCAAAATACCATCCTCCAGCTGAAGAATACAGTACTGTCATCCCAAAATACCATCCTCCAGCTGAAGAATACAGTACTGCCATCCCAAAATACCATTCTCTAAAACATAGCTCCCAGGAATAGTTCCCCAGTCTCAGTGAAAGCTTTGATCCTTAGGATCATGGAAGAATGTGGCAGATGCTCCCTGTCACCACTCCCCTCCACGATATAAGTCCCACCCCACCAATCAGCAGCGCTGGCCCAGATCCAATACCTTTGTCTTTGTCTTTTCCTTTGCCTTCTGTCTCCACAGGCGGCTGCTTATGGGTTGTAACTTTGTTCATGTAAATATATTCTTCATCAGAACCTATGGAAGAACAAAGGGCAAGATTCACTTTAGCTCTTACCAAAAGAAAAGATGATGGCGAACTTGTTTATACTGCCAGATTACTGTTGCTTGTATTGAGGAGACCATATATTTATCCGCCTTACCAAAAAATACAGATACGAAAGGAATCAAGAGTTTGAGTTGATTGGGAGTTGGCAGTCCTTCCAAAGTGACGTGCCATGTTGCTGACTATTCCTCCAGCTCGTTTCCTGGCATGCATGTACCATAGGTGGCCACTAGAGTGAACAAGGCCTTTGGGAGATACCCCTGTTCAAAATTCTCTTTCCTGTTCTATCAATTAGAAATTACTTTGTGTTAATAAGCTCCTTGTTTATACAGATGTTCCTTAGTATGGGTAAGCTTTCAACGCCCTTTAATATGAACTACTTTAATCACATAGCTGTTCTTTGACCTAAGGAATTGGATTTTGTTTTAAAGCATAAGGCAGCAGTGCTGGCCTGAGTTGGTACCCTAGTGGGAGGTTTGAACAGTGAGCAAGAAAATGACAAGACTGCCTGCCAGATGTGTGTCACTGTGTGTTTCTATGGGTACAGGTGAGGATGTTTTAAGGAGGTAAAAATGTGTCATTCACTTTCTTTCCAATTCGGCATAGTAACTCCCTTGGAAGCAAGCGACTCCTTCAAAAAATAAAGTCCATATCACTCAGGAAACCTGCTTTATGCCTTGCCTATACCTCAAAGGTTAGTCCACCACAGCATACTCTATTTCTAATGCATTAAGAATATTGTTTTCATTCAAAAACAGCACAATTACCTCATCTTAGAAACTTCCTACATTTACCAGGTGGCCCTTTAGCTCAAGATTTTCTATCTGTAACTAATTAATTCAGTTAATTGGTATATGAGATTGTTGAAGCCAAGGTTCTAGTCCCAGTTCCACTAAAGCAATGTGGAATAACAGGCAGAGAGCTGGCTTCAGTCAGGAGAACCTAAATTATTAAAGTCCCACTTTGGACACATCGATTGTCTGTGTGACACTGGGCAAATCTTCAAGATGACAAGTTGCAGAGCAGGTGGCAATCTACGTGGGTAGACGTTACTATCAGTCTTTTTGTATTTGTTTATACATTCTCCCCCTCCCGCCTCCCTACACCAACCATTTTTATACTTTTTTCTCCTCTACGTAGCCTCCTTGCTATTCTTCAAACATAACTCCATCCCTTTTCACTAGCTGTCCCTCATGCCTGGAATTTTCTTTCTCCTCTTCACTTACTGGCTTCCTTCAAGACTCGGCTCAAATCCCACCTTGCGCAAGAGGCCTTTCCTGGTCCTCCCTTTCTCCCTGCTGCTAGTGACTTCCCTCTGAGACTACCTCCCATTCACTCTGTGTTTATCTTGTATGTTCACAGTCCCTTACATACCATCTCTACCATTAGAATGTGAGCTCCTTGAGAACAGGGATGATGTTTTTGCCTTTCTTTGTATCCCTAGCACTTAGCACAATACCTTACATGTTGTAAAGCACTTAATAAATGCTTGCTGACTAATTCACTAATTGGGAGGTTCTTAAACCAACAAAACCAAAGCTCAAGTCTGTTCTCTCCTCTCCTTTCTTCCCTTCCTTCCAAGGAAGCAGAGTCAGTCCTTTTCTGTATCTCTGTTTCAATTTTTTCATCTTTAATCCAGAGGTGATGATAAGGATAATTGTAGTAATAATATCACATATGTTTCAGAGGGTTGTTGAGGCTAACGGTCAGTTAAAATTACTGAGTACACTGATAAAGTAGAAACATTTACTTCAAAACTTAAAGGATCTGTGATTTCATCTGTGAGGGAATTCCCTTCACAGATGCAGACCTCAACTCCTTTTTTTGCCTCGGCAGCAAAATGTCACTAGTTGCTATGATGAGAAAAGAAATCATCACAGGGTGGCCAGCCTTCTGGTGATGAGCTTCTCCAAGCTTAGCTAGGTTAGTCTTGGACAGCAGGTCTAGTATGTGTCACTGGCTGGCCTTTAAAAGCTTTTTGGTTTGGTGGGACCTGACAGAGCTTGCGTATCCTTAGCAGAGCTTTTGAGACCCTCAGGCAGCCCAGGGCACATCTGAGTAAGGCTTTATTTAGTGTACTATGTTATACAAATGCCAGTTAGGATAATAAGCAACTCTTGTTGTTATTAGTAACAATAACTTTGCTCCTTTAGAAAATAATGTCCTCTTATCTCTGGCATGCTTCCACACATGGAAAGGCCTATTCAGTGGTATTTATTTTGTTATCAGCGACTTAAGTATTTGGTTAAGGTTAACTCATTATTATACCACTTGTGTGCTCAGATCCATCCAAAACATGGCCACATAGAGCCCAAGCGCTCTTGACCCTAGCATGGGTACATCTTAAATATCCCCAAATGATAAATCCAGATAAAAACCCAATTAGGCAAAATCATGAGGCCAAATCAACCAGTCTGGATTGTTGAAGGGTAAGGATCATAGATTTAGAGCCTGGTTTGGGGAGGCTCAGAGAGCACTGAAGTGTAAAATCCTAATTTTACAATTGAGGAAACTGAGGCATGGGGTGGTTCAATTACTAACCGAATTTAATATTTTTGCCATTCATATATCTCACTTAATTGTATGTATATATATACACACACATGTTATGTATATGTGTGTGTATACATATATATGTATAACTTAATCTAGTACATATCAAGTAAAATCTCTGGAGAGATCATGCCTAAAGGACTTATCCAACAGTAGAAAAACAGGTAATGAACCAATTCTGGTAAGAAGAGATAACATTCAATGTGAGAGAGCTTCATATTTGTATAACTCAACACTCGGCTTGAAATTTTCATTGTATAATAAGGGTTGTAGTGGGGGCAGCAATGATATTTCTCTGAGCACTGGGGAGGGGTTAAGGAGAACTTTGGGTGGTTTTGAGAAGAGCTGAAAAAGGAAAAAGTAGTTTTGTTTGGGCCAGAAGAGTACTTTACATCTCCATCCACTTGACAGGCAGCTGCTGGAATATGATAAGGTTAGGCAACAGGCTTTCTGTGTGGGGAGGAGGCAGAAGGGTGCCATTCGATCAGGAGAGCTAGGCTGTACCTCAAGCTCTGCCACTAACTACCTCTGTGATCTTGTGCAAACCCTGACCCTTCCTGGACCTCAGTGTCCTCATCTGAAAAATAAGATGGTCTTCAAGGTCCTTTGTAGTTCTTATACTCTAAGATTCTATGGCACTCAGGAGAGCGGTTGGCTGAACTGAAGCTTGTTTATGTACTTGGCCTGACAAAAGAGACAAAAATGGCTGATCAAATCTCCAGTGGCATAAAATACAATCAATTGTACCCAGTGAAGTGCTTAATAAATAAGTACCACTGTACAGATCTCTCCATTCATAGGTGCTTGCCAAAGATGCTAAGAAGTTATTTTTTTAAAGTAATAAAATTAAAGACCACATGACATGAATGTAATATTTACCTTCAAGAAAAAAAAATCTGTTAACTTTTAGACTCCCCAAAATGTTTAAAAATATACACAATGTTAAACGTTTGAAGATGATAGAGTATGGAGAATTATTTTCTACCACCCCCCTCCCCCAACCAAAGTTTAAATTTTGATAAGTTTTATGGGGGAAAATAGCATCTTTTATCTGGAATAAAATCTTCTCAGACTAATCTAATCTCCTGGTAGGACAGATTGTCAAGTTTGGTAAACTGAAGAAGGAGGGAGGTCTGTGAGTGAATAACACAGCTCATAATAACCTGAGAAAAGATGGTCTAGAGACTAACCCATACAGCTATTAGTTTTTCGAATGGCCAGAGCATTGTTGTTAGAACATGGTTATTAATGAATATCAGCACAGAAAGCATGGTCAGAGGGATCTATGTAGGGCTTGGCATGGATTTGGTCATTTTGTCATTGGCCTGGATAAAACTGAGAACATATGTACTGAATGGCTGGATTACACATTAGCCTCTAAAAAACAAATGAAAGCTAGTTAGTCCCCAGGATACCAAGAGAGTGGCAGCAGAATATGGCAGAGTGTTGGATCTGTACATAGGGGACCTGGTTCACCTTCCAGCTTGGCAACCAAACCTCATCTATCTCTTTGGGCCTTAGTTTCTTCCTCTGTAAAATGAAGGGACAGGGTCTTCTCTAAGGTGTGTCCTTGGTCTAAATTCTATGGAGCTCAAAGTCGTCTATAAGACCCACTCAATTGCAGCCTTTCTTGATACTGTGCCTTGCCCCTTTAATCCAGCCACAATGAGTGAATGAATGAAAAAATGTTTGTTCATTTATTAAGTATTTATTATGTGCTAAACACTGAGGATGCCAAAACAACAGGCTAGATAATCTACAAGTGTTCTCCTTTCTCCCTGTCTTTATGGCCTTTCATTTGTACCTCTGTTGTGAATTTACCAGGTTCATTTCTGTTTTGTAGTTATTATGACTTATCTTTCCTGCTGGACTGTGAACTCCTTGGGGGCAGGAACTATGTTGTTTTCATCTCCCCCTTCCCCACAGTGCCTAGGATACATAGTTAGCAACTTTGGGGCTGGGATTGAAGGGCTGTCTTTAATGGTTCCATGATAACCCTGAAGTACATCTCCAATGGAATGCATCGAGAATCTGTGCTTGGCACTGAGCTCCTTAGCATTCATTTAACGATTATTTATTAGTCACCTACTAAGTGTTAGGTACTGTGCTAAATACTGAAAATACAAAAACAAAAACATTAATAATTTTAAAGACACAGATGCTACTCAACAAATTTAAAGATGATGCAAAACTAGGCGGATGACAAATTCAAGATTTTTAAAAAATCTTGGCAGGCTGGAACATTAGGCTGAATCTAATAAGATGAAATTCTATAGGGACAGATATAAAGTCTTGTACTTGGGTTCAAGAAATTGACTTCCCAAGTACAAGACAAGAAGAGGCATAGATCTACATATATACATACACATATACGTGTGTGTTTGTATCTTCAAAAAAGATCTGGGGGTTTTCATGGGAGCTCAATATGAGTCAAAAGTGTGATATGGCAGCCTCTACCCCCTAAAAAATGCAAATGTGTTCTTGAGCTGTTAGGAAAGTCATGGCTTCCAGGAATAAAGAAGTAATAGTCCTATAGCCCCGGCCCTAGTCAGACAAATTCTGGACTAGAACATTCAGTTCTGGATAGCATATTTAAGGGAAGATATTGCTGAGGGGAGAATGTTCAGCAGAAGGCTAGTGAAGGCCTCTGCCTCTATGATCCTTCAGGTCAGCTGAAGGAATTGGTGATGTTTAGCCAAGAAGAGAGTTAGGCATGATATTGTAGCTTTCTTCAAGTATTTGAAAGGCCATTGTTGGGAACGGATAGGGACTGAACCTGTGATTTCACTGGTAGAGGGAATTTCTGGCTGAGGTATCTCTCTCTTCCAATGCAGATTGGCACCTTCAGAGCAATTTATAATCTGAGAGAATTGCCCTGCCCAGTGATGCACAGATAGTATGTGGCGATCAGGAACTGAATTCAGGTCTTCTTTACTTCAAGGCCAGATTTCAATTTACCATTTCATATAGTAAGAAGAAGGTTATATAGAAGCAGGTTTATAATTATATAGAAGAAGGTTTATAATTGTTCTGTTTGGCCACATGAGGGCAAAGTTAAGAAAAATGGGTGAAAGTTGCTAAGGAGGAAACTGGTATTAGGCCAAACTTGCAAACAATTACAGTTACTCAAAAGTGGAATAGGATGCTTCAGGAGATAGTGAGGGGGGTCCCCTTCACTGGGGTTATTCAAAGAAAGGCCTAATGGCCTACTTGTTCAAAAGGTTATTGTAGGAATTCTTTTGAGGCTTGTGTTGAACTAGATGGGTGCTGAGGCCCTTTCTTACTCTGAAATTCTGTGATTCTTTGATCCATAAAAATACGTCGAATTAAAATTGTTAGGGGACTGATTTTGTACACGACATAAAAAAGGTCCAGAGATCACTTAGGATAAAGTCCAACTGTGTGTTAGCAATGTAATCCTAGGTTTACAAAGCAAGCAGTACTTCGGGAGACAGTTTAGAATATGGTCACTTTTTTGTCATGAGATTACTTTGCTTTACACAATGGATGTGTTCCCAAAGGGTTAATATAAGTAAATTCAATGGTTTTAAGTCAGTTCCTATTTTGAATGGAAGGAGTGCCAGGTAAAATCCTTTATAAAGTGAATAACTATCCCGTAACCATCCCATAACTAATCTTCTTTGCAATCTGGATCTTCATATATCGTACTGGAATTCTTTAAACTTAAGTTCATGAATACTCATTTTTGCTCTTATAACGCATGACAAGAAATCTTAGGAAACACTGAAGAGAGCTGTGGAACAGTTCAGAGGAGAGAAAGCTGCAAATTAACTGAAGGCTGTGTGCTAATGAAGAGGTAAAAGGTCTAGAATTTGTACAGCCTAGAGAAGACTGAGGGGGATACAGTGAGTTTCATGAATACGAAGCTCTAT
Source organism: Phalanger gymnotis (assembly GCA_028646595.1). Taxonomy (NCBI): domain Eukaryota; kingdom Metazoa; phylum Chordata; class Mammalia; order Diprotodontia; family Phalangeridae; genus Phalanger; species Phalanger gymnotis. The sequence goes on along the minus strand of CM053624.1, from coordinate 75,214,627 downwards.
TTCACAGAGGTTGAAAACTACCTCCCCCAAGAGCAGAAGAAGAGATGAGAAATTGGCCTTCATTAAGCTCTAGCCTGTGGACTTAGACTAAACATAAGGAAGAACTTCCTGAGAGGCAAGTAAGGGGTGGTCATGGGTTGAGGCATTTACTTTTCTGAAAGATTCTCACTTCCTAGGATGGTTTTGGTCAGGTTCTACCAAGAAAGCAAGGAGATAGGTTTATCTATCCCCTTCTACTAGCCCAAAGACTCGAATATATTTTTAAAGTACAAAAGCAAAGCAAAGCAAAACAAAACAAAAATCCTTGAAAATTACCACCTTTTTCCCTCTCGAAAAACACCTTGAGTTCAGGATTTTGTGGTTTCCAATGCCTTCAAATCATGTTTCCCTGAACTTCCTTTTCTGCCTCAGGTCATGGTTACACCAGTAACTTTTCCAGAGTAAACAAACCAAACCACAAAAGCCAGTCACTGCAAAGAATAGCTTGTTTGAAAACTGTCTGCTGCTCTGAGGCACTGGCACTTTTACTGATGGGACCCAAAGAAATGCCTCAATCCACTAGGACCCTTACTAATATGCAGACAATTATTCTTCATACCTAGACTAAATCCCTCAAGCTAAAGTGTAAGCCAATTACTACTTTGATCTTTGATCAACTAACCAAGCATTAAAAAAGTTTCCTACTATGTTCTGGGCATGGGGGTACTAGCACAAAAGTGAGATAATTCCTGCCCTCAAGAAGCCTACACACTACTCTATCACATTATATACTCTGCAATATGCCTCCTTGCCTCCCCTCGCCCAAACCTTTATCACCACAAACCAGCATTTTTTCTGCTACCCAAAGCAAAGCCTATCTGGGAATGGAAAGACAATTCCACAAATAATCTTTTGCTTCCCACAAGCCTTCAAAAAAGGAAGCGTATCAAGATGGCCTGGGAGGAGCACCCTCAGGAAAGGATGACTCAGGACTTACTGCTGGTCTTCGTGTAGAGCCGAAGGAGGTCAGTAAGGAAGCTCTTCTTCACCACAGCAGTGCTACTCAGGTTCTCCTTGTCTAGGATCTTCAGAAAGGCATCCAGTTCTGTAAGCAGCTGTTCTAGGGCTAAAAGAAGAAAAAAAAAAGGCAAGAAACAATTATAATAACAGTGTAAAAGAAAGGCTGTGTGGGATGATGAAAAAGTCAGAATGGTATACTGAAAGGAGGAGCAGACTGAGCCAGGAGACCAGGTTCTCATCCTGACATTGTCAATCTGTGATTTTGGGGTGAGAATCTCCATGTGTCTCTGTGACTCAGTTTCCTTATAATAATTGGTCTGAAACAGGATTTGTACTCAGGTCTATCTGATTCCAAGTCTGGTTCCCTAGCCATGACATCATTTAGCTGTAAATGAAGAGGTTTAATGATATGGGCCATTCTAGCTCTAAACATTCTCTGATTCTAAGTTTGGGCCTGGCTTGGTAATAAGAAAGAGATGGCAAGAGAGTTCTTCAACCTGTTCACCTTTGGATTACAAAGTACCTCAGGGACCCTCTTGTAAGAAAAAAAGAATTGCTAGTCTAGTCCTGACCACTAGGTGGCATATAATTGCAGGAAAGTCAATGAAAATAAACACCTGACAGGTTCTGTGGAGTGGTGGCATTAGAACTCAGAAATCTTGGATGGAATGTTAAGAGTTGGAAGTACCCTTAGAGACTGCCTAGGGCAACCCCTGCCCCCAAGTACACACATTTTACAAATTAGGAAATGGGGTTCCTTAGAATTCATGGCATTTGCTGATTTCTTTTCTTCTCAACTTATACAACCAAATAGTAACACATAGGATTTCAAAACCTTCCTTCCTCAGAGTCTGAATGAATGTAGCCCGATACTTGTATGGATGAGTCATTCTCATCCTCGAAGTAAAACACAACCACTTTTTCATCACCTGGAAGACTCATTTATCTACTACTGCATTTCTTATATAAGAAGCAGACCATACCAGGTTTTTCTGAATTTGATGGACAAGAATTAATTTTTTGCCAGAGCTCAGACTAAATAGTAGGGAGAAACTGGCACTTTCTTGCAGAGAAAAGGATAGACAATGAAGTCTCACAGTAATTGACAGCTTCTATGAGCTTCTTTCTTGGGCATTTTTATAAGTAATCAACGAGAGGCAGAATGGTTCTAGTGTAGAGATGACACTAAGTTATGCTAGGGCATCATGCCAACCTCCTGGGGATAAAACATGAGTACACCTGGCACAAGCATGTTATTCATTATGTATTTCATTCACGACTGACAAAATATTTTATGTATTTATATATACATGATGCCCCAAAATGTTTTAGTGTAGTAGCTTTGAACTTCACTGAGAATTTTGGGACCAAAGAATGCTAACTTTTTCGATGTCTCCACTGCCTTGATAATTATAGTTGCCATTAAAGTTTAAGGGCTATTAAAGTTTAAAACTGCAAGAAGACTTCTGGGACACCCTGTATATTATTTGTTCACAGATGTCTATCATGAATCTCTAGGTCAGGGACCATGCTAAACAATTTGATCTTCATAGCCTTGGGAAAAGGCAAATCAGGTATCAGAAAAGTGAAATTAATGAAATATTTAATAAGCTCTTATTATTGGGAAAGCACTATGTTAAGCTGGGGTGTATCCCTATCTGTATGATAGAAGAATATAATTGTCCCTGCTCTCAAAGAGTTCACATTCTAATGGGAGAGTCTACACATACAGAAGGTTTTTGCTACAAGCCAGATGGAAAAGTCCCATGGTCCTTAGGTTGCAGTAGCAAAGCAAATGTTAATTCTTCTTTAATGTGATATTTACTGATAAAATGATACCATTTTCTGATGTAGGACTGTTTTACAGTACACCAAGGACTTTGGGACAAGAACTCTCTTTTCTGGCTCTTTAGTAACTATAGCCTCTCCAGGAGCAGTGGCCTGGCTGCATATCCCAAAGGGCTGCTTCTCAAGAGTGATGGCTATGGACACTGGGCTAGAAAGCCTTTGTCCAAAGTCCTGTTGGCTAATAAGCATCAGAGCACTGACTTGGACCAAGTTCTTCTAATTCCAAGGCCAATCTTGATTCTACTAGGCCAATCTATAGAGCATGGCCTAGTGTAAGAGACTATATGAATAAACAGAAATGTGGACAAAGACAAGTAAATCCAATGTCAGGACCCAGGTTCAAAACCCCACCTCTATCACTATCTGTGTTCCATTGGGCAATTTATTCAATATCTTTGGGCCTCAGTTTCTTCCTATGTAAAATGAAGGGTTAAACTCAATAGCCTCTAAGGTCCTTTCCAACCCTAAATCTACAACCTTATGATGTGAGTTAATACCAAAGAAAAAAGATCATGAAATCACTGTAGGCTATCCCTTGGATTACTTCAACCAAAAAGTTATTCACAACAGCCCATCACTAGGAAGAGTGTATACATAGGCTGCATGGCAAGAGTGGGTAGAGAGCCAACTTTGGGGTCATGAAGATCTAGGTTTGAGTTCTCCTTCTGACACATACTGTTTGTGTGACCTTGGGTAAGTCATTTAACTCCTCAGTGTCCTAGGCAACCCTCTAAAAATACATTTGATGAGTTGCTGAACAACAATTGGCAGATGGGGTTTCCGCATAAGAAGTTGCCCCTCCTTCTACCCCCTCCTTCATGAAATCATAAGTTCAAAACAAAGGACAAAAGTCAAAGCCATGCCATCCCACCCAAAAGTTGTCATTCCACTTCAAGAAAGATATATTGGAACTGGAGAGGTTCCAGGGAAGGGCAACTAAAATGATCAAGGCAGTGGTGACCAAAAAAGTTAGCATTTTTCAGTATGGAAAGATGATAAATAAATTGATAAAAATTTGGTCTAAATTGTGATAAAAAGTGGTATATATTGGTAAAAATAATTGTGAAGTATATGTGCATGGGAATGTTTCAGTAAAGCTAGGATATGAAGTGAAATGAATACTTTTCGAAGCTTGAAAAAAGGGGACAGAGTACCATCTGTTTTGGGAGAACATGGAATATGTGGAGGAGAGTAAGAGGAGGAAAGATTGGGCCAGATTACTGAGGGCCTTCAATACTGAGCAGAGCAATATGGACTCGGCTCAGCAGATTAGAGGCAGTGATATGCCCAAGACCTAGCTTAGGTGCTTACAATTGCCATCCAGCCTTCCCTCATTGCCTCTCTTTCTTCCTTCTCAGATGAAGGTGATCTCTCCCTCCTCCAATTTCTTTAGAGCATGAGGTTTACCACCCTTTCCCCCCCATCACCTTCTATTTTGTTCATACTCGTCTGTGTACATGCCGTAGCCCTCGTTCCCCACCTGTTTGTTTGTAAGCTCATGGCTCAAGCCATTTCATTTTTCACCTTGCTAACCCCAGTGCCTAGGACAAGGTCTTTGGTACAGTAAGTGCTTAATAACAATTTGTTGAATCGAACTGCAAATCAGCCTAATATACTATGTGTCATTTAAATGGCCACTCTTCATGTCCCTTTCACAAGGATGGGGAAAATGAGAGACAAATTATAAGCTATTGCCCAAGGAAAAGCAAAGTATAAATGTGAGATTCATTTGACAAGATATACAAAGCAAGAGTTTCTCAGAACCACTTTAAAATTTGGTTCTGGCTGAGTAATTCATGGAAGTAAAAATGCCAAATCAACCCAATTACTACCACAATAGGAAAACACCTCCCAGGAGTTTGGAAAGAGACTAGCTTTAGAAGGCCAGAATTCCAACATGTACCTCTAGTTGACAAGGTCATTATCAGTGAACACTTTCTTCTAGAGTTAATTTGTGAAGAATGGTTTTAATCTCTAACTACCCTTCCCAACCCCTTCCTGGAACTCCTTGCTCTCAGATAGGGTATTTCATTCTCTTCTGATGCATCTTATAAACTCATAGAATGTTACAGTTGGACAAGACCTTAAAGGTCATCTAATCCAGTAATTCTCAACATTTTCCAGTCCCTATACTCACTGGCCTTCAGAAAACTTTGCTATATCCCTTATTCAATATTAAAGGAAACTAAAACCTAAAGTTCATAAAGCATATGCATGTGAAAATAGATTATAAAAAACTTTATTAGCAAATATTCCATCCATTTCACAGGGTCAAAGGGGAAAACTGAATAAATGGGGGATAGGATAGGATGCAGGAAACTATAGTTAGTCTTTCACAACATGACTATTATGGTTATATATTATTATATTGAATTGCTTGCCTTCTAAAGGAGGGGGGTGGGGAAGAAGGGAGAGAATGTGGAACTCAAAGTTCTAAAGACAAATGTTAAAAATTGTTTTTACATGCAACTGGGAAATAAGATATATAGGCAATGGGGTATAGAAATCCATCTTGCCCTACAAGAAAGTAAGGGGGAAGGGAATAAGGGAAAGAGAGTGGGGTGACAGAAGGGAAGGCAGACTGAGGAAATGGGCAATCAGAATACATGCCATCTTGGGGTGGGGAGAAGAGAGAGATGGGGAGAAAATTTGTAACTCAAAATCTTGTGGAAATGATTGTTGAAAACTAAAAATAAATAAATTAATCTTCAAAAAAAAATATTCCATCCATTTCCTCTTGATGAGCTTCTCACACCTCCTGGGTTCCTAACCATGGTCCAAGTCAGAAACACCTTATATAATACAATACCTTCCCCATATAATACAACTGTCTCCTCAATTTACAAGAAACTGAGGTTCCACTAGCTCGGGCATTCAGGCTCTCTCTTTGATTCCATGTTTTATACTTCTGAATTTGCTACAGTAAGTGGCTCTCTGGCCAGAACTGGCATTTCTAGGTAAAGAAAGACAGTCTAGGGTATAACGTGAACATCAGTTCAGTGCCTCTTTCCTTTCTGTGTTTCTCACCCACCTCTCTACAGTTTTCCTCCTCACTTTGCCTATGCCTCAATCCTGTTAGTGGCATACATAAGTAACTATTTTCTGTCCTCTATTGGTGAAACTTATTCATTCATATTCCTCAAGTACCTACAGAGAGGCTGTTGAGCCCTGTTGCTAAGAAAAAAGACCTTTAAATGCCCCACTGACCACCACACCTCAGAAGCTAGGCTGGACCTGTATCCAATAAGGATCAGTAAAAGGTACTCTTGGTAAACAAATTCCTCATTTGCAGATCAACAAAGGTTTTGCAACTCATAGGATTATAGTCTTATTTGGGAGAACTTTGACATTAAATGACCCAGTCAGTGTGTCAGAGCTAGGAACTCAACCAAGGTCTCTTTGGCTCCAAGGCTGGTTCTCTATCCACTGTGCCTGGATGGTCCTCAAGCAGTGATTTGCAGTTTTACAGTATATTTACAGTTCAGAGAAACCAGAGCATCAGGGCTCCTTTCAAGACTGTCTCCTCATGCATCTCCTTAAAGGAAGAAATCAGTGTCTTTTCCTGACCCAAAAGGAATGCCTCCATGGCCTGTTTCTATTCAGAAGTCTCTTTGATCTTAGTGGGATAGTTTGCTTCTGAACTTGATACCTGCAAAAATAAACTCTCCCTGAAATGAATATCTCCATTCATTCCAGTAGGGTGGGAGGGTTGGGGGGAGGAAACACAGGAACGTGGGAACAGAGGAGGGGAAGAGGAATTTGTATGTTTCAATAAGGAAGCAGTGATAAAGGGAGAAAATGTGAATAACAACAAATTTGGACGCAGGGTGTTTATGAGAAGACCCTAACTGGTCTTCAGTATGGACATGAAGGGAAAAACTAACTCACCCAGGAAAGACTGGATGACATACAGAGACACATCAGCCGTCATCTGGGTTCTTTCTCATATTCTCTCTCTCTCGTCAAATACAAATAGTAAACATAAAGGACTGAATTCTCTCTCTGAGATATCAGAGTTCAGAGAATTTACTTCTATCAGTTCAAACCAAGGGGATAGAATTTCCTTCAAAGGGGCCCAAAGTGAACTATGAAAAACGTTGAGCAGCAAGATTGATGATGACCCTTATTATTTCAAGAACAGAGTAGAGAGGGCACCAAGTGCAAAACAAGGAAAAAACCAAGTGGGTAATCCTAGACAGAGAAAGGAAAGCAGAGCCGGCAGCGGTCTCGTCTCTGTCTTTCAGCGTCAGGGGAGCACTGCCATCAGCTCCCTTTTAAAAAAATATTCATTTCAAAGTCTTTAACTTTTCAAGCCCAGTAACTGACCAAAGTTTGTTAGGAACATCAACTCAGCATCAGTCCAAGAAGTAAAATGAACTAGAGACTGAACCCAAACAATAAGCACCCGTTTCAAAGATGCCTTTATAACAATTTTAGTTAACATCAGTCAGGTTTTGTTTCGCGATGCTACTAAGAAAGTGCTGAGCCCAGTGTCTGGCACATAGTAGGCACTTAATAATAAATGTTAACTGAATTGACTTGAATATACCCAAGTAGTAGGCTTAGCAATGAGAAGAACTCAAGGGAGACATGAGAGGTTCCCTGTCTTGAGAAGGTGGCACTCTTGGAAAGAAGACCAATACGTGTGGAATAATTACTGGATAAAACAATAAAGCATATGAGTCACTCCTGAGGGGTTATAGCAGATTGGAAAGAGCCTGGGAGTCAGGAGACCTGGGTCTTATTCCACAATTCATTTTAAGTAGGTAATACCCGGCAGGGGTGGGATTTACCCTGGTCCTATTTCCAAAGGCGGTATACAACACTCACTTCCTAAAATGTTTTTTTTCCCCTCATAACTGAGGGTGAGTGTGTAGGCAGGAGTAAATAGCATAAGACTCCCCCCCCCCACATCTTTGTACATATGAAGAGACCAAGATATTGAGAGGGCAATTAGACTTACTCATACTCATACAACTGATATGCCTCTGAGCTGGGATCTGAAGCTAGGTTTTTCTTGAATTTAAACTCAGGACTGCTTCCATTACTGCACACACATCTTTGAGGCCCACCTGTACCTTTAACATTCTATAGTACCAAAACTACTTGAGGTACTTTAGACCAGAGGTGCCAAATTACTGCCAAAAGGCTCCCACCAGCAAACTCCCCAATGGGACTTGGACCAAATTGAAATGTAATGGGGAAATGTTTAATAAAATTTTTAAAAATACAGCATAAACAATGTTAATCTATAGGGTTTTTTTGAATTTTTTTTTTGGCGGCGGGGAGACAAGGCAATTGGGGTTAAGTGACTTTCCCAAGGTCACACAGCTAGTAAGTGTCAAGTACATGATGCCGGATTTGAACTTAGGTCTTCCTGACTCCAGGGCCGGTGCCCTATTCACTGCACCACCTAACTGCCCCAAATCTGTAGGTTTTTAAGTCAATATGCTGTCCACAGGGATCTTTCCATTTCTATTTGAGTTTGACATCACTGCTCCAGGTGTTCAGAAGCCTGGCTGGAGCAGGTTGGGGAGGTCTTCATGGAAAAGGTGGAAATCAAATGAGGCCTTGAAGGAAAGGTAAGATTTGAAAGGATGGTTCTTTTCAGATATCTGGGAATTTTTTTATGCAATGAAAACATTCAAGGAGCTAAAAAGCATCATGACACTGTGAAAAGGCTTTGGACACAAAGAACCCAAATTTAAACTCTGCTTCTGTCACTTCCTTTGTGACCTTGTCACACTCTTGGGATCTCAGTTACCTTATTTGTAAAATGATGTCCCTCTAGATTTATAAGATGAGGCTCCCTTGGAGGTCCATTCTAGATTAAGGTCTGTGATCCATGCTCCTAAGACTGATGGGATAAAACTAGGCAAAATAATAATAAATAGAGGGAAAACAGGAAAACTCCCCCTTGCTTTAAATTCAACCAGACTAAGTGCATTAATGCAAAGGTTTCTCTCTTCTGAAAGCCAGATAATAGCAAACAGGGGAGTCAGAGTCATACCAAATCCTCTCCAGCTTTTAAGATTTTCCTATTCCTTCTTATACACATTGTGTTTTTATACAAACAAAAACTGAAACAGTTTCTTTTCCCCTTGAATTGACCAGTACATTCCTGAGGCTGTAACTTCCTAAAAGCTGCCTTTTCCAGTAACCCTACCTAATTAATTCCTGCAAAACAACCCACTGCCCACGAGATCCTAAGCACAGAAGCCAGCAACTGGGAGGTTGCTAGGAGGGCCTTTTCTTCTCTTGGGTTGGAACTCAGACACTTGATGACACATGAGCAGCTCCACACACGACCTCTTGGCAACAGACCCTCATGGTCTCCACAAAGGAGAAGGGAAGCCTTCCAAGGACACATCTGTAGTCTGGTCACTGCAACAATGATTGTGTAAGATCAAAATAGCTGATTAGGCAGATTCCCATGATTTAGGGGCAAATAGGAGGAAATTAGGACAGCATTGAATCTACAGAAAGTCACTCTTCCTCATTGGGATTCCTGAAGTTCTGATTTACCAGGCCAAGGGACAGCAGAGATTAGCCTTAGAACTCAGTTCATAAAGTCACTAAATAATGACACCTGATAGTAATTAAAAGGGTCTTCTGTACTCTTCTTTCCTTTCAGCTTTGCCCTTGATTGAAGGTCAAGAAATTAATGCTTTTCTGACAGCAAACACCTCCAAGTTATACTTCATTCATGCTTCCCTGCTTTGAAATGTTTGTTTCTCATAAGAAACAGAAAAAAAGGCTCGTTTGGTACAGACACAAACCATTACCCCCTTCCCTCTAGTTTTCATTTGAGTCTTGATTTATTAGTCCACAGAGATTAACCCAGTAATTTCTGGGTCACATGAGAACTATTACGTGTACTATGTAGGTCCCAACCAGCTTTCGAGGACAACTTCTGTCTTAGCAAATCAAGGCTTGAATCCTATCCTCAAGCCTGAGTTTGACAGAGCTAGTAAGGCAAGACTGGTCTGAAGATATGAGCTATATTTCTTACAAGCGTAGTAACTTCTATAGATCACCTTGACCTACAGAGCCACTTGGAATAGCAGAAAAAATTACAGATCTGGAGTCACAGAATCTGGGTTCAAGTTCTGACTGATACTTACTTTGTAACCTCACTTAACCTCTCTGGGCCTCATCTATAAAATGAGGAGGTTGGAGTAAGGGACCTTTGAGATATCTTCCAGCTCTGAAGTTGTGGCCCTATCACCTTAATTTCTTAACTGGGGGCAGTTAGCTGGTGCAACAGAGCAATGGACCCGGAGTGAAGAAGCTGCAGACACTCAGTAGCTGTGCACCTCTGGGCAAGTCATTTAACTGCTGTCTGCCTCAGTTTCCTCATCTGTAAAATGGAGATAGTAATAGCACTTACCTGGCAGGGTTGTTATGAGTCTAAAATGACCTAGTATTTGTAAAGTACTTTGCAAAACTTAAATGGCTATATACATATATGCCAGCAATGAGTAGCTATTATTAATTCCCGCCCCCCCCCCAACAACTGCCCTGTATGTAAATACTTTAAAGAAAACCCTCGGGGCGGAGCCAAGATGGCGACTGGAAAGCAGTAACTGGCGTGAGCTCCCCACCAAGTCCCTCCAAAAACCTATGAAAAAATGGCTCTGAACCAGTTCTAGAAATACAGAACCCGCAAAGGGGCAGAGGGAAGCAGGACTCCAGCCCAGGTCTGCCTGGATGGTCTCGGGGTAAGGTCTGTCCCGAACAGAACTCCCAGCCCCCAGCCGAGGGGAGCTTGGAATTCGATATTCCAGAGGTCAATGGAGCTAGGACTAAAACCAAGAATTACCTACCCAGCAAAACTGAGTATCATGCTCCAAGGCAAAATAT
>CM053624.1:75169648-75203417 GCA_028646595.1 Phalanger gymnotis | reverse complement strand
CTGCGACCCTGTTAGCTTCAAAAGACCAGGAGAGTCACCAGTGAGCTTCCGGGTAGCCCAACGTGCTAAAATACCAATAAGGCCCAGTGAAGCGACCTGCTTGACCTCACACACAAGTGAATTGACTCTAAGACACAACATCTTGCAAGGAACTGTGTGGGACAATAATTCCCCCAAAATGAAATAACAATCAAGGGTCTCTCAAGGTAAAGACAGAGGCTTTATTTGCAAGCCTCTCCTGAGAACTGGGCATTGCCTACCCCAGGGCAGAATTGGGGCGGGGGGAGGCCAGTTATAGAGAGAAGACAGGCAGTTTAAATACCACTCCAGACAATTCTAAGAAATGCCCCTAAAAACCCCCTTATAAAACAATTCTAAGAAAAACCCCTAAACCCCCCTTACAAAACAATTCTAAGAAAAACTCCAAAGTCTGGACATCTATCCCTACTGGTGGGGATAATTGACCTCACATTCTTGAAACAAGGAAAGATTCTTAATCTAACACTTTAACCCCAAACTAAAAGACAGCAGTTACAGGATGTGGGTTTATGTGGTACATGTGCAAGTTTAAGTGGGGAGGGGGAGGGTTAACTTTAAACTTTATGATACAGCTCAGGCTATATGGAGGCTAAAATACTAAGTATCCTTTTCCTTAAATGAGAGACTTTCAGCCATTCCACTCAGAACTGACTCCTTCCATTGGCTATGTTCCATTTGGAAGTGAGCTTGATGGACTAAAATACTTTGTAGCCACCACTTTAAGTTTGAACTCACTCTCCCCAGAGACTGAAGTGAGATGGGAAAGCATGTCCTCAGTTCAGGGGGGCATGTTTGTACTTCTCTTCTGGCCATATCTTCTCAGCAAATATCTTTTAAAAAGCTAATTGATATTAATAGGGTAATTGATACTGGGACACTAATCACCAGGTCAATCAATGATATAAGAGATACTAACTATAACTGGTTATTGACATTGAGGAAAACATACAAGAATAGGGACAGAGAACGTCAGAACAACAATTCAACTCCTCAAGAATATCCCCCAGATACTGGAGGGAAAATGTAGCTAGTCTTGCTCTGGGTAAACTGGATTCATCAGTGCAAGTGGGAGTTGGAACAACGTTAAGTCTGTATATAGATAACCTGTAAGGAATATGCCTCAATGCATTAAATGAACATACACATACCTACGTGTATATACACAAACGTTGGCTTTACACACACACACACACACATACATACACACACACTTATAAAGTTTATTTGTACTTGCCCTAGTTTACTCCACTAGGCTCCCTACCACCTCACAGAATCCCTTCCTTCCTTCCTTTGATACTCGTTCAAGCATCACCTTCTACATGAATTCCTTCCTGATTCCCCCTACTGTTAGTGTCCCCCTCCCAAATTACCTTGGACTTAACTATTTTGCATTTATTCTGCACATACACACACGTACACACGTTTTTTTTATTGTCTTCCTCATTAGAATGTAAGATCCTTGCAAAAGGGATTATTTCCTGCTTCTATTTGTATTCCCAGAACCTCGCATTGTGTGTGGTGCATATAAGGTACTGAATAAATGCTCACTGATTGAGTTCATATTTCTCTCTTCAATGTTAAGCATGTAAAGGGCAGGGGGCACATCTTCTACGGTTATATGTAGCTCTAGATTCATTTGTGTGTTCTGGGATGGCTAACTTCACTGTATTCCATGACCCCTCACCTCTTCCCAAGACTAAGGAAAGTACATGAATGCCTCATTTGGATATATCAATGTTACTACAAAAATAATACAAAGGCATATTTACTAGAAGAATATGTAAAAGGAGAATAGAGAATGGGGTGGGGGGAACAAAACAGTTGTCTATGTGGAGATCAGATTCTAGCATTTCCCTCACTCCTTAAAAAGGTCCCCAAACTGTCCTGTTAAAGTGGGAATTTCAGAACCAAAAAGTCATAGATGCATGGGTCATCTAATCCATTACCCTCAATTTACAGGTGAGGAAACTGAGGCCTAAGTGATTTGCCCAAGGTAACATAGCTAGCAAGTGGCAGTTAGGATTTGATGTCAGGTCCATGGACTCCAAGGTCAGACTTCTTTCCACTGTACTACAGTGTCTCCCTATCAGCATACCCCACCAGACAGTCCACAATCTTAGGATGCTTGGAACTCAAAGTGGAAGGGCACTGGGATAGAAGGGCCCTGCAAACAGACATGCCTTGCAAGGATCAAGCATTGCTGCAGCCTGATCCAGACAAAGGCTTTCTTCGGGTCCTGGAAGGGGCTTTGTTTGCCCACAACAGCATTAGAAAATTCTTTAAATGGAATCCCTCAGAAGAGTAGCTTCATTCATAGTCAGCTGAGGCCCACTATTCTTGTGGGAGGTGCAAAGGTCTAGCCTGGTTGCTCTTTACATGGCAAATCACACAAATGGCACAAACAACTTCAGTCTTAATAGAAGAGGATGCTGGGGTCACTAGAGTTCATGTTTCTAGCGTCAGAAATACTGCAAGAGGCCGACATGACTTCGGTAACAGGATGGATAGGCTGTCTGGTTCTTGTTAGCTTAGTATTCAGACTTAAGAATTTGAGAATCATATTAAGAAATGTGACAAAGGACCAGGTGAGGAGATATCATGTGCCATCATAAACATTTCCACTCATCTCCTTTCCACCCAAAAGATTGATAATATCACAGAACCAACAGTATGGCAGGGACAAGTTATTTAGACCAGCTCCCGGTCAGTTTCCCAGACAGACATCCAAGGAAGGACAATTATCTTTTCATATGAAGTTCTGTGAAAATGGTTTTGGCCTCTGTGGCCAAGAAACTGTTACTTATATCAAACCTAAATTTCTCCTGCCCTTCCCAATTTGCCTCCCAACCTTCCTGCAAGTCAGATACAGAGAACCTTTCATACATTTGATGAGGGTGGTTTAAAAAAAAAAATCTACTTCTAATTCCTACCACCTTCAGATCCAAAAGGTGAGAAGAAAAGTACTGTTTGTAGGTTAATAATAATGAAAAATACATCATGCCTGAGGGGCTTGCTGATGTACTATTTTTACAAAGAGAAATTGTAGCAAACTGTCCCTTCTTCCACCAGAAAAATAGTTTTGAGGGAAACTGGGAGTAGAAATTTACTGAGGTATCAAAGCAGCTTTTCTCTCTACCACCACATGGCCTCAAAGTTTTAAAACACATGTAAGTAAACCAGGTTTATGATTTGAGGAGCAGCCACGAGGTCACCAAACTGCAATTTCCAATGTTAGGTTCATTTCTTCGGACAGTATTGTCTCTACAAGGACACTATCAAATAGGAAATGTTCAAAAGTCACTAATAATCTGAGGGACACAAATTAAAACTACTCTAAAGTATCCCTTTGTGCTCATCAAACTGGCAAAGATGGTAAAGAATGGAAAATTCAATGTTGGCAGGGCTGTCATAAAAGAAACATACTAATTTGGTGCTGGTAGAGTTTGAATTGGCTCAATCATTCTGGAAAGCAATAAGGAATTAAATAACAAAAGTTACAAATTGCTCCTCCCCTTTGATTCAGCAATCCCACTGCTGTCCTCCAATTGTAGAGACCTTGTTATCTAGCCAAATAGTTCATCCTATTGATTTAGTTACAAGCAGTTCCCCCCTCCCCATCCTAAAGCATGAATCTGACTCCCTGTAACTCCCAAACTTGATTCCAATTCTATTCCTTAGGGCCCAGAATGATTCTAATCCCCACTTCATATGAAAGGAATTATTAAATTAAATTTAAGCAGTAAGAAGTAGGAACTTGAAGGAACTGAGGAAGGAACAGATAAGCTATCAGGCTGAAAGTGCCTAAAGTGACAGGCTGAGTCAGGGAGACAAACAAGAATCATGCCTCAGACACCTACAGTTGTCACTGGGCAAATCACTTAACTAGCCTCAGTTTCCTCATATGTAAAAAGGACACTAGAATAGCACCTACGCACAGCTGGGTGGATAGAGCACCAGGCCTGGAGTCAGGAAGACTGGAGTTTAAATACAGCCTCAGACACTTACTAGCTATTGGACCCTGGGCAAATCACTGAACCTGATTTGCCTCAGTTTTCTCATCTGTAAAATGAGCTGGAGAAGGAAATGGCAAACCACTCCGGTATCTTTACCAAGATAACCCCAAATGGGGACACCAAGAGTCAGACATGATTGAAACGACTGAACAATAAAAATAGGACCTATCTTCCAGGGTTGTTCTGAGAATCAAACAAGATGGTATATGCAAAAGCGCTGTGCAAACTAGAAAGTGCTATATAATTGGTAGCTGCTGCTTTGTCGTGAGCTGAATCTGTAAAAGTCACAGAGTATGGATGGAATGTTAGGGAGAACACCGTACTAGGCTATTTTTGCACTGCCATAGGGGAGAGAGGAATGGCAAAGGTAAAGCGCCTAGATCCCATTACCAACATACCCTGCTGAGTGTGCTGAAAGCCAAAGGGCTGGACTAGATAAGCAAAATAGTATTTTCTGACACTGAACTTCAAAAAAATTAATCAGCGCCACGTGGATCATGAACTCCAATGCTGTTATCTTTTGATACAACTGAGTTCTCTAAAAAAAATAGTTGAAGTCACAGGAAGGATGCAAAAATACAAGGTTGGAAGCTACAACATTTAAGCTTAGGGAGCAAAGCAGATGTTAAGAATGTTTACACCCTCAAATCTCTTTTCTTAAACTTAGATCTAGTTCAAAAGGACTGAATTGAGACAATGACAAAACTATTCACAAGGGGGGAGGCAGATTTTGCAGTTAATAGAACTTAGAGGAAAGATGCTTGTCTGTAGTAGTCCTTGAAATCTTGGAGACACTGAAGAAGTAAAAACTCTAGAGCAAAAGAGTAATGCAAATAAAAGACGAAGGCAAAAGGGAGTCTTGCACGGATTTCTGCAGCCTTCCTCCCCAGCAAATTAAGGAGACAGACTGATAACCTGGAGACTGATGGAAATTCCCTCAACTTTTAAATTCCTTTGTATGGACATCACCAACCCAATGTCCATCTCTGGGAGAACTGTGTAGGAGTTGTGAAGAAGGTCAAGATAAGCAGTGGATTTTGCGGAAATCTCAATCTTTAGGTGTTAAAGAGGAACCAAAGTTTGTAAACCCATTAAATGTCAAACAAAAACCTCCCCTTCAAGAGATAAATAGTATCAGTCCTCCCTAACAGGCAACCACTGCATCCTCTTTGCTTATTCACCTGGCCCAACTACACATTTCCAAGCAGGGTCAAGTACTAAGGTGGAGCTAGAACCAAAAAGTTTAAGTTCACATCAAAGAAGGCCAGCTTGAGGGCATTTGTGTTCAGGGCCCTTCATGGGAAAGAGGACTGAGGGAAGGAAACAAGCATTGATTGAGCACCTAGTGTGTACTGGATACCGTGTTAAATGCTTTACAAACATTTTCTCATTGATCTTTACAACAATCCTAAAAAGGGGGAGGGGAGGCACTATCATTATTCCCATTTTATAGTTGAGGAAACTGTGGCAAACAGAGGTGAAATTGTAAATTGGCCAGATTTACCTTTGGAGCTTTTCTCCTTTCCCTTCAGAACTGCCCTGTTTCCTTTGCTTTCCCCTTTCCTTTCAACCCACCTGAGGGTTCAGCTCCCTCGGGATGTTCCCAACTTGGCAGATTTACTCAGTACAGATACACTTGGGACTTTTTCTTCTTCCACACCAAAAATGACTTCTCCTTTTATCAGTATCTGCCCCTTGTTTTCTGATAGGCAGTGGCTAGCTAAGCTTAACGACTAACTCATACCAAGGAGTTAATAGGAACTAATTACATAAATCAAAGACGTGATTTGGGGTAGACATGCCTTATATGTTCCTTGAAGTATGCCAAGCTAAGAGTCACCTACTTTGTCTCAGTGTGAAGTCTGGTCTCCTTTATAATTGGTTTGTTCCTACTGTATTTCAGTTATATTTCATAAAATTATCAAATATCAGAGCTAGAGGAAATCTTAGAAATCAACCCATCTCTTTTATTTTACAGATTAGAAGACTGAGGCCCAGGAATGATGTAGCTTGACTGATCACCATAGCAGTCCAACTCTATTTGCATAGATTTACTAATGTAAGAAGGAGATATAACAGAAATGTTCTTTCACGCTCAACAAAACAACCATGACCTGGATAAAGGAGATTTGGTTACCAAGTGAAGGCTGTACTCTGTTTGCATGAACAAGAGCCAGTAATTCAGAGCAGGAATAATATTCTGAATTAAACCTCCAGAGCACATTACATAAATACTCAAAAGGTATCATAAATCTTATCATAGATTTCAGGCTTAGATCACTGTTATTGTTTAATGCTTCAAAAGAAATTTGTCAGGGGGAATTGCAGATGCATAAGCTCGAGCTCTTCCAGTGAATTTGGTATTCTTGGAACATTTAAATTGTGTGAATTTCATTCTTTTACAATCCCTTCCCCCATCTTTCCTGGATGAAACTCACAGGACCACAGTTTGGGATTTTTAAAAAAATCTTTCCACAATTTTTTTTTTTTTTTGCAATTTCCACATTACTATTGATAGTGACATTATCCTTCTGGTTCTTCCAACCTTGGAGTCTCTTTGATTCCTTCTTCTTTCTCATCCACTACATCCAATTGATCATTAGGTCCTGTCGATTCTTTTCTTGGATGTGCCCTTTCCTATTTCAAACACTACTCTAAGCTCTAGCATCCCCTCACAACTTGATTATTGAAAGCTTTCTAATTTATTTTCCTGCCTTCGGTGTCTCCCCAGTCTAGTCTGTCCTATTATTCCCCAAATATTCCTGCAGTGCTAATTTTGTCCTTATCTCACTGTCTTTCATCCTATTTGTTTAATTAATCAGACTTCTTCCCATTGATTCTAAGCTGCTTGAGAGCAGGACCTAAGATAGCTGTTGGATAGGACACATAATAGTAACGCCTTGGTGTGGGATGAGGGATAGAGGGATGTCAATCACAAACTTTACCTGGATTCAGTAAAGAAGACAAAAGGCCATATAAGAGGAGTGCTATCCTCTGTTGTAGAGATTCACTGAAAATTAAGCTACCATCGTCAGCAAGTTCTGCAACACCACTGCCTAGTACTGTGTCTTAAACATTCTCTGAATTGAATTACGTGCAAAACTTTGTTTTGGGCACTGTGGGAAGTAGAAGGATGAATAAGACACAGTCCATGGCTTTCACAAGTGTACACTCTAGCTAGAGAAATAAGATATATGTCAGCATGAAAAATTGATACAATGAAGTATGTGGTTAGGACCAGTAGGAGTGAGAGCGAAATCAGATGAGGCAGAGAACAGTGACTGGAGTAAAAGCATCATGGAGGAGGCAAACTTCAAGGTAGGCCTTGAAGGACAACTAAGATTTCAACATGGGGAAGGGGATAAAGAATGTTGTGGAAAGAACTTTGGACACGGAATCAAGAGACCTGGATTCAAACCCTAGCTCTCTTTACTAGCAGACCTATTTACTGCTATGACCCTAGACAAGTCACTTACCTCCTCTGGACCTCAGTTTCTTCACCTATGAAATGAGGTTAGATTGGATTATCTCTAAGGTCCCTCTTGGGGAACTAACATTCCTATGAAATAAAAATAATCTTCTAGCATCATTTCCAGCACACTTACTAATTCAAGAACCCGCATGGCTCTCTAATACCCACTGTACTAAGTCCACATTCAAAGCTGCACATAAATCTAATTTATCTATTCTACCTTTCCTGGACTGTCCATTACCATCAGACCAATTCATCATGTCCCTAGATATGACCTGCTTATTCCCACCTCTATCCTGTATATCCTGTTTCTCTGACATGGAATGTGCTTCCCTTCCACCAACACATGCCCTTTTCCCATCTTCAAAAAATCACTCCATAAAGCATTACATTATTAACTTTATCCAAAGCAATGAGGGCACCATGATGGGGGCACTAGGGACACAGATAAAATTTAAATAGTTTCTGTTTTAAAAGAGGATAAATCATGTACCCCAAACAAATATATGTAGAGCATGCACTAAATACGTGGAGAAGTTAGCCAAGTAGGAGGAGAAATAGGATATGGGAATCTGATAAGGGCCAAGGGAATAAGCCACATCCTGAAAGAAGGAGCAGTCAATAGTATCAAAATATGCATAGAAATCAAGGTGGATGAGGACTGAAGAAAGGATATTGGATTTAGAATTTAAAGACAGCAATCCATTCTTGGAAAAAATAGTTACAGTTGAATACTGGAATCAGAGCCAGATTACAAGGCTTCAAGAAGGGAATGGGTTGTGGGGAGATAGAGGCAGTGAGTGTAAATGATTTGTTCTAGGGATTTGTCAGAAAAAGGAAGGAAAGTTATAGAGTGGCTTGGGGGAATGACACAGTCTTTTCAAGGTTCACTGAGAATGGGGTAAAGCTGAGCATAGACAGAAAGCCTAAAAACAGGGCAAGATTGAAGATAAAGGGAGAGACAGAGACACACAGAGAAAGACAGAGAAACAGAAAGAGAAAAGTTAATAAGGCAAACTCCTAAAGGAGACAAGAAGGGATGGGACTGAGAGCATGAGTAGTGGGATTAGCATTGGCAAAGAGAAAGGTCACTTCTTCATTGGAGACAAAATAAAAAATGAATTTACAGGAGCTTTTGAGGTATAGATTAGGGAAGAAGGGAGATCACAGCACATTATTTTCCCAGTAAATTAGGTGACAAATCCATCTTCTGAAAGCAGAGGGGAGAAAAGAGAAGATCTGAGACAAATGAGGAGGATAAAGCATCGGTCAAAGAATACATTTTCCCCTGTGCAGTGAAATTAGATAGCATAAACTTGTATTGGACCCAGTCACCTCTTGCAACTTTTTTTGTTGTTTATTCATTTTCACTTGTGCCCAATTCACTATGACCCCTTTTGGGGTTTTCTTGGCAAAGATACTGGAGTGGTTTACTGTTTCCTTCTCCAGCTCATTTTACAGATGAGGAAACCAAGGCAAACAGGATTAAGTGACTTGCTCCCAGGTCACACAGCTAGTAAGTATCTGAGGCCAGATTTGAACTCAGGAAGATGAGTCTTCCTGACTCCAGGCCCCATATTCTATGTACTGTGCCATCTAGCTACATTCAAAAGGTTCAGGGCACAAGTGGAGAAGGTAGACAATGGAAGTGATCAAGACTGAAGACGTAAGGAGTGACTAATTTTAAGTAAAGGCGGCAAGGGAGTTAAGAGTGAAGGCCGGTGTATAGTTTATCTGGTGAAGTATAGGATTAATGCAGTGAAGATAAGAAAGCAAAAGCAGAATAGGGGTGAAAGTGGTGAAAGACTTGAAGAACTTGGAGAAATAGGAGGACTAAGGTTGTAGAGAGGGTGAAGATTAGAGCCAGGAGATGAGAAGCAAAGAGAGAGAAAAGAAGACCAGGAGATAATGATTAAAGAAGAATTTCAGAATTAAAAATCATGGAGGTACCACAGTTATAGATGATGTTGAGACAGAAAATGTGACCCTAATTTGTAAACAAAACCCCTGTGCTTAGCACAAAGCCTGCCACAAAGAACTAACAAAATACTTGTTGATGGATTGTCACTGTGGGAATGAAGCCATAGGTCATGGGCGTTGGAGAGATTGAATTGGTTAAGGGTATGCCAATATGAAGGCAGATCCCACAAATTGAGGGAGCTGATTTTTTTTTTTGAGAGCAAGACTGTGTTTCAGGTACTGAACTTCTTGGAAAAGGTGGGAAATGAAACTAAAGGTTGGTAGATCATAGCAACAATCATGTGGACTAGATGAAATAGAAAGATAGAGCTGAACCTCAAAGGAAGAGAGATTTTTGAGTGATGGTAGCATAGGGAAAGTCTAGAAGTATTACTGGGGAGTAAGAAGTAGGCCAACTCCTCCTCTCACTCCAGTGTTTTGAGGACATGGGACAAGAAGCAACCAGCAGTAGTGAGGGTGGCCAATGATGCCATGGTTTTTTTTTTGGAGAGAGTTAAGTTTCCTCAAGTACAAAAAGATAGAAGTGTCAAAAGAAGAATCTCACAAATTCAACTCAATGAACATTTAGCAAGAAATGAGAGACACAAAGTTTAGGTCAAAGTCTCTGTTCTCATTGACCTTAAATTCTGGTAAACGACCAATGGCATTCATGATGCTAACCAGTGAAGCCACTAGCTCTTTTTCTTCATGGGTTGGAGCTCAGAAAGTCCATGACACATGAATGTCTCTGTCCATGATCTTTTGGCAACAGCTTCAGAAAGTCTCCACAAAGGAAATGAGAAAGCTTGCAATAGTATATCCACAGTCTGGTTTAACCTTGTTATAGCATGGTGCCACCTTCCCAATCAGTAGAATATAAACTCCTAGAGGTCAGAGATTGTTTCATTTTGGCTGTGCATCTCCAGCATTTTAACAAAGCACCTTGCATACATTAGCTACTTGAACTGTACTCACTGACAGCTATAATAGACAACATTACAATACAAGTTAACAAAGAAAAGAAAAACAAAATGTGTATGTGAGGTCTATGTGGGAGAAGGGTCCTAATTAGAGGGAACTTGGGAGATTTCATAAAGTGGCATTTGATATGGGTTTTAAAGAATAAGTCAAAAATAGGGAGGTGTATTCTATCCTTATTATGCCTTAGCTGGAGTATTGTGTTTGGTTGTAGGTACCACAGCTTAAGATAGTGACAAACTAGAGAATGTTCAGAGGAGGACAAGAAGAATGAAGAGACCTGAATCCATATCATTGGCAGATCATGTGAAGGAACTGGGCATATTTAACCTGGAGAAAATTCAAGGGAGAAATAACTGTCTCTAAATATTTGTCATTTAAACTTTTGCAGACTCCAAAGTCCCTTCTATAGTGATGTCCTCAATCCCCAACTAGACTTCCTGGAACACAGACATTAGACATCAGACAATTTATCTCACTTTTGATTTCTTCCTCCCATCAGCTAATAGCATGCTCAGCAGTCAGCAGGCACTCAATAAATGCTGCTGGCTCATTAAATAGTGCTATTCTCAGCCTAATTCTCTTTCCTCTGTAGCATAGGTTCACAAAGGTCACCTACTGAAATTGAAAAAGATGTTTGGCAAATAGCTCCATAAATTGTAAAATTGCTGATTGGTCAGTTTGAAGCCCAAAATGTCAATCCTGGCTCCTTCTTATTTTAGTTGTAAGTCCCAGTCTTCCTATGAAAATTTGTGGGGTCAGGCAGTGCTTTCTAAGTGAACTACAATAATGCTAAAAGGCTTTGTTGAGAAAAATAATAGATAGCCAACAGACATCTTTGGTTGAAGGATCAGTCAACAGTTTGGGGATAAAGTAGAAGTGAGAAGAAATAAAGAAATTTGGTTTAATGAGAATATTATCTGTTGGAAAGGTGGTGTGGCATAGTGGATAAAGAGCTCTGACTCAGGTCAAATCCTACCTGTGGCAAACATTAACTATGTGACAGGGAACTCTCTAAGACTATAAATTACGGATCAATCAACTTTTATTAAGTATCTACTGTGTGCCAGGCAGTGTGCTAAGCAGTGGGAATACAAAAAGAGGCAAACGACAGTCCTTGCTCTCAAGGAGATTAAAATCTAACTGATGAATTACTAATAGATGAATTGCTGATTTCTACTGGTGGAGGTGGTTTACAAACTGAGAAGTCAATATATTACTTAAATCACAGATCCAGACTTTCCCTTTCCTCCCCCAAAAATATGAGTTTAGAGATGAATAATTTTCATGGTTTGTAAAACGGCATTTCACATGTGTCAGTCATGCTCTCTAGAACCGCTACTGTGTCAAAACATAATGTTTTGTGTTACATATGGAATATATAAAATGTATAAATATTACATAAAATATAATTAATAAATATATGTATTATATATAAAATGTTACATATAATTATGTTATATATAAGGATATTATGTTATATATAACAGTAATATGTTCATAGGCAGAGGTAAAGACAGACATAGAGAATAAACTTGTGATTTCATTGATACCTGAAGCTCTTCTTTAGATGAGGAAACTCTCTCTACCATGAAGATGCCACCTCCTTTGCAGCTTAAAGAGTCTTAAGGCAATTAGTTGTTTATATCAGAGGTATCAAACCTCTGCAAGGCAGCCTGCCAACAAAACTAAAGATGGCAGCCTGAACCAGATTAAAATGTAACTCTGAGACGCTGAAAATATAATAAAATATAAAAATATAATACAATGCAGATAATGTTAATTTGTGATTTTCTAAGTCAATCTACAGATGTCAGGAATTGGTTTCTATCTGATTTTGACACCAGGGGTCTAGAGCCCAGGGTCAGACAGTATGTAACAGAGGGAGAATTTGAACCCAGGTTCTTCTTGACACTAAGTCCAGCTCTCTATTCATAAAGGAACATAAATGGAAGCAAGGGAAGTGACCAGTAGGATTATCAGACCATAAATTATTTAATAGCACAGTCTGGACTAGATTTTCTTCACCTACATATCCCTAGTTCCTTAGCACAGGGTCCTTAGTAAATGTCTGATGACATGAGGAGTAAGTCCTCATTAATTTCCAGTACCAAGCATCAAAATGAACCAAGAGATCGTCTTTAAATTTTAAATATGTATTACTAAGATTATGAGTCAAGGTTTTACTTTCAAAAAGTTTATACCCCTGTGGGGAATTTAGTGAAAACAAGTCTACCCACACATATACTGGAAAAGCCTGATTATTTGTTATGACTACTTATTATTTATTACCTATATTGGGATGCAATACAGATCAAATTATGTCCTCCAAAAAGGTAACCTCATTTAGTAAATGTCTGACATTTACCTTGCAAACGCAGATACTTTTCTCATTGCCTGATACCACCATTAGGGAGTTCCAAAGTATACTTTCTCTCACATGCACGCACGCATGCACACGCGCACACACACACTCAAAGTGTTCACTATAGTCAAGACTGTTATATTAAGCCTAGTACAATCTGGGGTGGGACATTCATTTTGTTGGGCATGAACATTAAATCTATAATGAAGCCACCAGTTATGGCTGATATCTGTTAGTGTTTTAAATGGTTGCTCTTTTACACATATGGTCCCCAGACAAAGCATGTGCTATGATTCCATTTTTAAATATGAAAAATGTTTCCGCTGTATAAATTTATCACTAACTTGTTGAAGTTTATGAGGGCAATGTTTTCCAATCAGCAATGAATGATACCCTTGCTTTCTGTTCTGGGTATAACACATTTGGACTATGGAGTCCATTTCTGGGTACTACATTTTAAGAGAAGGTATGGGTAAGCTAGAGATTACCTAAAAAGTGTACCAAGATGATGAAGAAACTAAAAATCACATACGATGATGATTTATTGAAAGAATCTGAAATGCTTAGCCTGGAGAAAAAGAGGACAAAGTTGTGGCAGAGGGATAAAATCAAATACTTTAAAGGTTGTCATGCTGACAAAGATTTATTCTGTTTGGCCCCAATGGGCAGAACTAAGACCACTGGGTAGAGATCACAGGGAGAAGTATTTTGGCTCAATATGAGGAAATGTTTTCTAACAATTAGAGCTATCAAAAAAATGGAATGCTGTTTTCCATCACTTAAAGTATTCAAGAGGAGAAGGCTGAATGATGTACAATCAATTTTTGCTTCAGGTGGGCATTGTATTAAAAGCCTCTGAGGTCCAGTCCAAATCTAAGATTCTATGTTTTTATGAAATGTATGAAAGGGATAAATAAAAATTTAGGGAAAGAAGGCAGTCTCAGTGGTGTTGTGAAAAATTAAAGAACACCAAATCTAAAGTAAGAGCATGATATTTTATTCAATTATCTTCGGATAACAATAAAAGCCTGACTCTGCCAAGAGATTATGTAGAAAAATGGCAACAGGTTATTATTATTTAAATTCTTTTAATGATGAATGGCCTGTCAGTAAAATCAGATTCTTAGGAACACCTCCTAAATTTATTTAGGACTATATTACACCCCTCCATATATATGAGATATTGGGGTAATATTAACTCTCTATTCATAAGGGAATATAAGTGGGTGTTAATAGGCCACCATTAGTGTTAATTCAAGACATCTGAAAGTAACTTTCAAAAACAAAAAAATAATTTATATTTTTAAAAGAAAGTGACACACTTTCCCGTTTCCAGCACTGCAGGTGATATTACCCGGGTACATTCAACCTGATGGGGTGACCAGGGGACAGTCAAATGTATCAATGAGAAGGAAGGGTCAAATGTTGACTGATCCATTAATGAAAGATTCATTTCAAATATTCAGAAGCAGGCTTCCAGCAAGGCACTTATTTGTTCACTGTAGAACTTGCCAGAAAGAGAAATGAAGAGAGAAAAGAAAATCAAAACAAAACATCAAAGATCTGGAAAGTTTGCAGAAAGGAGAACCAAGAAACACAAACTTAAAACACAACTAAAATGGAAGTGAACTTAATTAAAGAGGTGGGTAACATGGCCAGAGCAGGAGGCAAGAAGAATGCTGATACAACCTCTGAAGACTGGAAAAATATCCTCAATTCTGACCCACTGTTTTTTCTTTTAAATTTCTGCAGCTGCTACCCCCTTCTCCTTGATACAAACACTATTTGGTTCCAGCTGGGTGTTAGAATGTCAAATATAGGAGGAAGGTTTGTGTACACAGTATTTCCATTTTGCTAGAAACAAGAGCTAAGAAGTTTCACAGGCCATCTTGCAAAAGAGCATGTTCTAGACCAGTGAATTTTCTAGTTCAAGAGAGTCTAGAAAAGAATTTCCTGAAGCATTGGGAACTAAGTGGGGTGGGGGTGGGGCTGCACCACTTTTCTCTTGGACTGCCAGTGTCTTCTGGGTGTTCTGTAGCAATTTTATTCAAACTAGTATTGCTTTGGTTTGGGCAGAGTACTTTAGATTTTTAGGCTCAAAAGGTCATGGGAATTTAAATATGCCTTCTCTTCTCCAAATAGGATACACATTTCACGAGTTCTGTCCCAAAGAAATCACATTCCTAAATGTCAACAAATGAACCTGGGCTAAAGATGTGTGTCATTTCTCCCCCATCTGAATTTTGGAGAATAAATGTAATTTTATTGTACATGTACTGAAATGAAGTCAAAACTGAAAGGTTCCACAGATATCAAAATATTCACAACAGCATTTATTCTGATAGCAAAACACCAGAAACAAAATTGCTTCACTTCAGTTGAAGAATGACTTAACAAATTGCAGAAAAGAAAAATAAGGAAATATTATTGTGTCCTGAGAATCAAGGGACACAAGAAATTCAGGAAAAAAAAACCCACATGGAAAGACTTGTATCAATGCAGAAGAAAGCAAACCCAATAGAATAATTATCTATATGTAATAGATGTATGTATATGTAGACTATAACCATGAAAATTGAGACAACACTATTAAAGGCAGCTGAATTCAGATTAAACTCGGTAGAATTTAATTCAAACAAATTTGGAAAAACCAAAATTTGTCTCAGAGGACAAATGATGAAACATCTCCCTTCTTCTCAGCAGAAAAGATGGGGGAAATGGAAGCCAAATGTTGTATATATGGACAGACATGTCATTGTGTTAATTGGTTTTGCTAGACTGTTTTTCTTTGTCACGATGAAGAGTTATATGAAAGGAGCGATACTCTGGAAATTGATAGTGGCATAAAAAACAAAAGGCATCAAACTTCAAAGATGTGGAGAAGCAGGACAATTTCTGCCAATTAGGGAAATATCACCCTTGGAATATGAAAATTATTCTCAAACTCTCTAGAAACCAGCAAAGTCATTCTATTTCCACTTGGGCCTCAACTTTAGGATAAATCTTGCCCCATCTGATTTGGAGAGAGCCAATGCCACCCCTGAGGCATGTAATTGGAATGGAAAGGCTAAGGTGGCAGTTGTCAGGAGTCTGTAAAAGCTCCCTGAGCTCCTTCTCTGAAACAAGCCAAATAACAGTTCTTATCATACGATGGTGACCGTGTTCATTGTCTCAAACCAACTGTTTGCAGTGAATGGTTGTGGCTCTCAATGAGCCTTAGTTTCATCTCTGCATGTACTGTACCAGATGCTTCCCACATTTAGCCCAGATATAGGTTCATGCCAACAGTTCCCGAGAAAAGAAGGCAAGCTTCATTTCTGCAAGCATGGTGTGAGAGCCCAAAAAGAAACCTGTACCAAGTTTTCTTGCCAAGGAATGTTCATCAAGTTGCCCGAGTTACCATTCTTACCATGCCTTTCTCTCCTTCTACAACCATTTAATGGGATAATCTGGGGCGGGAGAGTGCAGAGAGTGGAGGAGGAAGGGGGAATTTGCAAATAGTCTTTCTAAATGCTGAGTAAGTGGGTGGCTGGCAGCTGGTACTTCCAAGGACATCATAGCAAGTCAGGGTAAGTTTTCAGTTTTCCTATCTCACTCGAACAAATGCTATATTATCTCTTTCTAGCCTTCAACTTTTGGGGCTAGAAGCAAACTTTTTTCACTTGGCTCAGAAGGAAAATAAAAAGAAGTAGCTTAAAGTGATGGAAATTTGAATAATGTGAAGGTCTCGCTTGATGAATTATAAGACTTTTGGTCAAGTTTTAACAAGTCGGATAAAATAGTTGCACCTTAAAACTTCAATAAAAACTTTCCTATGAAACACCTTTCCTTCACAGAGTGAAGACTCTGGAAATGTCATGGAATGTTAGAATTTGGAAGGGACTCCACAGATGATTTAATTCAACCCTCTCATTTGACAGCTGAGGAAACCGGAAGGCCTGCTCAAGTTGAGTGACATGCCTAAGGCTACGCAGGCAGTGTTAGTGTAGTTGAAAGAAGGTAGATGTGAAGTCAGGAAAGATCAAGCTATAGTCCTATTATGCATGCCTTTGAACAAGGTACTTTGCTAACTCTCAATTTCCCTAACTGTAAAATGAGGAAGGTAATATCTGCACTAAGTGCATAAGGTACTGTCACAATCATTGCAATTGCTGACGTGGCAGTTATTTTGATAAGAGATAAAACTAGGACTCAGGTTTGACCATCACGGGACGCCCCGCCACCTCTGAAGCCTGCCTAAGTAAAGACAGAAACTAGTGGAAGTTCCTATTCTGCCTCTTCCTAATTAAGTTGCACTGATTTTTGAAACTATACATCTAACAAGGCATAATATAATTGACTCATTCATTCATTCAGAACCTACTATATACCATCAGGGGCTTCTAGAAACTACAAAGATGATGAATAAGGTATAGTTTCTATCCTTGTAGCACTTACTCTCTAGTGGAGAAGACAAGAAATGGGCAAAATTATCTCTAAAATAAGGCAAAATGTGCTGTGTGCCCCATGGGAGTTAAAAGTTAAATGTTATAATTGGGTAGAAGAGGGATAGGCCATTTCCTCTGAGCTCTGCAGCCACTGACAGCAAATCACCCTCTTCTCTCCACATTTTCACAACACTGCTCTCCCTCCTGCTTTTTTTGCTACCTCTCTGATCTCCGCCTCTCACTCTCTTTTGCTGGACTTTCATCTGAGTCAAGGCCACTAACTATGAGTGCCCCCCAAGCATCTGCCCTGGGTCCTCTTCCTCCGAAACTCAACTTGAGTCTTGAGATTCAACTCAAATCTTACCCTCTGCACGAGGCCTTTCCCAGAACTCCTCTCTGCCCCAACCCACTACACTGCTAGAGTTTTCCTTCTGACATTATCTCCCATTTTCACTAGATATATATTATAGGTAGTTATTTGCATGTTCCCACCCCCATTAGAAAGTGACTATGTTTTCCCCTTTTTGTGTTTCCAGTGCTTAGTCCAGTGCCTAATATATAGTAACTGCTTAAAAAAGGACTTAACTAGGGGTAGCTAGGTGGTGCAGTGAATAGAGCACTGGCCCTGGAGTGAGGAGGACCTGAGTTCAAATCCACCCTCAGACACTTGACACTTACTAGCTGGGTGACCTTGGGCAATTCACTTAATCCCAATTGCCTTGCCTTCCTCTCTCCAAAAAAAAAATGCTCAACTGACTGACTTCCTAATAGGGAAGGATATGCAGCTCAGGGAAGAACCACAGAGAAGGCAGCACATCACCCAGATTTTGTAAGGTGGGTATTATTTAAATAGGTAGAGAAAAGAAAGATATGATTTCTAGAAGAGAGATAAGGCTTGAGAAAAGACAAAGTTAGGGGGAGGGAGGGAGAGAGGGAGACAAATAGAGAGAGAAGAAATGGAAGTAGTGTCAGATTTTATATACTTGGGCTTAAAGATCACTGCAACTGCAGTTATGAAATTAAAAGAGGTTTGCTCCTTGGAAAGAAAGCTATGGACAGCACACTAAAAAAACAGAGCACCACCTTGCTGGCAAAAGTCCATATAGTCAAAGCTATGGTTTTTCCAGTAGTAATGTATGGCTGTGAGAGTTGGAATATAGTCAATGCTTTTGAATTGTGGTTCTGGAGAAGACAGAGTCCCCTGGACAGCAAGGAGATCAAATCAATCCATATTTAAAGAAATTAATTCAGGCTGTTCATTGGAAGGTCAAATACTGAAGCTGAAGCTTAAATACTTTGGGCACATAAGAAAAACGACAGGACTCATTGGAAAAGACCTTGATGTTGGGAAAGATTGAAGGCAAAAAGAGAAGGGGGTGGCAGAAGATGACTTAGATATTGTCATGCAAAGGACAACACAAGCTTGGACAGAATCCAGGAGAGAGTGGAGGACAAAAGGGCCTGGCATTTTATGGGCCAAGGGATTATGAAAAGTCCAACACAAGTGAAAGGCTGAACAACAACAACAACAAGGTCTCTGCCAGCTCTAAATCTATGATCCTATAATCTTGTTTTGGAGATAGGTCCATCATTCAAGTAAGCCTCAAGATAAATCCACAAACCCACAATCCACAACAGTATCATCTTATACAAAACCAGCTGGTCAGTCAGTTAGTCAATAAGCATTTATTAAACACCTACTATGTGTCAGGCACTGTGGCAAGTGCTGGGGATACAAAGAAGGGCAAATGACAGATTCAAGGAGCTAAGTGGTGGGGATACAAATGTAATAAAAAAAGGCATTCTCTGCCCTCAAGGCACTTTACAACCATATTGAGAAAAACTATACACAAAGAAGCATTAGAAAGGGGGCAAGGTGAAAGTGGCATGGTTTGGAATGGGAAGTGGCTGACTTGGTCACTGGCATATAGTAATAACCTAAATTCTCCTTCCTTCGAGAGTTTTTTTTGGGGGGGGGTGGTGGTCAGGCAATCTGGGTTAAGTGACTAGACCAGAGTTACACAGCTAATAAGTGTCAAGAATCTGAGGTCATATTTGAACTCAGGCCCTCCTGACACCAGGGCCGGTGCTCTATCCACTGCACCACTCAGTTGACATTTATTATATTATCCAGACTTCTATTAATTATCTACCAGCCTCTCTCTAAAGCATTCTCCCATCTCAAAGAATTCCAGTACCTGTCTCGAGTCTTTTCCTCCAGTGTGAACCCTGCCCTCAATATATGCTGCCTCTACAAATACCCTGGCTGCCTAGTTTTTCTTTCAACTTCCATGATCTACATTTCGTTTCCTCTCATCTCCTCAAAGTGGTGGTGAACCTGCTGATTTCACCACTAACAATAACTATACTGACTCTATAACCAGAAACTACTTCTATTATCCACAATTCTGAAATTCCTCTTTCCCATCATAATCTTAGCCTTCCATCTCTCCCTCTGACTCATTCATCTTTGATTTGGGGTGTCCTCTGTCCCTCCCTCATTTCTTAGTCTTTCATCTCAGCCATAGCCTCACTTTCCTCTTGTCAGTATTGACCTTGTATTGAGTATATATTGTATATAAGTATATCAATACTTGACCAGTATTGACCAGCTTAACTTCACACTGTTCTCCTACCCCTCAGATCCCTGGTCTGCTCAGACAAACCCCAAGCCTGGGTTACTCCTATTATCTGTCCTCTCTATTCTCATTCTAATGATTTCCAATTGTTGTTAGAGGAAGTCACCTAACCATATCAAAAGGGTCTATGGCCATTAGGTAAGGTGATTTGTCATTTAATTTCAACAGGTCACTCCTCATTGATTTACACTTCTCACTGCAGTTATTCCAAAACTTTTCGTCTTTTATCTCATCCCTTCTACCCACTTGCCCAACGAAGAGGTCCTGCGCCTGTTTTGTAAACTTGCTCTTCTCCAGATACCTGATATTGAGATGGCCTACTCCTATCATCACTGACCTAAGCATTGATGTGGCCGTTCTCTTTGTACAATTCAGCCTGTTTGTGCTAGAGAGTCTCCTTGGGTAGTTTGCTTCCTTGATCATTTCCTCTCGTTCACATCTTTCTCTCCTCACCGTCTAGTCATTTCCTTGAGGCCCACAAACACCTGCCTATCTCTGACCTCACCTTAACTGAAACTGCTCTCTCCAAGGTTATTTACCAATGATCCGGTATTTGCTTTGAACATTCAGTAGTTTTTTCTCCCTCAGTCCTCATCCTTACTGACTCCATTACTCTCCATTCCCAACACCCTCTCCTCTTGGATATGTTCTTCTACTTTGGTTTTATACACTCTTCTTTCCTGATTTTCCTCTTATGTGGCTGTTTGTTCCTTCTGAGTCTTTTTCATAAATTATAATCCCTATTCCCCTAAGTTCTCTTCTGAGCCCTTTCCTTTTATTTTTCTATGCACACTCCCTTAGTTATCAAATCCCATGGTCTCGAGAATTGGATATGTGCTGATTAATGCTGAAATCTACGGATCCAGCCCTTATCATTCTCTTGAACTCCAACTGGGCATTATCAATTGCCTAATGAACATCTCCACCAAGACGTCCCTTCAGAACCCTAACAGGGCAGCAAGGTGGTAAAGTGGAGAGTGTCGTCCTGAAGTCAAGAAGACCTGAGTTCAAATTTGGCCTCAGAAATGTCTTAGTTGTGTGAGCCTGAGCAAGTCATTTAACCTATTTCCTTCAATTTCCTCAGCTGCAAAATGGGGATAATAATAGCACTTACCTCCCAGGGCTGTTGTGAAGATCAAATGACAGAACAATTGTAAAGTATGTAGCACAATGCCTGGCACACAGTAAGTGCTATATAAATGTTAACTGGCTAAGCAGCAGCAGAGTATAGCATGCTAGACCTAGAGTCAGACATTCACTAGCTGTGTAACCTGGGGGTGAGTCACTTAACCCTGTTTGCCTCAGTTTCCTCATTTGTAAAATGAGCTGGAAAAGGAAATGACAAACTACTCCAGTATCTTTGCCAACAAAACCCCAAAGAAGGGTCACAGAGAGTCAGACATGACTGAACAACAATAAAATTTATTATTATTACAGCATGTCCAAAACAGGAATCATCATGGTTTCACTCTAAACCTCTCTATTTCTGGTATGGATACCACCATTCCTTTAGTTACCCAGTCAAAAACTTCAATCATCTTTAAGTCTCTGCTCCTCATCTTATCCTCCACATCCAATCAATCACCAAGTTGTATCAATCTTTTCTCTGAAATCTCTCTCTCACCTGTTCCTCCCTTTCCCTTTACATAGCTACTGCCCCTAGTTCAGACACTCAATGCTTCTTGCCTGGATAATAGCCTCCTAATTATACTCTCTGCTTCCAATCCCTTTCCATTCCAATCCATCCTCTCAATAGCTGTCAAAGCAATCTTCTGAAAGTATAGCCCTTATCTCGTCACTCCCCTGCTCAAAACACTATAATGACTCCTTATTGCCTCTAGGACAAATATAAGTCTCATGTTTAAGGCCCTCAATACTATAACCCTCATCCATTCTGGCTTCTGAGCAGTGTGGTAGAAACAAAACAAAGCATTTAATGACAAAGGACTTGGGCACAGTTTCCAACTCTGTTACTTATTACCTCCAAATTACTGTCTGTATAACAATGGGTGAGTTATTTATCCTCTCTGGGCCTCAGTTTCCTCATCTGTAAAATGAGAGGATTGGATTAGAGGGCTGTTAAGGTCCTTTCTATTTTAAAATCTATGAGTCATTACTTGTCCCATCCCCTGCCTCATCATATACTCTACCTAAATTGCCCTATTAATGATTCCCCAAACTTAGAGCTCCACTTTCTGTCTTCTCTGCCCAATATGTACTAAAATATATTCACTCCTCATCTTGGTCTCCTGGAATCTTTAGGTTCTTTCAAGTTCCAGGCTCAAAGGTCACCTTCTAGGTGAAGCCTGTCTGCATTGTCCAGTGGTTAGTATTATCTTCCTCCTCCAATGGCTTGGAATTTCATTATCTCTGCCTGTGCTTTGTGGCCTAGTACAATGTAAGCCCCAAAAGGGCAGGGGACTCTTCATTTTATTTGTTTGTTTTAAATCCCCAGGCCTTGGCCAATGCAGTTACCAAATAAATGTTTGTGGCTGAATAAGAACTTTAATCAGGAAAGATAAAAGTATACAAAGGTTGTAATCAAAGCATTAAAAAACTTAAATAATAGGATTTAGACCTGGGAGGGAACTTAAAGATCAGCTAGCACAATCCCCTAATTTTAGAGTGAGAAAATTGCAGCTCCTAGAGAAGTGATTTTCTCAAGGTCACCTAAGTCAAAAACAGGTCCTCAGACTCCAAACCCCGCACTCTTTCCTCTTACACCAATTGGTACCCTCTTATGAATAAGGTGAACAGGGATTTGGTGATGAAATTCTGGGGTAGGTAACTTGGAAGCCTGATACTCAGGTCTTCTTGACTCTCTTCACTGTGTCACCCAGCTGCCTTTTAAGAAAATTAAGAAGGAAGCGCTACTTTATTCAATGGCTAGTAACTATAAGGAATCTGTACTCTCAAGACCGGTTACAAAGTGATAAGTTAGGGGATCAATGAGTTTCATAGGGTTATAAAGAATTATTTGTGAATGAAAGAGTCAGTGGTAGAGGGATGGCTGATGAAGGGAAGTTCACAGTGTAAGGGAGAAATCTGCTACTCTTGTGAGGTTGAACTCTCTTCTATTATCCCTTTCTACCCTTATCTGACACAGATTTCTAGACTAGGTAGCCATGGGTCTGATCCAATATGATGTCTTTGATGTTCTTTTTTTTTTTTTTTGAGGGGAGAAGGCAGGGCAATTGGGGTTAAGTGACTTGCCCAAGGTCACACAGCTAGTAAGTGTGTCAAGTGTCTGAGGCCAGATTTGAACTCAGGTCCTCCTGACTCCAGGGACGGTGCTCTACTCACTGCGCCACCTAGCTGCCCCCTAATGTTCTTATTTCTTATAAATTCCCATAAGTTGAGGTTGGATTTCATAGACTCCTGTGTCTGACAGTGACTAAAATTAAGCTTCTCCCTGCCCCATATAAACACTTACAATAAAGTCAAAGGCTCTTTTAGTAAAGATAAGAAAAGCTGTGCAATACTGTAAATTCATAAACAAGTTCTTCCACATCTAAGATTTTGTATG
This sequence comes from Phalanger gymnotis, assembly GCA_028646595.1. Taxonomy (NCBI): domain Eukaryota; kingdom Metazoa; phylum Chordata; class Mammalia; order Diprotodontia; family Phalangeridae; genus Phalanger; species Phalanger gymnotis. The sequence continues at coordinate 75,179,999 of CM053624.1, read as the reverse complement.
TGGGAGGTTAAAGCCCGCACATCATTATTGGTTGATCCAAAAGAAAAGTAGGGCTTTGGGCACGCTCCCAAGCCCTTTCTGTAACTTGAGTCCAGTGAACAACTGGGGGAAGACAGGCCATATTCAAAACTCTGGAAATACCCTGTCAAAAGCACAGCAAGAACCCAGTCAGATGTTTGCAGCTGGGGCATTTGTGGGATTCATTCTTCTCCCTCTGGGTTTGCTTTGCCTACACAGAACTCATAGCCTGGGTTACAGAAAAGGAGTCATTGGGTACATTCCTTACCTAAAAATGCTATTAGAAATACTCAAGGAATGATAGAACTATGTACTGACGCCATGAGATGCTTTCCCCCGCTGCACATGCTCACTTTCCTATGCCGTTGGGGAGTTTGAAGAACACTGGTCTTGGCAGCCAAGACTGAAATGTTGGGATGTGGTTGTGTCAGCAGGACTCAAATGTGAAAAGGGCTGTCTGGAGATAGGGGGAGAAAACGCCAATAATGAGCAAACAGTCTTCAAAAAAGCTGATAACAAGAGGACAGAGTCAATGCTAGAGGGCAGCCCAGCAAACTTTTATAAATCATTATTAATTGCCAGAGCTCAAGGAAGGAAGACAGCCTGACTGAACTGGAAAAGCTATCTCAGGCGACGTCACAGCTTTCTCTGGCTCCTGGGCTGCAATAAGGCTCACTCTCTACGGTTTTTTTTTTTTTTGAGAGAAGTGCTTTGTTTTCACTATCTGAAGCCATTGCAGGTAGCCTCAAAAAGCAAAAACGATTTAAAAAAAGATGAAACCTATTTGGAAAAATAAATTATTGGAGCTGGAAGTGCTGGAATGCGCCTACTCCTCATTGCTCCCTCCTGGAATCCCCACCCCTCTTTCAATCAAGGCTCACATCCAGCTCCATCATCAAGAGAAGACTTGTCCTTAGTGCTCCCCAACCCTATCCTTGTAATCGATCATCGAGCATTTACTAAGTGCCTGCTCTGGGCCAGGCAATGTGTTAGGCACTGGAGACACAAAGTATTTGAGTAAAAGCGCACCAAGTACAAAGTACCGAGTACAAGAATGTAACAATCCCTACTCGCGAGGGGCTAAAGAGCTAGTAACTTTGTACTTATTTTGCATACATTTTCTAATTACTTTGTAAAACACTTTTAAAAATGATCACCAATCTGTATTTGTAAACCCAGGTAGTTTCCTCTGTTGGCACATAAGCACCTGGAAGGCAAATACCATTTTCACTATTACCTATGGGTCCCCCAAGCCTAATTCTGAGCCTGTAGAGAGGCCAATGAATTAATGAGCACTACAATCCAGGCACTAGGCCACGTGCCTACAATACAAATACTGTGAATTGATCCTTACTTAGAAGGTACTTACATTCTAATTGCTGAGATGTAGACATGTGCGTACACGGAATAAATAAAAAGCAGTTAAGAACAAGGTAGTTTGAGAGAGGGCACACTAACAGCTAAGACCTTATACAGAGGTTGTGCTTAAGCTGCTTCTTGAAGGAAGAGAGGGATACTAAGGGGTGGAAGGGAGGAAGTAGTGCATTCTAGGAATGAGGGACAAGCTGAGAAAGAGACAGGGGTGCCCTGTGTGAGGACCAGACAGAGGGCTAGTTTAGCTGGGTAACAGTGTGGGTGGAGCAGTGCACAATGAGATTGGTGCAAGGTTACATAGGGCTTCAAAAGCTAAACAAGTATTTTTATTGTGGAGATAATAGGAAACCATTTGAGTTTATTGAGTAAAGGAATGACATTGTTTGATCTATGCTAATAACTACATGGAATTTGTAGCTTCAAGAAGTGCTTGGGCAGCAATAGGAAGAAAGAAATGGGGAGGGATTTGAGGCAGAGAGGCTAATGAGGAGGCTGTTGGAATTATCCAAGGGAGAGGTGATAAGATCCTGAACTATGTGAGCAGAGAAAAGGGACTAGTGTGTGTGTGTGTGTGTGTGTGTGTGTGTGTGTGAGAGAGAGAGAGAGAGAGAGAGAGAGAGAGAGAGGAGGTAGAAATGGCAAGATTTGGCAAAGGATTGGTTGGATACATGGCATAAGGGAGATTGAGGAGTAGAGAAAGGATAATGCCAGGCTTACAATCTAGCAGACTGGCATCTGCAATGCAAAATAATCTTAGAAAGTTGCTTGGGACAAAGAGAGTTGTTCCTCATTGCATAACTTGTGTGTCTATATGTCAGAGAGGGAATCTGAACCCAGACCTTCCAAGGCCCTGAACCCTGATTCCAAGGCCAGCTTTCTAGGCACTGTCATGACTGCCACTCTGGCATGGAAGATGCTTAATGAATATTTGTTGAATTGAACTTAATTGAAGGATCACCTAGCCCAAATCTTTGATACTATAAATAAGGAAACAGACCAAAAGGGGGAAGAACCTTAACAGAGATCTTACACTTCAGTTCCTTACGATAACAAAGTACAAATCCTTGCTGTATTGGTGACACATCTATCATTGGAGAAACTTTCTTTTAATCCCCCATAGTCCCTAGACTAGAACAGGAGAAACAGCAGATGCTCAGTCATTGTTTTCTGAGCTGACTGTTGGCAGCCAAACAGAGACTAGGTAGAGCCCCAGCCTCCTCTCATTCACGGTCTCTTTCCACGGGACTACTCTGGCCCTCGGTATTTGTTTCTGATAAACGATTAGAACTATCCAGGAATAAAATGGGCTATCTCTGGGAGGTAGTGGGTTCCCAGCTCACTTCAAGTTTTTTTTTTAAGCAAAAGCTGGATTACCCCCTTATCAGGTATGCAAAAGCAGGGATCCTTTTTCAGGGACAAGTTGAACTAGTAAGCTTTTGGGATTCCTTGCAACTCTGATATTCTGTGGTACCAGGGAAAGGCTGTTAAATGTTGAAACTTTTCCCCAGACCACTAGTGGTCCTCCCATCTATTAAACTGTCACTTTTCAAAGAAAGTCAAATGTGCTTATCACAAATACACCTTACTAGAAGAGTAAGAGAAGAAGCCTTAGTGCTACGACCACCATTCATAAAAGACAAATTCATCTCAGCTGGAAATTGCTGAAAATCAAACACTGTGGGGTGAGCAGCTGAAGATGACAGCGCTCTTGGTTAAAGAGCTGCAGTGGGCAGGGATCCTCATTAAGGCAGGGAAATGGTCTAGGGAGCAATACTGAGGAGTCAGGATTCAAGCCATGGAAAATTCCCAGCTTTCACTTAGCACATTTTTCATTGCACAAGGAAAGGGGGGGAGAGCTGTGGGGTAGGAGGCTGAGAAGGTAGAGGTGGAGGTTGGGCACTGTTGCCTTCATGAAATAAAAGAATCTTATTGTAACTCAACGAGAGTGAATAGAATTTGACTTTAAGTGTTGTGTATGAGCGTGAGTGTGAGTGTGTGTGTGTATGAGAGAGAGAGAAACCATACAACTGTATAGTATTTTAAAAAAAATTACTGGCATTACAACACCTAGAAAGGGAAACAATTTATTTCTTTCCTTTTCCTTACTTTAGCTGAAACAAAAGAATTCTTGACTTTTTTCCCAAATCTTTTCAGTTTACCCTCTTGTCCCCCAATGCAGTTAAGAGCTGTGCAGGGAAACTCAGGATTGCTTTGTGTGCTTCTGTTTTACATATGACACCAAGGCATATGTTGGACCTAATCATGCACAGAGAAATTAAGTTCCTTGAACTTCCAACTTTGCAAGCCTCACAAATATATGGGTACTCTGCCCGACCAACCCATTCTCACCAGAAAGCTTTGGGACACATTTATTTTTTCCAAGGTTTTTCTAGCTTTTCCCTTGATAAATACAAAGCCTCTCCTCTGGCTGACGCAGCCCATTGTTTCCCCTAGGATTTATAACTCAGATAAGGGAAATGGTACACAGTAGGGTTGGGAATGGGGGTGGGATTTGCTACATGTGAAAAAAATGCAATGTTTTCTTTTGCATTATTCTTCATATCTGAATTTCCAGAAGAGTTTGGAGACAACCCCTCTCAGGAAATATGTATGGAAGCAAATATGCAGCCACAAGTACTCTAAGCATCTGAAATACAATTTTTTCAACTATTTCAAAGACTTCCCTAAACCTTATGGAGGTGAGGCATCGATCAGAGTCCAACTCTCCCAAGGGACATCTGTCTTGTGGCTGGCAGTGAGGAGAAAGGAAACCTATGAGGCAGCATGGCACAGTACAGAGGGCACTGGACTTAAGTCAGGAAGACCTTGATTCAAATCCTGTCCCAGACACTGGTGGTATGAACCTGACAACTTACTTAACTTCTCTGGGCTTCCATTTCATCAGCTGCAAAAATAAGAGTTGGATTCAATGGCCCTGAAGGTCCCTGCCAACTCTAAATCCCTCCATATAATATGCTTTCCCAGGTGACTGAATAGATAAGACAACTCCCAATGAACTCTTAGATACTGCCTCTATTGTACTCCTTTAGAGAAACTTCATGTCTTGCCCTATGCACACCCCAAATTTTACTGTGTTTTTTTTTCCACTATGAAAATTGATCTAGCCCTCCTCATAAACTCTTGCCTTTGGAAAGAACTGGAAGCAAAGGGGCTTTTCCATCAATCAAGGAGTGGTAGAACAAATTATGGTATATTGAACATAATGGATACTATGGTGCTGCAAGAAATGACTCAAAGAATGGTTTCAAGGAAACCTGGAAAGACTTGTGTGAACTCATCTAGAATGTTAGGAAAACTATTTATAACAACAACATTGTAAAGACAAGCAACATTTAAAGACTTAAAGAACTCCAACCAATGAAATGCCCAATCCTGATTCTGGAGAACCAGTTATGAAGTATGCTACTCACCTCCTGCCAGAGACAGTGCAGGGACTCAGGGTATAGATTAAAACATTTTTTGAATGTGGCCAATGTGGGAAATTGTATTGCTTGAGTATGCATCTTTTTTTGTTACAAGGATTTTTTTTTCTTTTAAATGAGAGTGAAGAATAAGATGAGAGAGAGAGAAAATAGATTTTTTAATTGAAAAAGTAAAATATTTAAAAAAAAACCTTGCTTTTATTTCAGGTGATTAAAAAGTGCTCAATTGAACTAAGCTTCACCTGGTTTGGATCACAGTTTGGTCAAATATTTATTAAGAACTCTGAATCAAAAAAAAAAAAAAGATAGAGAAAAGCAAAGAAAAATCTGTATCCAGATTATTTGGAAACTCAGAAAAGATGTCACAGCCCCTGCCCTAAAGGAACTTATAAGCTGCTAGCAGAGACAAGATGACATGCGTGGCAATAAGAGAATAATTCATTCTTACTGTTTCAATGATACAGGATAAGTTCTAACCTAGTAGGGAGTCCATTGTTAGAAACTCTCTTTTTTTTCCTTGGGGTTGGTAACTTGGGAGGACATTTTGCTTATGATCCCACAGACAGTAACTTTCTGTCTTGAATAAATCTCCTAGGCAACATTATGCAAACATCTTAGCTGAAGTTACAGATTTGAAACGCCCGCACACTATTGTGTGATTTTTCTGAAAATGTTTGGAGGGAGGGAATGGGAATGTTTCTGTAAAAGCTTTTCAATACTCCAGAGTACAGCTGGCTAAACTTCTGGCATAGGACCCTAATGCTAGGGGCTGTAGGACTTAAAACCAGGACAGTGGTCTCATTTAAAGGATTACAGATGTGCGCTCCTCTCTCCAAATTTTTCCCTACTCCCCAGTTGAGTAAGTGTCTATGACCTGGTTCTCAGCAGACCCTTTGGGTAACATCCCCATGGAGGTTCCCCACCCTTATCCCCAGTCAAAGGGCAGACAACTCCAGTCCACAACTTTAGAGAGACCATTCTATTGGGCCTCAGGAGCCCTGGGCCTCTCTCCAGCTTTCTTGTCCTTAGTCAGCCATAAGCACAAGCTGCCAGAGTCCAGAACTTATCCTTTCTTTAAGGATATGGAGGAAAAAAAATAATGGGGCTGACAACCATCCCAGCTTCCCCATCCTTAGGGAAACCACGGAGCTGGAAACAGACTGGAGATCAGATGCTATATCCTGAAGCAACACTTTCCTAGACAGATGTTTAGAGAGCTATGTCTACTTTAAAAAAAAAAAAAGTCCTGTAGGGCCAAGAAGGGAGTGGCATTCATAGGCAAGAGTATGCCAAATAGTTGTTGCAGGATTAAGGTCTGTCACCAAAACACCATCAAGGCCCTGAGCGAAGATTCATATTCAGTCTGGGGCCATGCCAACTTACTCAAGCAAGTAATTAGCATTTTTAAAGGGCCTACTATGTCTTAGGCCCAGGGAATACCAAAATAAAAAAGAAACAGGCCCCACCCTCATGGAGTTTACTACTTTCAAAGTGCTATACCATTTTGGGGTTGCTATGTCTCCCAAAACAGGAATGAAGTTGAACCTCAGTTTCCTTATGTTAAACATTTTCAAAGTCTATTTGGGGAGAAAACAGAACCCCAGTATTAGAGATCTAGAGGTGGAAGGAATCTTGGAGGTCATCTGGTTCAATCCCCTATTATAAAGATGAGAAAACAGGCCCAGGGGATAAAGTCACACAGGCAGTAAAAACAAGAATCTCAGATTGAGCTGAATAATTGTGATACAATTGGCTGTGGTAGTTTTTTCAGGATAACCCATTTAAAAGGACTAAGTGCACAAAGCTTCATTTCACCTATCAAATATTTACCAGTTGCCTACTCCATGTCAAAGTACTAAAGCAGATCTGCTTTATTCCTTATGTTCAAGCTATATGACCTAATTTTAACAATATAAAATGAAACAATACTGGGGATTAAGGAAAGGGAACAAGCATTTATTAAGTACCTACTTTGTGCCAGGAATTGTGCTAAGAACTTCATTTTATCCTCACAACCTTGTGAGAGAGGTGTTATTATTATCCCTATTTTATATTTGAAAAAAAAAAATGAAGCAGGCAGAGGTTAAGTCACACAGCCAGCAAGCATCTTAGGCTTGATTCAAATGTATGCCTTCCAAGCTCCAGGCCCAGTAGTCTATCCACTGCACCATCTATCTGCTTAGAGATATCACAAGGCAGTGTCTCGTTCCCATACAAGCTGTAGTTAATGAAATGGCTTTTAAATATCTTGTAGCTCTGTGAGTTTCTTTTAGAACTAGCTCATCTATACAACGAACTCTTCTTCTGTTAAGGAACTAACAAAACTACCTTCGCCCAACAACGAAGAGCTTTTAAAAAGGTCTTTGTGAGAGGGGGGAAACCAACACCCCGACATTATAAATTTAGATAGTGATATTTAGTCTTGAACTTCTGTTCTACCCAGAACTGTCGACACTCAATTAAAAACACACACAGTAACTTCAACACTGTCCAAGGCTTAAGAATATTGAAAACTTTAAGAAAAGAGAAATGTGGGAAAAATAGCAGACCACCCAGGCAGAACCAGCCACAGACACAGGAGCTATCCAAGGTTTCGGCCCTCCCTTGAAGAATCACCACCCACCCTGCTAGGAAATCAAGATGGGGGTAGAAGGAGAGGGAGAATGAGGAGGACTGCCAGGGAGGACAGATAGCCCCCAAGTTGTCCATACCTTCTCAAAACCTCCACCTGCTGGCCCTTCATGTGGCAGTAAAAATGAAAAATACAGGGAGTGATTCATTCATTTGACAAATAAATGCAAAGAAGATGCAATGTCATTAGACACAAGAAGTTACTTAATCTGGGTATTTTCAAGTATTACCAAGAAACATCACACATATCATGGTCACAAAAGTGAAGAAAAATTGCTTCCTCGTTAGCCTTCAAGTTTGTTCTGTACTACCCTAGCTCTCAAGTCAAATGTTTCTGAATCAACACCTTTCTTGATGGCAAGGAACCTGCTATTGTAACTAATCCCTGGTGCTCAAAGTTTCCAATAAAGGATTAAGTAGATCTGAATAATGTTTCCAGATTGCTAGGAAAGAAAGCCATCCAGAGAAGAAGGCATATACCCTAACTTAGTAAATAAGAGAGTGCTAGATTTAGAGGCAGATGATAGGGATTCAAGGCACTGTTCTGCCACTTACTAGTGATTTTACCTTTGGCAAATAATTTTCTCCCCCTGGACCTCCAATTTCTCATCTATATAATGAAAGGAATGCACTAAATGATCTGTAATGTCCCTTAGAGACCTGATAGTCTATAATTTTATGATTCTATAGAATGATTTTGGACTTAGTGAGAAAGGCACAGATTGTAATTTGCAGATAATTAGATTCCTGCCACCTCAGGAAAAATCTAACTAAAACATCTTCAATGGGAGGAAAAGCATTGATACCTCAAATAAAACATAACAAACAACTAACAAAGACTGCCCATTGCACTGATGTAACTTCCCCAAAGCTGCAAAGAGTCTCAGCAAGGAATTCTAAGAAAGGAATATTCTTTCCCTATCCAGGTATCACCTACAGAGAAGTTGTATGCTGGATTTTAGCAACACTGGAGAAATGCCCTTGCTCACCCTGACCTCAAATATCTTCTTATCAATGACATCCTTCAGAGAAAGGGAGGGCCCTTGTATTATAGCTAGTGCAGAACTAGACATTGCCTATGAAACCAATGCAAGAGAAATGGTAATAATTCTGTAGGTAAAGATGACCAGGTATCAGTTTCCATGATCTATAAATGAGGTGAAATAGTCTTTGCAAGGAAATGCTGAATAACATTTGACCCAAGTAAGCATTTATTAAGCCCTACAACAAGGCAGTGTGCAACATTGTTTTCTTCTGTTTTCAGCAGATACCTTCCCAACAAAGAATAATTTTATATCTTACTTTTGAAAAAGCTCCCCAACTTCCCCAACAAGGAATAGCTCAATTTTAACAGTGGGAAAACTTTGGAATAGCCATTCAATTATGTCAGCATCTCTGCAGATTAGCTATATTTTTATATGAAACATCATCACTCTGGACCCACTAATAAACATTTGAAATGTTTCCCGGAAAAGCTGAGATTTGCGATAAAATAAATGCATTTTCCAGGACACTGTAAGAAGCATTCTATGTGCAAACAATAAAATTGATTTGTCATTATCTTATCTGTTCTCCGAAATTTGGGAATCATAGAATAGGTAATGGTCCATTGATTTGGAAAGCATCTAAATCCCATGTGCAAAAGTATCTAGCTCTCAAAGAGCACGTTCATAGTAGCAGAAACATGTCAGCCTTAACACTTTATCTGCCATACAATTGGGGGATCCCCAACAAAAATTTCTGAAATTGCTTCCTTGTAAAATAAATGGTTTTAAGTGGTTTTCCAAAGAGAGCTGTGCACCTTACATGGGTCCCTAACAATAACAAAAATGCTTAGATGATAAATCGAGGTCTCCATTTATACTGCAAAGGTTCATTGTTAACAGCAATGGAACAGTAAGGTTTGTAGTTATGATCACTGGGCTTTTTTCATCAAAGCATTCTCAGTTCTTTGCCCATAATAGGTACTTAATACATGTTGATAATCTGAACAAAAAACCCTGGGAAGTAGAAAATACATGCTTTATTATCCTTATTTTACAGGAGACAATATTGGGCACCCAGAGCGACTAAATGATTTGTCCTTTGCTACCAGCTAGAAAAGACAGGATTCAAACCCAGGTTTCTAAACTAAGGAATCAACTCCACATTGCTACAACTAAAATTTCTAAAGAAAATTCAACTTTCTCACCCTATTAAATATTAACAAAATCTGAAGAGTGAGATTAAAACATTAAAAATGTTTTCTTAAATGAACACCATATTTCTCTACTATAACTCCTTAGAGAGTAGGAATCAGATGGGGCTAGAAGACTCTGGGTAGGAAGAAAAGATGATTTCATTGGTTGAGACTTTATGGAGCTTTGTTTGTTTTATGTGGCAAGTACTTTTTTGCTATCCCTTTGTAAGAAGAAGAAGGGAAAAAAAAAAGAATCTTGATACTGGCCAGGAATCTTGATTTACACAATCTGGAAGGAGGCTGCAGCCAGATTCCTAACCCCCTTCCCACTGTCTGCCTTCTCAATAGCCATTTCCTTCTGGGTAATGATAAGAATCCTGAGGAAAAAGCTATTAGATTCAGTTTTGGGTTTCGGGGGGGGGGGGTGAGTTCTCCATAAAGAAGTCACCATTTACCTATCTATTGAAAGGATGGTGAAACGCCATGAACCTGCCACCATGATTTGCCATAGCTCTGCCCTATCTGGATAGCAACTCCCTCCTAAACACTTTCCTCTACTTACAATAAAAATAATAACAGCTAGCATTATGTAGGGCTTTTGGTTTTCAAGTGCTTTACAAATATTATCTCACTTTTTTCTTCACAATGAGAAAGAGAGAGAGAGAGAGAGAGAGAGAGAGAGAGAGAGAGAGAGAGAGAGGGAGGG
>CM053624.1:75139049-75169548 GCA_028646595.1 Phalanger gymnotis | reverse complement strand
ATTATCTCACTTTTTTCTTCACAATGAGAAAGAGAGAGAGAGAGAGAGAGAGAGAGAGAGAGAGAGAGAGAGAGAGAGGGAGGGAGGGAGAAAAGAAGAGGGAGAGAGATTCTTTTCATTTCACAGATGATGAAACAGAGGCAAAGAGAGGTTGTGACTTGCCCAGGTTAGTACAGCTAGTCAGTGACTGAGATAGGAATTGATCTCAGGTCTTCCAGACTCCAAGTCCTACACTCTATCCATTGGGTTAAACACTTGGTCTATTGTTCTTATTATTAAACAAATCTATTCTAAGTAATGTCGATAAGATTCTCCTACCCACCTCAGTCTCCCCCCCCCCCCCCCAGTTCTTGGGCAGATCTTTAATTGAAAGCCCTGGAGGGCAAGTGCTCTCTGCGTATAGCTTGAATTGTACAGTCCTTGGCACAACCCCACACAGGGATGGATAACTGATAAAGGCTTATAATAATGAGGAACTAATTAAGAGGAAATTGACATTAGAGTTGTTTATACAACCCACTGGTGCAAAGCAAAGTTGCCATTTAAAATTTAGGCAACTGGAGGCAGCTAGGTGGTGCAGTGAGTAGAGCACAGCCCTAGAGTCAGGAGGACCTGAGTTCAAATTTGACCTCAGACATTTGACACACTTACCAGCTGTGTGACCTTGGGCAAATCACTTAACCCCAATTGCCCTGCCTTTCCCCCTCCAAAAAAAAAATAAAATATAGGTAACTGTTTGGAATCCTTTTAAATTGTCCTTAAAAAGACACACCAAAACAAACCAACAACCATATTGTACACATCTAATCACCACCCAATCACTCTGTCGACGTGTGCCCTAGAAATCAATTCAGCCTTCATGAGTCCACAAGAGAGAGACACATCCAGTGAAAACCAGGGTTTATTTATTAAAACACCAGTAAATTGCCTGGTTTGAACTGTCAGTACAGAGAAGGACATCTCCAGATAATAGTTTGGCTCAGAGGCCAGTCCTCCTTTACTGAGGTAACTCATTGTATAGTTTATGTCTGAGTGTCGTTTGTCTCCCCTAAATCATAGTGTGAACTTTTTCACTGCAGAGACTACCTTGTCTTTTCTATTTGTTTCTTCAGCAGTTAGCACAGTGTTTTAAACATAATAAGTGTTTAATATGCTTTTTCTTTCATTCATACCAGGTCTGCTCCCAGGGAAAACACTGGAGTGGGGAGACCTAGTTAGTTTCAGCTCTGCCACTAACTAGCCACATGACCTTGGAAAAGTCACTGACTGCATCACCTCTTTGGTTTCTTCATTTATATAAAAGGAGTGAGTCAGATTATATTATCTCTAAGGTTACTTCCTCACCTGAAATTGTATGTTTCTATAATGTTTAGAAAGTGTTTTGTAAATGTGTGAAATGCTATTTTGCTCTGTAAATATCCCTTTGGAAGACTAGTATCTGAGAACTGGAATAAGTTCACATTGTGATTATTTCAGTCCTTTTTCTAATACTCATGAATTCCCTCCTTTTTTCTGTTTTCTCTCTGTGTTGAGCCATCCTCTCTTCAATACTGTTCTTTGCTTTACTCACTGAATCAATGGCATCTTTTCTGTGACACTAACCCAGCCCAGAATGATGAACTGATTTCATTTTCGGGGACTACTCTGGACTCTCTCAGAAGGACCATTGTTTCCTTGTAATTTGTCCAAAGCCTCCATTTAATGCTTGCCTGCAAGTGTAGATGGATGACATTCATCATTTGGAAAATTTGCCAATAAAAGGGATACAGCTGTTGAGTTAGAATGGCATGTGGCTGAAAATTGCTTATGGACAGATTTCTTTGCTAAATGGTAGGTAGTATATTCCACTGATTTTTTCCTCCAACTTGTAATGCCAGGAAACCAATGGCATATCTTCTTTCAAATGACCAGCCTCTCACCCCAAGGCTTAGGTATCATGTAACATATCATATCATGACACAAGCATTGCAAGTCTCTGTCATGACTAAGCAGCTGCGGCCACATAAGATCTGTAGTGCTGTTACTATTTATGTTGGGAAAGGAAATTGGAAAGAGCTTTATAATTCAAATCAATCAAATAAGCATTTATTAGTTACTATGTGCCAAGCACTGTGCTAGCCACTCTGAGAACACAAAGATAAAAATTAAGTAGTCCCTACGCTCAAGTACCTCACAATCTAAATGTAATTACTACCATAAACAGAACTGGCCCAATGAAAAATAACCAGGACATACCCTTTCTCTAAGACTCCAGCCTTGTAGTCCTCAAAAGCAGTAAAGTTTATTGACTCAACACAAGATTCATGGTTGCGGTTTTTTTTTTTTGGGGGGGGGGTCCAGATGGCAGAATTACAGAATCCTAGAGTTTTGTTGTTGTTCAGTCACATCAGATTTTCCTTAAGCCCATTTGGAGTTTTCTTGGAAAAGATACTGGAATGGTTTGCCATGTCCTTCTTCAGCTCATTTTGCAGATAAGGACACTGAGGCAAAAAGGAGTAAATGACTTGCCCAGGGACCCACAGCTAGTAAGTGTCTGAAGCCAGGTTTGAACTCACAAAGATGAATATTCCTGACTTCAGGCCCAGGTTTCTATTCACTATGGTACCTAAGTGCCCCATCCTAAAATTAAAGGGCATTTTTAATGTCACCTAATCTAAAAAAGGCAGCACTAGTTCTAATGTCAAAGAAATCCAGTTCAAATCTCACCTGTGCTACTAATTATGTGACCTTGGGTAAGCATTCTTTGGGCCTCTGTAAAATGAAGGATGGTTCCCTTCCATCTGTGAACCTATAAATCCTTATCTCAAGCTCAAATACCCTCCATGGTACACCTGACTAGTGGTTACCCAATAAATCTGCTGGTGGGAAACCATTACCTCTTATAGAAATCCATTTCATTTTTGGATAGCTCTTAGTATTAGGAGGCTCTTCGTTTCACTGGATGGAAATTCTACCCATTGGTCACTGTTCTCTCTTTCAGGACCTAGTAGATTAGTGACCAATTAAAAAATTATCGAGTATTACTTGTTGATTAACTTTCAGTTTCTTCAGAAGTATTGGTCAAGTGCCCAACTGCCTGCTCTGTGCCAATACGAGAGAACTCTGGAAAATATGAGAATAGCAGAAGACATAGTCTGTGCTCTAGAATAACTCACACTGTAATTGATGTGCTACAGAAATCTAGGTAGCCATCAACATTCATGAAATAACTGGAGAACAAGTGGTGATCTGGTCATTATAGGCAATAAGTACAAGAAAAGGCAGAGAAGGAAGAAATCTAAGTTCAGAACTACTAGGGAAAATTTTCACAAAGAAGGTGGGGCTTCAAGAAAGAGTCAGAAGATGAATCATCAGTGAAACAAAGGGAGGCTGTGCCAAGCAAGAACAAAGGTAGAGAGCTTGGGATGCTGGCAATATGCTGTAGTACCTCCACAACAGGAAAGCTGGCTTAACTGAAGCATAGCGCTTGTGTTGGGGAACAATCACAGCTATGAGCTCTGGCCCTCTTCTGTCAGGCAGACATGCATGGAAATGAAATTTAACCAGAAGTTTCATCTGTCTGAGCCTAGCTCTGCTCCCTCCTCAATACTACCACACAGTCTTCCACCCTCAAGCGTAAAGTCAGTCTGGGAATCATGCCTGCTCATTTCCACAGTTTCACATTACTTCAGAGGGGCTGACTCCTCAAAGCAACTGGACTCACCAAACATTTGAAATCCTATTGCAGGAGCTTAGAATCTTATCATAGTGGTTTGGAATCTTACATATATGCACCTTTTCCTGCAGTGGTTACTGTAGGAAATGCTATGAACTACTATGAACACCCTACTATGAGCTACTATGAACAGCCTTTCCCAAATAAAGTTGGCATCCCGTTGCTATTTTACTCCAAATATTTATTTTGTGGATTCAATGGGTATGTCACCACCTCCATACTCTTACCTATGATAGTAAAATGGGAGGTATTTACTTAAAGACATCAATGTGGCCAAGGACTGCATCGGATGCCACTGGAGACTGGTGACAATGTTTTGGGTGTGATCTATACTACACAGCTCTTTGATGGTGATAGGTCATTTAATAAACACTGACTGAAGCTGTGGATAAAAAGAGCATAGCCTGAGGGGAGAAACTGTAGGGCTGGAAAGAGAAGATTTAGGTTCTGATATTAGTTCCAAACTAATATGCAGTGTGACCCTGGGATAGTCACTTAACAGCCTGTGCCTCATTTTCCCCATCTGTAGAATGAGAATAGCATATCCCTCCCAACTTACCTCATAGGGATATTATAAGGACTTGAAATGAAACTTGAAAAAAATAAGAGACCTCCCAAAAAAAAGGCATTTTTTGTTAAGTATTTTTTTTTTTTTACAATCACCAATTGAGTCAGTTTCCCTTTACCTTATGATGCAAAAGGCATCATAAGGCAAAAGGATGTTGCCTTAAATCTCCAAGGGAACACTTTCACTCTGGATAGTATAGCCCCAGAAGAGGATTAAATGGAGTAAATGAAAGTACCCTCATGGACATATTCCTAGCTTTGCTGTTGGATTGTAGCACAGGAAGAAGGGGAGTTTGGGAAAGCTATGCTCAGCACCAAGATCCCAATCAGGTCCAATTTACATAAGAAACTGCTAGAGTTTCTCCTTTGGAGTAAGGAACAGCACCTAGATCTGGGGGCTACAGAGCCCAGTCCTACTTCAGTCCATTCAGGACAAGTAACATCCATTCTAACCTTACTCGTAGAGCCAAATTCTGGCCCTGGACATTGGTGCACCGATCCTGTTGATTATAGAGGGATTACAGTGATCGCTGCTATGCAGAATGAATGCATTCATGCAGACAGACAGGCATGCTGGCATGGAAGGGGCAGCATTTTCACACTGAGCTGGAATGAATTTCACTGGTCTGAATGAGTCTACTTTCTTAAGCCTCCAGCTCCCAGCTGTGATCTTATCATTCAACTCTAAACAGATTCACTCCTGCCCAGGGGACTCCGTGGTTCTAATCTACCAAGAGGGCCTGTCTTCTCTGATATTAACTGGTCATAAACGCTGTATGAACTGGAATTAGTCATCAGCTAATTAGCAAGTGATGGCAGTATTCATTAATGGAGCTAACTTTCAGCACCCCCCTCCATTACATTTCCTGAGTCTTGAAATAATAATAATAATAATTCCGTACAACTGCCTAGTGCTTTGCTGTTTTACTGAAAGCTGTCATATAAATTACCTTGTTTGCTCCTCCAGGCCAATTCTGTGAGGACAGCAGGGCAGCAATTATCACTTCTAATTGACAGATAAGGAAACTGAGGCTCAAAGTATTTAAGAGATTTGTTCGATAATCCACAAGCATTTACTAAGTTTTTGCTATGTGCCAGGCACCCTGCTATAAACATACGAAGATTAAAAACCCACATAAGCCCTGCCCTTAAAGTACTTCTCAGACTAGTTTGAAAGTTTTTAATCATTAAGGAGCTTATTTTCTCTCTAAGGAAATATAATTGCAGACAAATGACATAGCCAGTACTGGAACTCAGGTCTTATGACCTCACCAAACTAAAAACCAGGGCAAAAATCAACTTTAAATCTTGTTTCATCTTTCCTTGGCTTTAAGGATTTTAGCTAGATCAATTCCCTGAGAATTTCCAATTAGTGAGGAATAAAATAATTTTAACTTTGCCATTTAAAGAGTAAGCAATCAGAAATATTCAAAGATTCTGGATTACTCAGGATCAAATTCCTACAGCTCCTTTAATAGCCTAGTGGAAAGAATACCAAGAAACCCAGGTTATAGTCCTGGATCTGCCAGGTACTAGTTCTGTGACCTTATGCAAACTCCTTCACTTTTTTGGATCTCAGTGTCTCCTTTATTAAAATGTGGATGATTGTGAGAGCACCATTTTCTCTCACCACTCAGTTAATAGTGAGGATTAAGGAGCTAACTTTAAGAGACATTTGAACTTCTTAGAAGAAAGGAAATATATCAACCTAGTGTATTAAAATCAACACGATTATTATACCCATTTCAGAGAAAGAAATGGTATGTTATGCAGTGAAGAACAACTCTGAAGCCTAATTCATAGTTTATAAAGTGCTTTGAAATCTTCACATGAAAGGGCCTATAAAAGAACAATGCACAAAAGGCAAGTTGTCATGGAATCCAACATTTTAGAACTGTGAGTTTCATGTGGAACCTCAGGAACATAGCAAAAATGAAGACTTTTTACTTCATCATCTCATGAGCTGACAAGATGGGTTAATAAGACAGTAATTTACATGGCGCTCTGCACTTTTTTTCAGCCTTCACCTGAAAAATATCTCCTGGGGGTTTCTGCTCAAACTCCGTGATTTTTATCTACCTGCTCTCAGCCGACATCCAAACAACTGGAGAGGCTCCTGCCTACACTCACGGGACTCGGATTAGATTCAGTTCCCTGACCCTATGCCCCACCCTTGGCAAAGCAGGGGAGCCTGGACAGAAAGCTCCGGACTAGTAACAAAACAAAAACAACCAAAAAATGTGGGACCTAGTCACATGCTTCTGACCTGCAAGGCCCTCTAATCAAATTAGTCCCTTAGAGTCTCCTCAGGAAAGGGATAATAAAATTCAACACTGACTGCCAAGGTCAATCTCTCCTAAATTAGTTGAGAAGGCATATAATTGCTGAGTTTTTGTTTTGTTTAATCCAGACCTGTAATTTCATCACTGTAGGGACTTCCAGCTGCAGATACTCCTCTGATGGCAACCTACAGTCTTAGAGAGTTGCCTGCCTGTAATAAGATGTGACTTGTCCAAAATCACACATGTGGCTTGTGTCAAAATTAGTGCTCGAACCCAGTTTTTCCAGATTCCAAAACCAGCACTCTACTCTCTTCCTCACACTGCTTCTATAATCTGTTAGTTTAAATACACACATATACACACACGCAGTAGAAAGGACAAGGAAAAACAGTGACTATTTCTAGCCGAAATGCATACGAGGAAGTTGGTTCAATAGAGAGCTAGAACTATTAAGAGCAAGGACGAGCCTTTGTTAAGTTGATAATGATAATCTATATACTAGCAACAGATAGTGAACATAATTGCAACAACTTGGGTTCAGATGCTTGCTGTGTGATTTGGGAAAATCATGTAACTTTCTTGGACCTCAGTTTCCTCATCTATGAATCTGGATGTGGTATGGTGGGAAAAACACTAGACTTGGGAGTCCAAAGGCCTGGGTTTGAGTCTGCTACTTGGAATCATAGATCTAGAACTGAAACATACCTTAGATGCCATCTAGTCCAACCCCCTCATTTTTACAGAGGGAGAAACTCTGATTCACCCTTCCCTCACCAATAGCCAATCAGTTACCAAGTGCAGTAAATTCTACCTTTGCAAAATTGCTTGTACATGCCACCTTCCGATGTCTCGCAAAGCTGCCTCCCTGGTGCAGTCCTTCCATCTCATGCTTGGATTAAGCCACAGCCGGCTGGTTGGTCTCCCTGACTCAGATCTCTCCCCACTCTAGTCCTTCCTCAACTCAGCCACCAAAGTGACCTTCCTAAAGCACAGGCCATGCCACTCCATCCACCTGTCCACATAAGATACTGCGACACTGGCCTTGCTGCTGTTCTTCACACAAGGCACTCCATCTCCTGACTCTATGCCTTCTCATGACCATCCCCTAGCCCTAGAATTCTCTCCCCTCATCTCTACCTTCAAGTCTCAGCTAAAGGCAAAGAAGCCTCTCACTGTCCCCCTCAATTCTAATGGTTACCTCCGATTTATACTGGATGTATCTTGTTTGTACAGAGAGGTTTGCACGTTGTCTCCCCTATTTCACTGTGAGATCCTTGGGAGAACGTTTTTGCCTTTCTTTGTCTGGCCATTACCTAGCACAGTGCCTGGAACACAGTAAACAATTAATAAATGTTTATTGACTTGTTGACTGATTGCCTGAATTCAAGGTCAAAGAGGCTGTCTCCAAGAGAAAATGGGAACCCAGGCCCTTTGAATCCAAAGCCAGTTAGTTCTCTTTTCATGAAACCATGTTACTAGATACATAAGATCACCTAAGATTTAATTTCCTCATCTGTAAAAATGAGACTATCATCTTCATTAACTCCCTCCCAAAATTGTTATGAGGCTCCAAAATGTATATATATTGAATATTTTATATATATATGTATATAAC
Source organism: Phalanger gymnotis (assembly GCA_028646595.1). Taxonomy (NCBI): domain Eukaryota; kingdom Metazoa; phylum Chordata; class Mammalia; order Diprotodontia; family Phalangeridae; genus Phalanger; species Phalanger gymnotis. The sequence goes on along the minus strand of CM053624.1, from coordinate 75,161,369 downwards.
TGAAATGAAATATGTATATATTGAATATTACATACAAACACATACATATTATATATATATTACGTACACATATATATATATATACACACACCTACACACACTTGAGTTACTATTATTACTATTATTAGATAAGTCCTGAGAAAGAAAAATTATAGCATCCACTCAGGTTAGTTGCTCAAGGTACCCATCAAGGAAGTTTGGCTCTGTGGTTTATCCTGAACAGAATGGAGGGATTGATTTCCTGGACTAAGCTGAAGCCTGCTCCTGCTGCTGCTGGATAGACAGAATTTCTCAGCCCCAAGAATTCCAACTTGCAAAGCGTGCTTGTGGGGAAGTAAGCTGCATTAACGACACAGCAGAATCTTGTTCAAGACCCACCAGGATCTCTGCCAGTCAGCTGTTTCCTCCTAAATTTTAACTGTTTTCACACTCACTAGTGGTAATTTTTTTTTAAAACAAGTTACAGAGAATATTCCATTCCAAGGTGAAATGTTAAGTTCATTCTCTTCTTGCCTGTACTACATACATGCACTATCATCCAAGCATTAAAACTTGGAGGCAACTATATGGGAATCTGGTGTTTCCTTCCAACCCCCAACTGGCTGATTTCCTACTAGAGTTGCCCTTTGTTTCTCCAAAAGTCTTCTAAATCTTGACTTGGTGGGAAAATATGCCAGCTCCAAGCAAATCACTTCAGAGTCATTCTGAGTGAGACAGCTGGATCCTCTGTGGAATAACATCAATATGACCCTGGTGGGGTCTTAGCAACCATTAGGAGTAAACTGACCTTGACCTGGCACCTTGGAAAATTCCTGACATGGAGTAGGAGGTAAATTAATGTTTGTTTATGGTGAACAATACTGGCTCAATTCTTGTGCACAGTCAGTAGTAACCTCCTAAAACAAGAGAAAAGCACCCACCATTAGAAATTGTCACTCCTCACAAAAGCCTACAGGCAATTGTATATCCACTTGTGTCTGACTCCCAATAAATAATGCCACAAGGAACATTAATTAGTTCATGAGACTGTACATTTAGAACTAGGAGAAACCTCAGATGTCAGCTAGTTTACAGAAGAGAAAAAGGAGGTCCCACGAGGTTAGTTTGTTCAAGTTTACATAGATGACAAGGAATAGAGTAGGAATTCAAACTTAGGTCTTTTGACTCCAGATCTGACTTTGGAAGCAAGGAGAATTTTTCCTCCTGCTCCAAGTAATTCTCCTCCCTACTTGTTCAGTATTGCCAGAAATTTCTTTAAAGAAATGAAGTTATTCTTCTTGGATCAGGGATTTGCCTTGAACCACCAACTGGTCCCTTTCCTGTCTGTGGAGGGGCATTTGTGAAATAATTTGGGCAAGGTTAGGACCTGATAATTAACCAGAGACAGATATATAAGACAGCACCTAAATTGTCACAGCAAACATTTTAGTGTCTTCTAAAACCTTGCAGACTTCTTGGTATTCCCTCTTTCTTCACAACATACAAGTAGAAATTTAAATGCTACTGGAATTATTAATACTGAGGAGAATCTATACAGTCTCCCTCAGTTGCAAGTATGAGAGAATAGAGTGACACCAGTGGGGGGGGGCATTGGAAGGGGAAGCCCTTAAGAGGAAGTGATCTAGGAACCAACAAATTCTTCATCTGAAAAAATAACTACTTTTTTCAAAGTACAAATAAGACAGTGGGTATTCAGTGTGGGAGCAGCACACAGATCCCACAATACTGCAAAATTTGCTTTTAGCCAGGGCTGTTTACAATTATCTTGCACCAAACCAACATCAGATGGGTGGGAGATGGAAGTTGGCCCACTAAGAAGCCAATAGGTCAATGGGAAAAAATTATTTTAGGGAATGCTGATCCTCAGTGTTTGAAGCTTTTAACCAAAACAATGGAAAGTTCTCATGGTCTCCCTGTGAGGATTCCAACACTCCCTCAAATGCAAATTTTTACATGAAGCTTTAGATTGCTGCCCCCCTTCCCCAATCTCCCCCCCAAAAAAACAAACCAACAGCTTGCAGTTGTATGAACACCCTTTTCAGCCTCTGATAGATGGCAAGTATTTTATTACTGACAAGACACTAGAAGCACTATGGTGCTGTAAAAAGAAAGTTGGCCTCAGAATCAGGAAGACGTAGGTTCAAGTACTACCTTTGATACATATTGGCTGTGTGACCCTTTGAAAGTTACTCAAGGTATCAGTGCCCAAAGCAACTCCCTAAAATGATAAATTACAGAAATTGCACTAATCTGCATTGGTAGAAGTTGGTTTTGCTTTTGTTTTTACCAGGAGTCTCCTATGTAGGAGGCCCCTCCTATCTCTAAAACCCTAAGATACAATAAGTATTGCGTTTCCACTTACCTTGCCTCAAAGACATAGTTTCTATGACATGAATTTTACCTATACCATAGTGAGAGATCAGATGCATTAAGTTAGTTATTGGTAAGAATCCAGAATTAGTAAACAGTCTCTTAGCCCTGATAGCTCTGGCGGCCTCCTGCTAGTCCCTGATTAGAACTACTGCAATTGGGAATGACTACCTTCTCTTTCATCTTGAACCTGATGGAGCAGTGGCAGCCAATGAGATTCCACTCAGTCTTTCTTGTAGCACAGGCCATAGAAGCAAGTTGCTTTTATTCTGACTGAGAAGATCTCTGTTCAAGTCACAATGGTTCCCAGATTACCAATTCCTCTGGGAAAAGGGTAAGAATAGCCAGGATCACAGAACTCCAGCTAGAAGTGACCTCAGAGGCCATCTAGTCCAATACCTTTATTTTACAGATAAAGTAACTAGAATCCAGAGAAGTTCAGTGCTTTGCCCCAAATCACACAGGTATTAAATGTGATTTCAGGTATAATTAATCAATGATCAATGCCTGGGACCAGGATGGGCAATGAAGGTCTCTGGAGTGAAGCAGAGACAAATTACTTGAACACTATAGGAAGGGTTTGAAAATCCCACCCCTTTGTTAAAATCCATTAGAATCTTTGAGCTTTCACCATAGTCAATGTTTATGCGGCTCACAAAGTAAGTAGCCAAATTAAAGCAAGTTACAGGGAATATTCTGGGGTGTGTGTGTGTGTGTGTCTAATTTCTAGAAAAGAGTAAAAAAATGTTCTCCATGGCTGTCTCCTCTGCTCCATTGTGCTTTATACCTAAGGCAAGCTGCCCACTCTGCACATCCATAATCTTGGCTAAACTTTTGAGTCCATAATCTACCAGAACACTATAATTGAATACCAGTCTAGGCCAGGAAATCTCTCCGCTCTTGACTCAGGACAAAGGAGGCTATGACTCAGTTAGGATGAAAGGACAGAGACCTGGGAAAAAGGGAGAGAAAGCCCCATGTATATGTATATATAATACTCGAAATAAAGAAATTGTTACATCATGAAACCTGCTTGGCCTTAGGCATAATTGTGAGACCTACTTAATTGTGCTGCCAATCTAGCCTCTGAGACATGACTCAAAAATGAGTTTCGTAGCTCTGAGTGTTTGCTGCTTCCTAGGGAGCAGAGCAGAGCTGCAATCCAGAGATTCCAAAGTATGAGAGTCATTAGCCAGGAGTGCATACACATGGGTCAGCCGTATAGCCATCCAAAAGTCCACTCAACCAAGACATACTAAATGCTGAGGGCACATAATCCACTTTCAATGAGATGTAGAGCCCCAAAGTAACCAGCAAAACCCCATGTAGTTAACAGTTACTTGGATGCCAGATAAGGAGGAAAGCTCCTCATCTGTCAAAAGAGGAATTCAAAACCTGTCTCTACCACTATCAGCATGACTTGAGGCCAATCACAACCTCTGGAACTCAATTTCCTCATCTGACTGGTGCTTTCTATCTATGTGATCTTGGTTGGGTGAGCCATTTAACTTCACTGGAACTCAGGATTCTTTGATGAAAAAGGAGGGAGCTGGGCTCCACGTACTCTACAGTTCCTTCCTGCTCTGAATCCCCTGATCCTTGTTTTAATAGCTCCAGTGGGAAATGATAATAATTTGATCCATATTTCTACCTTGTGATGTTCCACACTGATGTAATGGTAAAAGCATTGGTCGGTCAGAAGACCAGGAGTCAAGTTCCAGCTCCCGTACTGATTTGCTGTGTGACCACGGTCAAGTCAATCTTTCTGCATCCCAGCTTTCTCATTTGTAAGATGAGACAGAACCAGCTTAAAGAAAAAAATGGGTCTAACAACACCTAACAGTGTCTATGCTTCCAGGATCATAAGGAGAAAAGTGTTTTATAAATCTTTAAATGTTAAAGAAATGCGAGCTGGGAAGGAAAAATAGGCAAATGGCAACTCGAAAAGCTGAATGACCATCAGCTGGCTCAAAGAGTACTTGGTTTCGGTATACATCATATACAGTAACGTGTATTGTTTATGACATGCTACATAATAAAGGGTGTTTAGTAACTTTTTGTGCATAATTCTAAATTGCTAATTTCATAACTTCAAATTGCTCTACCAACAGTGCATCTGCGTGCCTTATTTGCCCCTTCAACATTGGTCATTTTCCTTTTTTGTCACCCTTGCCATTCTGATGTATATGAGGAGATCTTGGAACTGATTTAATTAGTGATCTGGAGTATTTTTTCATATGGCTACAAATAACCTGGGTTTCTTCCTTGGAGAACTGCCTATTCATATTCTTAGCCCATTATCAATTAATAAATAAATAACAAAATAAAATAAATTGCACTAGTTAGGCAAACAAGACTTCTTGAAGTCCCCTTCAATTCCCAGGTTCTAAGATTCAATCTCCACTTATCTGAAGAAGCATTACCATTTTGGATGACACATGTTTCATACGTGGCAGAAGACATTTGCCCCATGAAGAATCCATACGCCATGGGGCCTATCCACCTAATACCAGAGGCCCAAAGTATCCTAGAAGCCTTCCCAAAATACAGCAGTTGCATTTTTGCAAATCAGCTCAATATGCTCTAAGACTAAGGACATCAGATAAAAGAAGTCAGTGAAATCCCCCAAAGAATAAGCTCATTCAAAACACAATCTCATTTTCCCATCTGGGGACTTGAATGCGGTCAAAATGAATAAATTCTGTTGTGTAAGGACAGGGAAGTCAAAGAAGGGAGGGAAAAGAGGGAATAGGCAGGAATGGCAGCATTCCCGCTTGTTCAATTACACTTATTTCTGGGCACAAAGAAGAAACAAAAGAAATAAAAGGCCAAATCCAATCAACCTAAATATGTCAGAACTCCCTCATAGAGCTCTGGGAAACCTAGTAGAAACAGGTATTTGGAGTTCTAATTACAGAACCTGCCAACAGCAATTCCACCCTAGGTCTTTCAGTTTCTTTGTAAAGGAAAAATCTCTTTAGCATGGGGTAATTAAAACTTATTCTTCAACTCAGGCTACAAGAATCTTCTCTTCTTGCATAAGAGACCAGGTAGCTGACCCTTCTTAGGCCAAGTGTAAACCAGGGGTAAAGCTAGAGTCAGAGAAGCTGGATTCAGATTTTACTTCTGAAGCTTATTGACCATGTGACTTTGAGCAAGTGACTTAATTTTCCCTGGGCCTTATTTTCTTTAGCAGTAAAAAAAAAAAAAATATGGGTTGGACTAGACAGCCTCTTTCTACTCCTATTGCTATGATCTTCCTTCAGAGTATGAAATGAAGTCAGTTTAAAATTAGGACTTAAGTCTAACAGCTATGAATGTATTCCTACATCCCAACATACACAGAAAGAGAGGAGGGCACCTCTGTAGTTTGGCTGTAGGGCCTGGGAGCTTGCAAATACCCGTGTGCAAGAAGAATTACATACAGAGAATATGTTATCGTAAAAATCACACAGTGGAAGCCATTGTTTTAGGGCTGGAAACATTTTGCCTCAAATCTAGCAAGGCAGCCTAGTTAGAGAACTGGCTTCAGAGTCAGAAAGCCCCAAGTTCAAGTCTTGTCTCTGACATGTGATGGCGGCATGACCCCCGGGAAGCTCTCAGGGCCATGGGCAATCTCTAAGACTCTAAGTTTCGGAGAAGGTGCTGGCCTGCATTGGTAGAAGTAGTTCCTCATGATGTAGTTGTAGGTCTGGTCCAAAACAACAACAACAAAAGGACGAAAGTACCTTGAAGGCTAGAATTGTTTCACTTTTGTCTTCCCACTGCATAGCACGATGCTTTATGCCAAATATTTAACATATGTTTAATTTGATAGAAGTCCAAAAAATCAGGACCAACAATTTTTTAACTTTCAAGGAAAGGAAAGGGCAACAAATTGCTCTAGGACATTATTTTATTATAATTATCTCACCCATATACAGAACTTTAAGGTTTGAACTTTACTCACAACCTTATGACAAAGAAAGTGTTATCATCCTCTTTTTACAGATGAGCCACCTGAGCCTCAAAGAGGTTATCTTACTTGCTCAGGGTCAGTTCTCAGTGGTGGCACATTTAACAACTGGCTCTCTGGGAAAGAAAAGTATAGACTACACAATTTTGAGTTTAATCTGCATTATTAATATTTTCTCCACCACTCTCTTAAGTCTAGACAGTCATCAAAACAGTAAATCAAGCTCTGACTTGTAGCATTTGCTGATTTCTTAGGTGTCAATATTCACCCTGAATATTTAACAATTGGCTAAGTTAGAACTGGTTCTAGCATACTGCTGGGAAAATTCCACATCCTGGCTCTCCAGACTCCAAGTTCAATGTCCTTTCCATGCTTCCTCGTGGGAAGAAACATACCCTGCAAGTTCTTAGAAAAGTACTAAAAAGTTCTTCCAAGATGGTTCTTAGAAGGAATTGGGAATATCTTACCAGGATACTTTCCTGGGGAGAGATAAGGCATAATTGCTAGTGGCTTTCACTCCAATGGTCCTCAGGTTTTTCCACTACTGGGAGCTAGAGCTAGGTGTAAGACCAGCTAAGCAACTTCTGGAGTTACCAGGTGGGCATTCACTGCTGCCCAAACGTCCTGGTAGTAAAGAGGATCACTTGTCTATTTTCGAGAATAAAACATGAACACAAACAGGTAGAAGAAAATGAAATACCCATCTGTGGTTTGGGGCAGGATGACATAAGAAATATTAAGGGCCGTGATGAAAATCACCAGATATAACTTTAACCTGGCACCTGGAGTTCGTTGAGACAGAGCATCTTTTGATGGGACCTTAGAGATAGATTCCAGCTTCCCCACTTACACTATGAGCAAATACAATTCCATACAAATGAGTCACAGTAGGTTGGCGGCCCACGATAACGTACCCCATTTCTCTATAAACACTTGATTTTATTCATTTAATAAAGGTCTTGCAATACTGTGATTTTTCTATCCCGAGGTCACAAAAAAGTAAACAGTACAAGTTATTTCTAGAGGAGGACTTTATTTTGCTGTGAAATCTTAAAAGATTCCATTAGGACCACCAGAGAATCAATTCCTTCATCCTAAAGATGATGTCAATTCTAGCTTTTCATTTTTTTGTTTCCTAAACAATAACAGAGAGAGCATGGCACAGGAGGTAGAGGACCAGCCTTGAGGTCTGGAAGATTTGGGTTCAGGTCCTCAGACACATACTAGCCAGGTGACCATGAGTACGTCACTTAACCTCTTAGGACCCCAGCAATTCATCAGGACAGCAAAAGTACAAATAATTGTACTCCACATCAGCAGAGGGCATTTCCACACTAAGAATTCTCAACCCTGATGAGATCACAGGTTGGGTCCCCAAAAATAAGAATAAAAAATTCCCTGATATCAACAACATTAACATTGAACTTCAAAGCTTTCAAAACACCTTACATACATTATGTCGTTTGAGTGAATTTGATGAAGTCTAATTACTATTTCCTTTGCTTGTGTATCTCTACAGGTTCCCATCCAGCTTCAAAACAAGGAGAATGTTTCATCAGGGGTCAGGACCATCTCTTTTTTTAAAAAAAAAAAAACGGTGGTTAGTTATTTATCTATATCATTTGTTAGCAAGTAGAGAAAGCCAGGACTGCCAAAAAATTAAGTCAATTAGGAGATAGCCATGTTACAGGTTCTGAGTACTCAGTTCCTATTCATGAAAATTTATTGGCTCAGAAAGACTTTTCAGAAGAGATACTAAAGTGAGGAGGCATTTTGTATTCCCCGTGGTGGCCAAGACAAGTGGAGCAAAGACTGATACAATCACTTAATTGCCAAATCTAATGGCCTTTTCTTAATCCTCATCCTTCCTGATGTCTCTGCGGCATTTCAACACTGTTCATCCATCCCCTCCTTTGCTGGGATACTCTTCTCTCTGGGTTTCAATGACACTGCTTTCACATGGCTCTCTTCCTACCTGTCTTGTCACTTGTTTCCAGGCTGCTTTCCTAGATCTTCATGCATGTGGGCCCACTAAATATAGATGCCACTCAATGCTCTGTCCTGAACCTTCTTTTCTCTCTATACAATCTTGTCATCTTGGGTGGGTTCAATTACCCTCTCTCTGCAGGTGACTCCCAGATCTACATATATCATTCTAGCTAATTCTGCATCTGCTGAACTTTGTGCTTTTCACCATACTCATAATGAAATGCTAGGTTAGGGTTTCTGGACATGGATCAATCGTTATCTTTCCTACATATTTGATATTGACCCTAGTATGGTCTAGCCCCGTATTTTCAAACTCGAATTATGTCTGCTTTAATTAAGCTATTTTACATTACTCCTTCCTAAGAGTCTGTGAATCCAATTACACATTCCTCCAGAACAAAGGACAGCATATAATGACTTGGGAAACTATAAGCAGAATCCTCCAAAAATGAGTATTTGGGATCACTGGTTTAGCCAATGGAAAACCCCATATGTCATGACTTCGCACCTTTACTAAGCTCGAAGCACTGAGAAGTTTCAATTCTGATTCTTCTGGTCTTCAATATGTTGTTTGCACTGAGCTGATAACAGATTCTTTTTTGGCTTCATGATGAGCAGAGACTAAAACAGCGTCTGCCTGTAACCAGCTCTGCAACCACTGCTGGGGTGGACTGTTTCAATGTATGGAGCCAGTCAGGGGCTCTTCCCAGCCTCCAGCTGCCTTTGAAGTACAGGGGAGGGGCTGACTGGAAGAAATGACTATAGTCCTGGGTTTGTTTATAGAACTGCAGATCCAGGGCTTCTGTTGGGGTCTGGCCCTTGATTCCTTGAAGTGAGAGCCTAATCCTTGAGCTCCCATGGAGACAGATGAATTGGAGAGAGATGAATTGAATGAGACTTGCACTTCTAAAATCTGTTTTATATAGTCCAGCATTGTGTTGATGGTGCTAGTCTATCAGACATAATTGCCTACTATATGGTTTTTCTACACACTGCACCATCTATTTATTTATGATACAAGGTGAAATCTATCAAAAGAATAGTAAGTGATAGAAAAATGGGAGAGAGGCTAATGCTAGTATTAGAGCTCAGAGTTATGTCCACACTGAGTAGACACAGGGCAACACTTTCGGCTACAAGCCTAAAATATGCCACTCACTGCATCTAGGCTACTCAGAATGTGTGCCAATTCTAGTCAATTTTTCCTATGCCCCTTACCTTCAATTCTTTGAGTATGGTGGCTAGATTCTCTCAGAAGCTGATTAGGCTTGTGTTTAGATAGAATTTCCTATTCCTGACCTACCAAAGGATTGGAAGTATAGGTAATGGGTGATTTTGTAATGGGACCAAATTTGAACATTCCTGACAAAAAGAGAAAAGTCAAACCCCCAAAGCAGATATATTTGGAAACAACTGCTCCCTTGCCTTCCCCACCCTCCCTTATTATTCAATACAAAGAATACAACAATGGTTTCTAAGATTCATTCAACCAAGCAGCTCTATGAGGAGGATTAGTAAGTATTATCCACATGTTATATCTTTGCATTAGTATTATCCTCTCCCACTGGAAAGATCAAGGCCCAGAGAGGTTAATTGCCCCTCCCAAAGTCAAACAGCAAGTTAGTCACAGAGGCAAGCTTAAAGCCAAGCCCCAGCTTTGTTACTTAGCTCAAAACAGAATCCTTCATCCACCGCATCCCACTGCACTAGCCAAAAGGTTGTCTGGTCAGCTAGGACAATATGCCTAAGGAGAGTCACTATAATTGGGCTGCTAAAGAGGGCAGAGAGATTTGAATACTCACAAGTAGAAACCTGCAGAATCCTTCTGTGTACCATCAGACAGCAACACTTCTGTGCTGGAACAGACAGAAATAACACTCTAGTCGAGGTGACACCCCACAAGTGGAGGCCTAGCTTTCAACTCTTGAACCTGGCTTTGAGACTTTAACCATAGGTTGCTGAAGCTGGGCATTCCACAGGAATGTATACCTTTTCCACCAAGAACAGCATCTATTATGATAGTTCATGATGAGGGAGGCTCTAATGTTGTAGCTGGAAATTTCAGCTAACAAGCTGGAGACCTTTGTACCAATGCTGACTCTGCAAGTAACTCTGAGAAACATGTCAAATGTCTTGTGTCTGAATTTTCCCCCTCTATTAACTAGAATCAGACCACTCCCTTTCTCTTTCCCACAGATATGAAAACACTTTTGAGTCTTTTCATCAAAAGACATGAATATAGCTGTTAGAAAGGGAGCTACATGTCTTTAGTTTTTTGGAAGGCACACGGGATTTGGATCCAAAGGACTGATACTGGAATACTGGCTCTGACACTTTTTATGTGACTTAAGACAAATCTCAGCCTTCATTTTCTTCTCTGTCAAGTGAGGATGTTGGCTTTTTTGGACCAGTGGTTCTCAACCTTTTTACTGTCAACATCCCTTTACACTCTTAAAAATTATCAAGGACCCTAAAGAACTTCTGTGTATGTGGGTTATATCTATTGATAATTACTACACAAGAAATTAAAATGCCTTGGTATTATTATGAAAATAATTTGACCATGTGGATTCCCTGAAAGGGTCTTGGGGACCACCAGTGGTTTGAAGACCATGCTTTTGAGAACCACTGGTTTAGATAATTTCTAAAGTTCCTTCTAGCTCTAAGTTCTATGATTTTTTTTTTTTACTTCAGAGGTTTCACTGATGAGAGCAATGGACCAGATTTTCATTATATATTATCCATTTTTACATATGCATATATATGTACACACATATGTACACATATTTGATATGTGTGTGTATGTATACACACACACACACATAATATTCCATTATGTTTCTTCTCAACTCCTTTTTGGGAACAGCTTTGCTTAACCTCTCTGTGCCTCAATGGACCCATTCCTAGAAAAGGTATGAATGAAGCGCTGCATTTTAGAAGGCTGCTTCAGACTGAGCTAACTCTCCTTGTAGATACTCTGATGAAAAAATTCTTGAGAAGCAAATTCCTCACACATCCTACTCCATACTCTTCCCACTAAGTCGGCTACTTTTAAGCTCTTAACAGGAAATTTATTTTGTTTTTAAGAACTCCAATCCTAAATCATCCATCTGACCTTACCTCCCTTCCCCCTTCCACCCACACATCTTCCAAAACCAAGCTAAATGAAGCTTCCTTTAAAATCACAGAATTGCAGGACTAGAAGAGCATCTCTTCCAATGCTCGTTTTTCAGATGAAGAAGTTAAGTCCCTGTGTTGTACAGTGATTCGCTTAAAGTCACACAGCAAGTAAGTTGGCAGAATTGGGACTAGAATCCAGGTCTTGCCAGCATCACCTGTTAATTGTTCTTTCCACACCACAAAGCTCCATGCCTTCCCCCTTTCTCAGGCTCCTACTGCCACAGCCAATGCTCTCTCAAGCAACTACCCTCCTCTGCTTTGGGAAAGAGCCTCCCCTTTCCCCTGAAAGAACATTACATGCATCCACAAAAGTTTGTAGAGAAACATTTCCCATCATTAAGAGATTTAGAAGAAAATTGGCACAGCTTACTAAACTTTGAAGCCTTCTCTCCCCTACGCCCCCCTCCCCTTCCTGGTCCTTTAATTGTGTTTGGAACTAGTGAGGTTCCCAGAGTCACCCTCCCCTTTAGAATAACGGGAAGATCCCAAAGTAGAATCCCCTCTCCTGACCTTCCTCCACCCTCTCTTAAAGCAACCGAAAGCTGACCCCTCAACATTTCTATTTAAAGGCAATGCTTTGCTAGGGCACCAAGTGATCTCCCACACAAAAAAACTTCAAAGTCCCAAGAGCTAAGGTTCTAGTGCAAAGAATGAAGATTTGGCCTTAATGCTATAAAGACACAAAACCCAAGACTGTTGAGGATTTCAGAGTACCCACCTTCAGGTTTGTCATTAAAAAAAAAAACCATGGTTCCTACAACCTTGTTTCATGGTTGATATTAACTGAATATGCTAATATACTCAATCTCTCTTTTCAGATTTGAAAGAATATGAAAGGGTTGAAGAATTCCTTAACTTACTACCATTTTAAAGATTGTGATCTATATCTATATATAGATATACACACATATATAAAGGGTATATGAAAGAAAACTTGAATGAGGAGAAAACTGATGCCTCTTAGAATGGGAGAAAAAAAAAAGCCCGTTTCTCCTATAACTGAAATGGCAATCAATACCCTACCCTCACCTCTTCTGTCTTCTTTTGAGACTTTCACTAAACATGGCTCTTGGCATTCCCAAAAGGAACTATGTGGGAACATTAGAGAGTCTTAACTAATATGTCTTTTTAACCTAGTCCCGTAACTGAATAGGTACAGCTTCTTGGTAGATGTGTAACCAGATTAAGAAACAGAAGCACATCCATAAAGATACTACATTCTTTCAGGAAACCATTGCCCAAATTAAAGTCAATTTGTTTCAATTATTCAGGGCTTCATTTCAAAACATGCTACAATTTTGGTTGCCCCTAGCTGAGGCATTCCAAAGCTCGGCCAAGAGATAGCGAGTCATTAACATCTGGCACCAGACAGAACTCCACAGCTGGAAGAGCAGTAGGAACCAAATTTCTTGATCACGTGATACAATTCTACCCAATGAGCTCAAATTAATTGAAACAAGGCTATAACTGTATGTGTTATAAATATGTAAACATAAAGAGGAAAGGAATCTTTTTTAGTTCCTACAATAGAAGCATAGGATTTAAGCACCACAAATTCTTAAGCTTCTTCTATGAGAGCACAAAGCAGCAAATTTGGGACACAATAGCATTTTAAAGACTTCTCAGGATTATTCCCTGGAAAGCTTTACTTCTCTAGGAAGAACAATTTACTTTGTTTACATTTGTAGAATATATTATTACTCTATTGGAATAAAATGGGGGTGAATCAATGTCGATTTTAGTAAGAAAAACTTTCGAGGCAAAACAGGCTCCAAACATCCCCTTCTACACAACTCATGGTATGTAACATCACTGCGAAGTGCCAAGAGCACACAAACACACACATAGTGGAGTGCCCACAGCAAGGGCAATTTGAAAAGATCAGAATAGACATTCAAGAACAGAACTCTATTAAAACTGGAGCTAAGGCTACTCTGTGAAACCTAAAAATTACAGAATGTATTTTAAGAACATGAAGGAGATAAGGTATTCTGTATGTTGGGACTTCTTAATATTAGGGAGAGGAATGAAGAATTTAGAAACAAGCCAAGGCATTTAAATATCTAACAATAATAATAATTAATAATTGCCACAAATAGTAACAATTCCTCCCTATGACTCTTCCATATCATGTGATAAGCACATTGAGTTGTTTTTAATTTAGTTGTTGTTATAAACAAGCCTGGTCATTCCACAGCTATTCAGGCTTACCAAATAAATTGCCCTCCAATCTGTGATAAGTAGGAGGTTCTGGCAGACACAGCCAAATCAGGGAGTTCCCATAGGACTGCCTTCTCTTCCATTTAGCTCAGGTAAAACTGTTCATTTGACACATTTTCGAGGTGAAATGATACTACCTGTCAGGAATACGGTGAGGAGTTAAATGTCTGCCAGATGTCCCAAGTTCCACAGAGGAAAGATGTAAATAAATAGACCATTAGTGTTATAAAAGAATGATAAGCACAGTTAGCAATTCTACAGCCTTTTAAGGTTTGCAAAGTGCTTTACAATACGTCGTTTGATTACAAAGTAATTTGGAGATGTTTATACATGTGTGTACATGCATATGTGTACATATACAGACATACATATACGTATATGTGTACATGTATATACACACCCACAGACACTTGGGGTGACTCCGGTTTCACAGATTAGCAATTAAAGTATCACATCATTTAAGTTACTGTTAGCCAAGAAAGATATAGCAAGATAAGGAAAACCTAAAAACTCCAAACTGTGGTGCCATGTTAGCTAAAACTAAAATCTTTTGTAAGATGACTGGTTGTGTTGGCTAGACACTCTCTAAATGGTTTTCTTTGTGCCTCTGGGAGTATTTTATGCTCACAGCAGAAAAAAATTGTGGGAATATACATATATATGTATGTATGTATCTTTAAGAATACTTAGTTATCCAGTCAGGGGTCAGGCAACAGCCATTCGTAGGAAATCCTGACAATATTTGGGCATTCTGAAGAGAAACCACAAATATTTTTCTGTGCTCTAACTTAGAAACAAACATCTTGTATATGAAAAAGCAGCTTTCAGTCAAGAACTCGAAAACCCTTAACTGCATGCTCATTTTCATTTGTCAGCTGGGCAGTGTCAGACTTTTTTCCTTACAGGTAGGGAAAGAGGCCTAGAAAGAAGTTTGGTGACTGATACAAAGGGCAAAAATAGGTCATGGGATTTAGTGTTCAGAGACCTTGGAGATCATCTAGTCTAATCTCCCCATTGTATGGATCAAGAAAACTGAGGCTCGGAGAAGTTAAGTGACTTGTCTATGGTCACACAGGTTGTAAACAACAGAGCCAGGAGGTAAATCCAGGTTGTTTGATTACAAATCCAGTGGGTTTTTTTCCTCTCACTACAACATCCTGGTTGCCCGAGTCACTAGCAAAAAAGAGCTGGATGGGGCAATATGGATATGAGGAAGGCTACCAAGAAAGCTAACAGAAAGAAGACATAAGATTATCAAAGGGCCAGAAGGCAAATGCTTCTAGCTATTCATTGAATCCGAGAACAGAACCCAATACACTCTATTCTCACTTTTT
The DNA here is from genome assembly GCA_028646595.1 of Phalanger gymnotis. Taxonomy (NCBI): domain Eukaryota; kingdom Metazoa; phylum Chordata; class Mammalia; order Diprotodontia; family Phalangeridae; genus Phalanger; species Phalanger gymnotis. Next base: position 75,146,321 of record CM053624.1, on the reverse strand, counting down.
TCTGATCTATTGAATCTTCATCTATTTCTAAAGCAAAAGCCACTGCCTTCCTATCAATCTTAGGAAGGAACCTATCTATGCCCTCAGATGTTCTTACCCTTCAATGTTCCTTACAGATCTGAACACCAAATGTAAACATGCAGTTTGTAGGTGGTGTAGGGTGACAAGCTAGGGTTAGGGTAGAAACTCTAAATAAAAAATGCCCATGTTCAGTAACTAGACATAACCGCCTCTGGGGGAAAGTTCATTTGGAGGGTACAGTGAGAGTGCAATCACACAGGGAAAAGAAGTCCCCAGAATTGGACCCTGCCCCCAAATCCCCAAAGGATTGTGGGGCACAGACACTGGAAAAAGGTCACCATTGTGAGAGGTGCCTCAGGATGACTCCAAGAGAACAGCAAAAGCAATGCTTAAAGCTATCCGTAGCAAGCAAGCCACCCTCCTACCCACTCCACTCCACCCCAGCACCCTGGGAAATAGGGCTTTAAGGTTTGCAAAGCATTTTACAAACCTTATCTCATTTTATCTTTACAGCAACCCTAGGTGGTAGGTGCTATTATTTATCTATTAACTATATGATCTATTATTTACATATGTATATATATAATTTAGCTATAGATCTATTAGCTATACAATATTATATATTATTTTACAAATGAAGAAGGCCAGATAGACAGTAGTTAGGTAACTTACTGGGGGTCACATAGCTAGTGTCATAGTGACATGAATTTGAACTCATATCTTTCTACCCACTGAAACTCCTAGCATTAGGTATATCTCTGTCTATGCGTTTCAACTCTGGAAACTGAAGCAAATCTGGGAGAAAAATGTCTTTATCGACAAGCAATTCCTTAGGATCTGAACATTTTGCTTTAACAATCTCTCCAGTGTCACCCAATATTTTTTTTATGGGTAGAGACCCTTTCTTCTTCTTGCAGTTCGTGAAAGCAGAGGGAGGGGTTTAAGATGAGAGGGGTTTTGCTACCCCTTCCCCTTCCCCAGCTTATAGCTTGCTCAACAAACCAAGCCGGGAAGGAAACTCTCTAAGCCCCTCTTATTCGGTTTCTCTGAAGAACCTGTAGCCGGCTGGGAAGGGTGGGGGGGAGTTGTTCTAGAACCAGTCTTTACACATTAATGAACAAGTGAGGCAATTTATGTGCATCAGTCAGCTTAGTCTAACCAGGTAATTGTCTCTTTCGGCTTGACTAGCAGGGACCTGCCCTGTGGCTGGGACTGATGAGATCCAGGGACACAAGATTTCTCCGTCTTCCCCATTTGCTTATCGCTCCGGTTCAGCCCACCTGACTAAGTACTAGGCGGAGGGAGAAGGGTTGTTTTTTTGGGTTTTGGTTTTTGGTTGAAAGAATGCAGAGGGTGGCAATCCCATTAAGTCTTCCATTATTAAGGAACAACAGGGTGAGCAGAATGCCTTGTTTTTAGGCATCACTCCCAGGGCAGCTGGAAAAACTTCATGGGACCAAATTCTCTAAGCCGCCCTCCCCATCCCACCACTAAGAGTCACACAACTAAAGTATTCCTCCTTCTACGTGGAGGAAGTCTACCCCCCTTCCCAGTCAAACAGAAACTTTCCCACCCAGACTGGCTCCCCCGAAAGAGGTCCTAGTCCTCCCCTCTATTTTCGGTGGGAGGGGAATTGCTTGAGCTTCGAACATCTTTCAAGGCCTCTCAGCCCACAAAGGGGTCTCCAGGGGCTGCCACTCCACTAGCAGGTGACTTTTTCCCAGGGTGACGCGGCAGGACGCTCTAGGGGGAATCTGAGTGGCAAGTCTGCCGCACCTCCCACCCCGCCATTCCCCCCACATGCGCCCCGCATCCCCAAACCAAAAAGCCCACGTCTAGCCCAAGCCCACTCCCTCCTGCTTGGCTCATTCTCCAGGGAGGATCAAAGGACCCAGGGCGGGGGCCACCCACACAGAGAGTCCAGGCGCCGGCGCCCCTTCTCTTCCCCTCCTGGGTAAAAGGCAGCCGGCTCTTTACCTGCGGTCCGGGAAAGGGGTCGGGGTGTGGATAGCCTCCCAAACTGCCCTCCTCCAATCTGAAGGCTGGCTTGGCCAGGGGGCAAGTTCCCGAAAGGGGATGGGCGCCAGCGCTTCCCAGGGAATGGGATGCCTTGGGTCTCCTCCCGCAGCCTGGTGTGCCGGCAGCCTCAGGTTCTCCCTCACCTTTGTATTTCTCCATCGGGTCCGCGCTTTAGGCCCCTCCCGCACTGGCTGTCCCGGGGGCCGCTGGATCGCTCGGAATGAATTAGGGGGGAAGCTCCGGCGCTCTGATTCCCACTCCGGCTCCCGGCACCCAGTTCCCTCTGGCTCTGGAGAGTTCTGGCTCCCCTCTGTCCCCGCTGGCCCCTCCCAGCAAGGTCACGCCCAGCCTCTGTACCCGCCGGAGCTGCTTGCCCAGCTCGGTTCCCCGAAGCCGCCCTGGCAAGCGCGCCGCGGGGGTCCCTGCCCGGGCGGCTGGGACGGCTGCTACTGCCCACGCCCTTCCCGCGTGGCTGAAACTCCACAGCACACAAGGGACGGGCGAGGCGGAACGGGGAGGAGAGGGGCGGGCTGCAGACAGATTGTCTCTTCTTAAAAACACACACACTCACTTCTGAGATTTCTGAAAGTCTGAGGTCACAGGGGGCTGCTGGAAACCACTGTGGAGTGCCTGGGAGCTGATGGGAGGGTTACAGGGAGGTTCCTAAAATCCTGGTTGAAGGACCAAGAAGAAGCAATTAAGAGTCGGCCCAGCTGACTACAGCCTGGCCCTAATGCTTTCTCCACTAAGCAAGCCTAGGGCTCCTTTACGTTTCCACCTGCGGAGCATGTATTTGTGTAGAACTCTTGTCTCTCCTGCTAAGCATTAAGCCTCTACTTTCTCCCAGGCCACGCTGACTCAAACACCCCAGGCCCTCCACGAAGGGGCTGGTGAGGTGAGTCGCACTAAAAGCCCATCTAAGCTCCGAATGTGTTCTCCACCACTGTTTCCCTTCTCAGTCACTGGAGAGTTAGTCTTTAATTGCATCATAGGATCATAGCTTTAGAAAGTCGTAAGAGGCCTTAGAGGTAATTTGGTCCAACCTTGTTTTACAGAAAAAGAAACTGAAGCCCATCAAGGTGAAATGACCTGCCTCAAACAAGTGGCGGGGACAGGATTCAAACTCAGGCCCTCTGACACCAAATTCAGGCCTTTCTGGCTACATGCACACCAGCATTACCTCCCCCTTTGAATTATCTGCCCTAGTCATCACACTGCAATAAATCCTGGCTTTCTAAAAATGATTTCCTGCTCTCCAGCTTCCCCATTGAGGTGCTCTCTGAGGGCCTTGTGAACAGAGTGCTACATTTGGAGTCAAGAAGGCCTGGATTCAAATGCTACTACACTAGCTGTGGAACTGACCATGAACAAGTGCCTTAAACTTTCTGAGCCTGTTTCCTCATCTGTAAATTAGAGATACCACTTTGAGTCTTATCTCATCATGCTATGAGACTGAAGGGATATGTGAAGTGCTTTTAAAGTTTTAATGCAGTGATGTTTGTATAAATTACCGACCGTGGATAAAGTGCTGGGCCTGGAGTCAGGATAGACCTAAGTTCAAATCTGGTCTCAGACACTTACTAGCTGTGTGACCCTGGGCAAGTCACTTAACCCTGCCTCAGTTTCCTCATCTGTAAAGTGAACTGGAGAAGGAAATGGCAAACCACTCCAGTCCCTTTGCCAAGAAAACCCCAAATGGGGTGATGAAGAGTTGGACTGAAATGACAGAACAAAAATATGTAAACTATCATTATTATTATTATTGTCACGTGCCTGCTCTGAGAAAAGTTTTGCTAACCTCAAGATGCTGTGCAACTATGAGAAATTATAATCAGACCCAGATTAACGAAAGCAGTCCTGAATAATGCCAGCCTTCAAGAATGGCTCCTAATGCCTCTCCTGTTCATTTCTCTGAAATCATAATAAGAAAGATTATTCTAGAAGACAGAAGGATGTGAGCTGTAAATCAAATGATGTGTTTCTTCTCTAAGCATCATGATAAAACTTTACCCTATCTCCATCATCTAACTTTTGCTCTTTTTAGTTATATTTATTCAAAACATAACAATAAATATTGACCTAAGGTTTCTTCATTTGAATTTGCCTCATTTTTTCCCTCTACTTTTGTTTTTCTTCTCTGGGACACTGCTCATTCCATCAAGTTGATGCCTGGGTTTTTACAAGATTTTCCATTCCTCCTATTGGAATGAGATTCTTTAAAAAAAAAAACTTTAAAAATATATAACATAATAATAATATATTAAAATAAATATATTAATTTGGACACAGAGCAAAAGGTTTCACTTTTATACATTTCAAAATTCTACAGCTAATGCCCAGAAATATTATTAATCCAGTTGCTGAATGAATTATCCTCTCAAATCTAGTTTTTGCTTTGATCTGTATCATCTTAATCATCTCCTAGCCTTCTGTCATTCTGCCCTCTTTTCCCTTCTTATTAGGGACATTAAACCTCACTCCACTTTAGGTTATATAGCTCTTCAATATTTGTCTTTTGCGCAACTTCCTCTCCTTCTTCCCATGGCTAGGATCTTTTATATTATCTTTTCTAAATCCTCTCTGCTTTGTCCTCAGGGACTTAGCAAAGCTCAAACTGTCTGTGCTTAAAAAAAAAAAAATCAATCTGTTATGAGCAAAAGGAACTGAAGATGGCAATTTACAATCCTGAGAACTACACAAACTCCCACTGTGGGACTGATCTTCGAAATCATTACAATTCCTACTATTAAGCATCCATCTCTAGCAGAGGCCTATAGGTATTTTAACACTTTACCTTCACAGTCTCTTCTAGCACCTTCTACAAAGGGAGATGATACTCAAAAAGACTTGCTTTTTTGTTTTGGTTCTTCAGTTGTTTTTCTGTCATGTCTGACTCTTCATGGCGCCATTTTAGGGTTTTCTTGGCAAAGATACCATAGTGGTTTGCCATTTCCTTCTCCTGCTCGTTTTACAGATGAAAAAACTGAGGCGAACAGGACTAAGTGATTGGTACAGGGTCACACAACTAGCAAGTGTCTGAGGCCATTATTGAGCTCACTAAGAAGAGTCAGACTCCAGGCGTGGCACTCTGGCACTCTATCCATTGTGCCACCTAGCTGTCCCAAAAGCCTCACTACAGGGGCGTTTGATATGTCCCAGCCCACTGAAGCTAATTTGTGGATCTTAGAGACCGAATCAGAAGTGATAGATTGGCCAATGATCCTAAAAAGCAGTAATCTCTTAGCACATTTTAACAGTAGCCCCACCTCTTCTGGGCTGTTGCTCTACTTGTACTAGCAGATTGGATCCCTAAAAGGCATCTAGCCTGAGGTACAAGGTATTCTGTGGGTCCCTAAAACTTCAGTCAAATATATGCCAATATATGCCAAGCACTACATTAAACACTTTACAAATATTATTTCATTTGATCCTCATAACAACCTGTGAAGTAAATTCTATTATTATCTCCATTTTACAGTGGAGGAAACAGAGGCAAGCAGAAATTAAATAATTTGTCCGGGGTCACACAGCTAGCATGTCTGTGAGGCTGGATTTGTACTCACTTCTTCCTGACTACATGCCCAGTGCTTCATCCATTGTATCACCTAGCTACCTCCTAAGCCCCCACTGGTGTTTATTTTTAATAGCAAGCCAGTAGTCACAACTAGCTCAAAGAAAAGGTATTTACTGAGATGGGATTATAGAAACAACAGTAACAAAATATTCTTTCCATAAATTTGGGGTATACTGTCCCACAGCTACACATAGTAGCCATATATAATTTCACCAGGCACAGACAGAGTACACTAGAAGAAGGGCATGTACTCGGACAACTCATACCTCCAGCACTACAGGACCCTAATTTTCTTTCCTTTGACACAACCAGTTTCCAAAAAGGCTAGTTCCCTTTCCATCACTAAAAGAGATTGTTCAGACTTTCACATGGTGGGACAGTAGCTATCTCCATTAAAGTGAGTCATTTTCAGTCAAAGGGAATATGAGATTGGGGTTTTTCTCTGCCTGTATTTAAACATAATTTCACAAAATTATGGAGTGTTAGAGCTAGAAGGGACCTCAGAAATCATGTAGTCAAACCCCTGTACGTATGGAGAAACTGAGAATTTTTTTGTCTTAAACTTTTAAAATATTTCATTTTTCCCTAATTACATGTGAAAAATAATTTTGACATTCATTTTAGAAAACAATTTTGAGTTCCAAATTCTCTCCTTTCTTTGCCTTCCTTCTCCTCTTTCTAAGACAGTAAGTAATCTAATGGGAGGGCAGAGCCAAGATGGCAGCTGGAAAGCAGGGACTTGCTTAAACTCTCCCACAAATCCCTCCAAACACCTGTAAAAAATGGCTCTGAACAAATTCTAGAGCTGTGGAACCCACAAAATAGTAGATGGAAGCAGGTCTCCAGCCCAGGACGGCCTGAATGGTTGCTGGGAAGGTTTTATCGCACAGTGCTGGGAGCAGAGGACAAACCAGACCAGGAGTTGACTGGAGCAGGCCTTAGGGCCATGAATCACTGAGCTGTGGCAGTTACCAGACTTCTCAACCCACAAACACCAAAGACCACAGAGCAGGTTAGTGGGTAAACTGCTAGATCAGGTTAGAGAGTGGTCTGGCCCCAGCCCTGGTGGTGGCAGAGGTGGTGCAGGGGTGGAGCTCCAGCATCAGCTGCTTCCTGAATCCCTGACTCACACAATGGGAGGAATCAAGCAGCAGACCAGAGTGGGAGTGCAGGGCTTGCTTTGCCGTGCTTGGATCTGCGTCACAATCCTGGTTGGCAGTTCTTGGGGGAAGAAAAGTGCTGCTGTGGCAGAGCTTGTAGTGACGGTGGAGTAGAAATAGCTCTGAAAACAGCAGCACAGCCCTTAAAGCTTGAGAAAAAGCACTCTCTACCCTACAAGCAGTCATACCCTGACAAAAAGCTCAAAGGTCAAGTAGTTGGCTGGGAAAAGGGCCAGGCAACATAAAAGGATGCAGATTCAGACTCAAGAATCTTTTTTGGTGACAAAGAAGATCAAAACATACAGCCAGAAGAAGTCAACAAAGTCAAAGAGCCTATATCGAAAGCCTGCAAGAAAAATATGAATTGGGCTCAGGCCACGGAAGAGCTCAAAAAGGATTTGGAAAAGCAAGTAAGAGTAGTAGAGGAAAAATTGGGAAATGAAAGTGATGCAAGAAAACAATGAAAAACAAGTCAATGACTTGCTAAGGGAGACCCCC
>CM053624.1:75068904-75138549 GCA_028646595.1 Phalanger gymnotis | reverse complement strand
GAGAGAGAGAAGAAAAGAAAGCAAATAGTTTGCCTCAATCTGCATTCAGATTCCATAGTTCTTTCTCTGGATATAGATAGCTTTTTCCATCATGAGTCCTTTGGAGCTGTCTTTGAACCTTGTATTGCTGAGAAGAGCCAAGTCTATCGAAGTTAGTCATCACAGAATCAATACATTTGTGGTTGTGTACAATGTTCTCCTGATTCTGCTCCACTCACTTAGCATTATATCGTGTCTGTTTTTCCATGTTATTATGAAGCCCACATCTTCCCCATTTCTTATAGCACAGTAGTACTCCATTATATTCATATACCACAACTTGTTCAGCCATTCCCCAATTGATGGGCATCCCCTTGATTTCCAATTCTTTGCTACCACAAAAGGAGCTGCTATACATATTTGTGTACATACAGGAGATGGCAATTTACTTAGTGCGGTTAAATCTCAGAGTTTAAGAGGTTTAACCTCAGCATTTAACTTATTAGTGATTTGGAGGATACTTTCATGTTACTGTTGATATTTAAAATTCTTCTTTTGAGAACTGTTTGTTCCATATGCTTTGACCACTTATCTATTGAGGAATTGTGTTTGGTCTTTTATACTTATTGTTTATATGTTTCATTTTCTTTTCATAAACTAAAAATTAAAGAAGAGAAGTGGTTGACATAGGAAAAAACATCTTTATATCAGACACGGTGTAAAGCAAAATAGATGGGGGCTCATTAGCAGTGGTTCTATAAAATTTGCCAAGTCCTTCAGGGTTCAGAACCTTGAGGGGAGAAAAAATAATCAAAATCTAGGGAGAGCACTAAGTCGGAGAAATAGCACCAGAGTGAGTGCTACATCTGCATGAGAAAAAGTATTCTGGCAGAGCATAAAGGATAGATTAGGTGGGGGCAGAGAGTTAAGGGAAGAAGACTTGTGGCATATGCTTGAGAGCATTTACTAGAATAGGGAAATGGGAATGGGGAAGTAAATGGATTAAAGTGATCTCATGGAAGTAGAGTTGACAATACATAGCAATTTACTATATTGATTGGTGTGGTACAGGGGAAAAATCAAATAACATTTTTAAGACTAGAAAAAGTATTTCAGTTATGTAATAAAATAGTGATAAACTTTTGACAAGGAAAATATGAAGATTCCTTAGCAAGTAAAAGAAACTGGGTAACTCAGGATTGATTAGAGTACCTCCATGTTCATTTAAAATGAACACATTAGAATGCCAAAATCTGATGTTACTCAAGGCGATTGTCCAAAACAGGTAATTTCATTTTGAGCTTCTAGTCTCTATATCCCCAGGGTATTGCATTAAATTTTGAGTGTCACATTTTAGAAATGAGGGTGAAAAACTGTGATGAAACCAAAGGAGAATACTCAGAATGATGAAGAGACTAGTAAATCACATTATAGGAAAATCAGTTCAAGAAGCTGGGGAAATATAGGCTTAAGAAAGAAAACCCAAATGGTACAAGGCCAAGTTCTTTAAATATCTAAAAAAAATTGTACCATGAAGAAGAGAGATCAGACATATTTTGCTTGGTCCATTAGGACAGAACCAAAAGCAATAGGTAGAAGTTACAGGGAGGCAGACACGGATTAAACATAAGGAAGATCTTTCTAAAAATTAAATGGGTTGCCTAATGAAGGAGCTAATGAGCTCCTTCAGAAGTAAAGGGCAGCTAAGTGGCACAGTGGAGAGAGTGCAGGGCCTAGAGTGAGGAAGACTCATCTTCCCAAGTTCAAATTTAGCCTCAGACGCTAACTGTGTGACCCTGGGCAAGTCATTTGACTCTGCCTCAGTTCTTTTTCTGTAAAATGATCCAGAGAAGGAAATGGCAAACCACTCTAGTATCTTTGAAAGAAAACTCCAAATGGTATCACAAAGAGTCAGACATAACTGAAATGACTCACCAGTGGTCAGAAGAAAATTAGACATCTGAGGAGGGACAGAGGTTAAAGAGAGTGAGAGAAGGATATACAGTGAGGGAAAATAGGATGGAGAGAAAGACACAACTAGTAATTATAACTTTGAATGTGAATGGGCTGAACTCACCTATAAAATGAAGATAGATAGAAGAATGGAATAAAAACCAGAATCCAACAATATGTTTACAAGAAACACATTTAAAAATGAGAGATACACATAGAGTAAAAATAAAGGGCTAGAGTAGAACTTATTTTGCTTCAGCTCATGAAACAGTGGTAACAATCATGAACTCAAAGTTAAAGCTAAAATAGATTCAATTAGAAAAGACAAATAGGGAAACTACATTCCAATAAGAGGTATCATAGATAATGAAATAATATCAATACTAAATCTATATGCACCAAATGCTACAGCATCCAAAATCTTAAGGAAAAGCTAAATGAATTACAGGTAGAAATAGAGAACAAAACTGCAATACTGGGGGACTTCAAACTTCTCTCAGAACTAGATAAATCCAACCCCCTCTCCCATAAGAAAAAAGTAAAGGAGATAAATAGAATCTTAGATAAGCTAGAGATGATATGTATCTGAAGAGAATTCAATGGGAATAGAAAGGAATATACCTTTTTCTCAGTGGTAAGAAGGGCTTTTTAAACTTTTTCTACTCATGACCCCTTCAGCGCTTCTTAAACTGTTGCCTAAAGGGATAGGCCAGGACTAAAACCATGATTCCCTGGTTTGCTGTAATAGATTAAATACTGGATTTTAAGTCAGGCAGATGTGGCTTCAAATCCTTCCTCAGACACTCAGTAGCTATGCGACCTTGCACAAGTTATTTAATCTCACTAGGGCTCAGCTCAGGACAAACTTACCAACATCCAAGTTCCCATCCATCTCTAAATCTATGATCCTTTGACTGGATTTCCTTGGAATATAATGATTTTCCTGCAATTGGAAGTATTCAAGTGAGGCTGATTACTTAGTGACTGGGTGGAGAGGATCACAGGTCATTTATAGTACACTTGATGACATCTAAATTTTCTTCTAACTTTACAATTCTATGAAAAGTTAGCTTAGCTCACATTCTAATCTTCTGGAACTATTGAATGGGTGTTGACTTGGACAAACTGAGTGCTGGGGAAGATCTTAGCTTTAAAAGGCCAAGGTCTCCCACTGCATCCTGGGCCATTTCCAGTCATCCTGACCTATGTCTTTCCACTGGATTCTGATGACTCTGGAAGAGAGAGTGGGGTTGATGACTTTTCACAGCTTGGCCTCACTTAAATCAAATTCACTTGCAAGTCAAGACATTGAATTCTTGATGTCATTGGTCTTCCTTGAGAATGAAGGATGAACAACCATCTTCTAGAAGACAGATGAAGGATCCTTCCTGCCACCATGAAATATTATTACTATTACATTATGTTACATATTATATTGTTATGTTGTGTTGGGTTATATTATGTTGTATTTTATATTGTATTATATTAATTTTTTAGTGTCCTCTATAAATTCTAGATTGCCGTAAAAATGGAAGTCAGGAATGATTGAGTTTCACAATTCCAAAGTTAGCCTTTCAAAGAGAAACATCTATCATCATCAAGGACAGCCACAAAATGGGGGAAGTCCACTCGAAAGTCTTTTTGCTCATTTTTTGTAAGATGCTTTGCAAACCTTAAAGAGCAATATAAATTGTCATTGCTGTTATCCTCCTCCTCCTCATAATTATCATTGTCATCCTTTTCCAGTATTTTCCAGGTAGGCTACTGTGTAAAATTTGCTTCAAAACGTTTCAGAGGAATATCTCCCTGATCTAGGCAGAAAGCATGAGAAGATAGATATGAGGACTCAGAATAGAAACTTAGTTTTCTCCCTCCATAGAAACACATGGAAACAGAAAAAATCTGTAGGAGATTTCGTGCCAGATTGAAAAACTGTCCCCTGTCAGGATCAGAAACTTTAACTCTGCCAGCTCAGAAACAACTTGGAAGCAAAAACCATGATGAAGCTATTTCCTTCAAGTAAGCTTCTACTAGTTTTTAATAGGAGAAAAAGGTCAGTGGAAGAAACTCAGTAAACTTGGCATGAAATGGCGTCAAACTGGCCAATTTTAGGAAATAAAAACAAGGTGCTAAGATTTCACTTAATTCTACATTATATTCCTCTTTCCTAGAAAATCTGAATGAACATTTCCTAATGCTAACGAATAGTCTGATTTCATTTACTGGTGCTATTCTTTCCTAAATCAGGGTGTTGGTTCCTACAAATAAGCCCTTTCTCACATTGCTAACATCATTTTCTTTAGTAGAGGCAACCGAATTGCTTACGGGAAAGGGGGAAGTTGTCATGACTATAATATTTGTTATATTTACACTCACAGTTTGGTTTTTCAAAATCCTTCATAACCTACCCGACCACGTATACCTTTCCAGTCTTGTTACACTTTGCGCCCCCTACCCCATTCTTCCATCTAGTGACACCAACCTCTTTGCTGTCCTTCTCATAAGACATCTCTCAGCTCTGGGCAGTTTCACTGGCTGTCGGGGAAAGAGCATTCATGAAATGCTCTCTTTCATCTCTGCCTCCTGGCTTCCTTCTCAGCTAAAATCCCATCTTCTACAGGAAGCCTTTCCCAAGGTCTCTTAATTTTACTGCCTTCTCTTGTTGACTATTTCCCATTTATCCCGTATATTATCTTTTTATGCATATTTGTTTGGTTGTTTCCTCCACTAGATTATGAGCTCCTTGCTGGCAGGGCCTGCCTTTTGCCTCTTTTATATCCCTGGTGCTTAGCACAGCATCTGGCACATCGTAGGCATTGGCTAAATGTGTAGTGACTGGCTGACTGACAGTGCATTATGTCTAAGTGGGAGTCAGGAGACCTGGGTTCAGATATTGCCTCAGAAACTTACTCACATATAATATAACAGGGATAGAGAAAAGGACCGTGATTTCATTGGTTTAAGGAATGCTTAGGTGAAGAAATTTCTTCTATCAATGTGGGTTAGTACCTTCTCTGTTACAGAGAGGATAAGTGACTTTCTCAGGGTCTGGCTGTGTGTGGAAAGCACTTCTGAAATCTTAATGTTTGCTCTTGCTCTCACTCATAATTTACATGATGAATTATTAATAATCTTTATTGAATTGAATTGCTAAGAGGCACATGTGCGTCAGAGGATATCCTCATAGTTCTGAGTTAACATGGGTGCAGATGCAGGAATGAAGATCAAATCAGAGCATTACAACTAGAAAGGAGATTAGAAATTATCTATTCCAACACTGGGGGCAGCTAGGTGATACAGTTGGTGGAGCACCAGGCCTGGAGTCAGGAAGATCTGAGTTCACATCCAGCCTCAAACGCTTACTAGCTGTGTGACCCCAGGCAAGTCACTAAACCTCTATTTGCCTCAATTCTTCATCTGTAAAACGGGCATACACTGAAAAAGGTAATGGCAATCCACTCCAGTATCTTTACCAAGAAAACCCCATGGACCTGAGTCAGACAGGACTGAACAACAATTCCTTTTATATGTAACTCCTCCCCTACAAGTCTCTGGGCGAGGGGTAATACATATAAATAAAAAAACTAAGATCCAAAGTAAGGGGGGGAAAGGACTTCTTGCAAGTCACCCAGCTAGTTAGTAGTTGAGGCTAGACTGGACTGCAGTTCAGGTCTCCAGATTCCTTGTTCATAGATTTGGAGCTGAAAGAGGGCTAAGGGATCACACAGTTCAGCCTTCCCCTGTTATAGATAAGAAAATTCAATCTCAGAGAGGTTAAGTGATTTGTCCAAGGTCACACGGGTAACAAGTGACAGAACCAAGATGTGTGTCTAAGTCCTCTAGCTCCAAATCTAGCAATCCTTTCTGCAATGAGATGCTGCCTCCTAGCTCCCATGTTCTTTAACATTATACAAAACTGCCTTCTAGACTTACCTCTAAATACTGTTAGCTCTCCCTGAAGGCTAGGTCCCCTCTGCACCACCTCCTGGCAAATCTCGTCCTCCAGAAGGATGTCTGGGCCATAAATTCCTCCTAAGCAAGGTCTTATCTCTTTCCATTCTATAGTCATGTATTTGTATCACAGCAATTACTTACTTCTGGGCTTCGAACTTGCCTATTCTCTGGGGTCAGTTTGGAAAGCCAATTGACCCATAAAAAAGCATTTATTTCCCACCCCCCCACCCGCCCCCCAGCAGGGTGTGTGGGGTTGGGGGTGGAGGTGGCACGTGGAAGAAAGGAGAAGATTGCATGTAATGAGCCTTACTCCCAACACCTGAGCAGTGAAATCATCAGCCATGCTGAAACCTGTGGAGTAACCTCTGCTGAGATCAGCAAGCAAACTGAGGAGCCTGGAGGCTCACACTTCTGGAAGGGCCTTCCCAGACAGAAGGAAATCTTTTGAAAATGCTAATGGCCATTTAATATGAAAGGGTTCAACTAAATAAACCCGTTTCATGTGAAAGAACACTTTGTAATCCTACATATTGGGACAGCTTTTTTTTTTTCCTTCTGGCTAGGCCATGGAAAATAGTTACTGTGTTTCCCTAGAGCTCCAATGCAGAGCTTCTTAGGGGACTGACATTCCCATTCCCGCCCTACTAACGAACAATAGACAGAAGGAACAGTGGGCCTGGTGAATACAATGAGCTGTCAAATCCAATAACAGGGTTTCTGATCCATCTGTCTACAGCATCCTCCCCACCCCACCCCCACTCCCCTTACATACATATACATTTTTGTTTTCCTGAAGTTTCTGGAGGAGAATTTGGAGGCTGGTATCACACAGCATAACTTCTTCCTTTAAAGAAGTAGATAGAAACCTTTCTCAGTTACCACATTTCCTGCTACATTACCTCTCTCCAAGTGGAAATAAACCACCTTACTAAGTTTCATAGTAAATAAACAATGAGCTTAGGGCTTGTTTTGATGAGATCTGGCATGCCCCTGGTAACTTTATTCCTTTGGGATGAGTCACTGAGCCAGACCCTTGCAGTGAGGAAGGGTGGGTGTTGTGCATTCCTTTGGAATGACTCAGGGGTCAGAAGCCCACTACTGTTTTAATAGAGAGAAAGTCTGGGTTTCATCGTTCTTGACTGCCTTGTATCCCTAGCGCTTACATATTAAAGGAATTGAAAGGACATTGTAATAGATGCCCAGGAGCCCATAAAACCCCTTCTTGACCATAGTCATGATTGATAAATGGCTCTTATTTAGGGTTGCATAGGCTTATCCAGCAACATTCTCTAGATACACTATTCTGCAATCAGATTTCCATTCGCTACCCTCTCCCAGAGGAACAAATCGTCATTCAGTCAATAACATGACTCAATCAACATATATTAAGTACCTGCTGTATACCAGGTACTGTATTAGATACTGAGGATGCAGAGGACTTATTAAAGGAGCTGCCACTCTGTTGGTTGGAGATAACATGTACATTCGTTGTTGTGGTCAAGTTGTTTCTGTTGTGTTCAGCTCTTCATGACCCCATTTGGGGTTTTCTTGGCAAAGGTACTGGAGTGGTTTGTCATTTTCTTCTCCAGCTCATTTTACAAATGAGGAAACTGAGGCAAACAGGGCTAAGCGATGTTAGTAGCTAGTAAATGTCTGAGGTCAAATTTGAAATTCGGGTCTTCCTGACCACAGGCCCAGCACTCTGTCCGTTTGTGTCACCTAGCTGCCCAACATGTACATGCATAGATATGTTATAAATATACTCACATTGTCTAGGAATAAACAATACTTATTGGGAAGCCAGGAATGTTTTAATTATATTTTACATTTATTTGTTCTGAATAAATGGGTACATCCCCTGAACAGAGTAAGGGGAGTATAAGGACTCAAAGGGGCACCAGTCCTTTTATTGACTCCCACTTCTTATCTCCCGCCAGGCTCTTCATTGGCCAGATGCAACTCCCTGACTGCCTACGTCATGCTCTCCGTGAATGGCTCATTTAAGCATGTGTAGGAGGCTCTAACCTTTCACCAGATCAGAAGCCTGGTCTCTGCTAGATCACAGCTCTGATTAGAATTGGTTCTAATCAGTCGCCTGACTTACATTCTGCTAAAGCTAGGGGGAGGGAGGGGGAAAGGGATACTTTCAACTGTGTGGAAATAAAACTGCTTCCATCATTTCTCACAGATATAATATACACATGTACATATATTGATATCATGCATAAGCTACATAGAAAATAGATACAAGGTAATTCTGGGAGCCAAGACATTTTAAGAAGTAGGGAAGATTCTGGAAAGGCTTCATGTAGAAGGTGGCACTTGAGCCATTCTGCAAGGAAACTTGGGGTCCTAAGAGGCACAGATGAGGAGGGAGTGCATTTCAGGCATCTGAGATAGACAGCCAAACATGGATCTTACCTATGAAGAACAGTAGCAAAGTTAGGTTTGCTGGACTATGGAGTTTTCAAAGGGGAGTAATGTATAGTATAGCATAGCATAGCATAGCATAGCATAGCATAGCATAGCATAGCATAGCATAGCATAGCATAGCATAGCATAGCATAGCATAGCATAGCATAGCATAGCATAGCATAGCATAGCATAGCATAGCATAGTATAATAGGAAAGACAGTTTGGGGCCAGGTTTTAAGGGCTTTAAATGTTAAACGGAGAATTTTGAAAGATATGAATTGATGCTGAGTGAAGTGAGCAGAACTAGGGGAACATTGTACACAGTAAAAGCAACATTGTCTGATCATCAGCTGTGATTCACTTAACTCTTCTCAGCAATAAGATTCAAGATAGTTCCAAAAGACTTATGATGGAAAATGCCGTCCACATCCAGAGAAAGAACTGATGGAATCTGAATGATCAAAGTATATTATTTTAACTTTCTTTGTTTTTTTGTTTTTTTCCCTTTTGTTCTATTTCTTCTTCCACTAATGTGGAAATATGTTTTACATGATTGCTCATGTATAACCTGTATCGGATTGCTTACTATCTTGGTGGGGGGTAGGGAAGGGGAAGGAGCAAGAAAAATTTGGAACTCAAAATTTTATAAAAAAATGAATGTCGAAAATTGTCTTTACATGTAATTTGAAAAAATAAAATACTATTAAAAAAGATTATGACTCACTGAAGGCTCAGATGATGGCTAACTTTTTTTTTAAGCAATAAAGTATTTTTAATAAAAAAAAATAAAGAATTTCTATTTTATCCTAGTGGTAATAGGGAACAACTGGGGTTTATTGAATAAGGGTATGACATGGTCAGACTTGTTTTAGGACAATGACTGGCAGCTGTGTGTGGAATAGATTGAAATAGGGAGAGAGTTGAGGCAGCATTTATTAAGTACCTATTTATGTACTAGTCACTGTGTGAGGTAGGTGCTGGGAATGGAGATAGAAATCCCTGCCTTCAAGGTATTTATATTTTATGTGATATTCTTTGATTTGTTAGGAATTTATCTGCCCCTAATATTCTAACTCCTATACCCTCCTTTAAATAGTAGCAAGTGAGTAACTTGGGCCTTCTTTCATTGTGGACTGGGTAGGCTGGGAATCTAATATTTGCATGTAGATTGCCAACAGAAGGGCATTTACCATCTCCTTAGAGATGGCCCTGTCTTTTTGCCAGCCATATGTCACAAACTTGAGCCATGGAACTTCAGAAGTCTCCATCAGTGAACTATTACAATACCTTCCTCATTGTTCTCTGACTTCTAGTCTCTTCTTTCCCCAATCTATCCTCCACCTAGCTGCTCTGCTCAAGAAGTGTCAGGGGCTTCCTATTCGCTATAAAATGGAACACAAACTCCTGTTGGTCTTTAAGCCACTTTGCTGGGTAGTTCCAGCCTACTTTACTACTCAAGACACATTTCTTCCCTGACCTCATTCTGTAGTCCTTGAATATTGGCCTACTTATTCCCCAGACTTGGAATTCCTCTATTGACTTCATGCAGGCTGTTTGCATGGCTGGATGACAAAACTTGAGAGTGAAAACGGACCTCAGTGGCTATCTATTCCACCCCAGCGGAAAGAAGTCCTCCTATAACCTACCCAATCAGTGGTCATTCGGTCCCTGTTTGAAGATCCCCAAGGAGGGGAAACCCACCACTTCTCAATGCACACCATTCCACTCCTAATTGTTGGGAAGTTTTTTTCTGATATCAATCCTAAAGTGGCCTCTTTGTAACTTCCATCTTATTATCTATGGGACCTTGGGCAAGTCACTTGGCATGATGGATTTAGAGCTTGAAGAAGGCCCCAAGCTCTGGGTCCTCTCAATTACATGGATTAAGTCAGGAAGTATATGGAACACTGGACTTCCAGCCGTAGAAGAAACAAAGTAATAGATTGTTCTTTTCTTTAAGACTAGAACCCCTCTCCCACTGTCTTATCAGAATGTGCTGGATTCAAAGATAATCACAGGATCATAGACTTTTAGATTCAGAGCTGGAATGGACCAGCTCCCTCATTTTACAGAGGCTTGAGAGAGGATAAGTGGTTCACCCAGTCTGTGTCGCAGTCAGGATTTGAACCCAGAGCATCTTTACTTTAGGTCCAATCTCTAGACACTATACCAAGCTGCTTTTTTTTTTTTTTTGGAGAGGGGAAGGCTGGGCAATTGGGGTTGTGACTTGCCCAAGGTCACACAGCTAGTAAGTGTGTCAAGTGTCTGAGGCCGGACTTGAACTCAGATCCTCCTGACTACAGGGCCAGTGCTCTACAAACTGCACCACCTAGCTGCTCCCCAAGCTGCTTCTAATCAGGACTCTAATCCCACCCTCCCCACTCCAGATTCAAACTCTCGTTGTAGGAAATACTTTCCTATGCTTAAGTCAAATCTGCTGTAGCTTCCTTTACCTCAGTCCTGAACGGAGATAGAACAGCTGATTACCCCTCTATATACATAATTCACCTTCTTGGGGCATGGGGATACAGACTCTGAAAGTGTTTCTTGAAGGCCAGGTGCCACATCAAAAATGAAATATTTTCTACAACAATTAATTTCTCCCTTTAATATCTATCCTAAGAATTCATCCTTACCTTGAGATGAAAGAACCATGGTTTTCAACCAGAACAAGATACTTTAGAGTAGGGGTATGATGGTAATTGTTTAACAACCAGCTCTCCAGAAGAAGTATGTATGACACACTTTTAAGATTAATCTGCATCACTAGCATTTTCCCCCATCATGTTCTTAAGTCCAGACAATCAACAAAACAATAAATCAAGTCCTGATTTGTAGTTTAAATTTAACAACCAGTGCCAGCACAATCCTCTTTTAGAAGCACATCACTTAGTAACTTGCTGTCAATATCATGCTTTTCCAAGTATTTTCTCTGTATCTAAGACTCTGCTGTTGCTGATTTATTAGAAACTTTTCTATCATCTATAGCCATGCCATCAGGGTAAAGGCTTGGGTACAAATTTACCTGCTTAGTATAATTTCCAGCTGGAGTGTCAGATGTGCCTTGCATGTGGCATGGTCAGCATGATATAGTGAAAAGAGCCCTGGATTTGGGAGTAAGAAGACTCGGGTTTGAATTTTGGCTTCAGTGCCTTCCAGTCTTGATACCCTGAGCAAGTCAAAACTTCTCTCAGCTGGCTTTCTCAGCTATAAAATGGGGAGAATATTATTCATTCTACCTACCTCACTAAGCTGTGAGAATCAAATTAGCTAATATGTATAAAATGCTTTGTAATTGTAAAGGCCCACATTATTATTGTTGACTACTCATGATTACAATTGGCAGTCTGAATAAAAAAATACTTTTATGATAAGATTAACATAATATCTTGGTAGTAAAGACAGATCCATATGCATGAATCTAAGCCTGGTAAATTTTCTCCAGGCTTTTTAGTTTTCTATTATAGATAGTCACAGGATTTACATTTCTTTCCTGTTTGTCTTTGCTTACGGTCATAAAGACATGAAGACACTTTTGGGCCATCCTAAACCACAGACTTAATGAAATGATTAAGCTATCATTAGTTGCAGCTCTCTTTCTTTCACCTAAAGCAAAAAGAAGCATTGGCAAAACATCACAGAAGAAGGGCAAGATGTTTTGGTTAAAACAACAACTTTCTAGTATTGATCATTCTTAAAGAATTTGAGGAAGATAGAGACGCATAATTGGATTACAGTTCCCTATGATTAAGGTTAGCATTAGGGGTGAGTCTGACTCAGACTGGCTCCATGTTAGCTCAAGTTTAATGCTGGGACAAAAATGTGGCAGTCATAGGCCATTAAAGTTAACAGAAGGAGCCTTCCTTGGCTAAAGAACAGAAAGATATTCAACAAGGATACTCTAGCACTTCACTCTGAACTGAGGCTCCTCTTTTTCATATGGAAATAGATAATAAGCAGAACAAAGTGCGGTGGCTTGCACAATCTTGGCACATCTGACAAGTCTGAACGACATGGACTCCAATAGGTGAGCCCTTAGGTGGCCAAGAAGCCACATCAATAAGGCCAGAGGCTACCAGGAAGATATATCAAAGGAAGTGCAGCTTGAGCCTTGGCCCCCTGGGTTAATCAAGATCTGGGGACAGCTCTGTCACCTTCTGGGGAAACTAGCTTTGTCTGTGGTGTGGGGGGTGGGGGAAGGAAAACTAGTAGATATTGGTTCTATCACCTATCACCCCATGGTGGCCAAGGTCTTAAATATCTCCTAGAGCACAGGTGTTAAACACACGGTCAGTGAGCCCTCTCAAGTGTAGCCTGAATCACATTAAAATGTAATTGGAAAAATTTAACAAAATAAATAAAAATACAATAATGTGAATACAGCTATGTCAATATGTACCTGCAGGGATCCTTATGTATAATTTGCTGTCCATTGTTTCTATCTGAGTCTGGCACCACTGTTGTAAAATATCTTCTACTGTTTAAATGCTTTTGGAGAGTTTACTGGATAAACCTTTCTATTATGGGCAGTACTGGGCAAAGGGACAGAAAAAAATAAGAAAAAACAAACTTAAAAAATCTCCTCAAACAAAACAATAGACCTCCTGAAGGAGTAACCATGAAGCAAAACAAAACAAAACAAAACGTGGAGAATGAAAATGAGAAATGTGATTCCATTTGGAATGTAAGTGCTTGTTGACTAGACTTGAGATGTTCTTATCTCTTATTTATCCTACCTGGGTCTGAGTTCTACTCTGTCTTTTCACTAGCAAATGGCCTTGGAAAAGTGACTTCCCTCTCTAGACTTCATGTTCTTCATCTGTAAAATGAGGAAGTTGGACTCAATTCTCTCAAGGCTCTTTTCCTGCTCTAACATTCTCCATCTCTTTCTTTGCCTCTTGTCCCTCGAACACCAATGGATTTGGCAGTTGTGTTTGTCTTAGGATCCTGTAGGCGGAAGACTTTAGTGTGGCTGGAGTCCATCCCTCCACCAAACAGTAGCCCTTTTGAGGGCAGTGACCAAAAGAATTAAAACAAAGTCCATCTGCATTTAAGAATAAAGCACAAAACTTTATTCATTGACTTGTTCTGAGTACAACAGTGATGCAGATTATAGTGGCATAGGAGTGCAATATGTGCTGCTTGCAACAGGAAAAGATCATTAATTGTACAGAACAGCAACCCAGAAAATGGCAGGCCGACTTCACTCTGCATACAAGCGTTGAGTACTCAGTGGGCAGACAGACAATTCACTTTCACAAGAGACACGACACACATTTCTTTCTTTTTTCTTTTCCTAAAGGAAGTCTTCCAAATACTTGTTTGAATATATTTTGGAAGCAAGAAGAGGGGATAGGAAGAAAAACTCCTTTAATCTTCTTAAAAAAAGAAAACTAAAGTAGAAGTGATTTCAAGGGCTCTCATGCACAGATTTGTCAGCAACTCACAGAAATCACACACATTACTGGGCATTTATGTTAAGAATAACAAGCTCATTTCCATGGGTAGAACAATATTTAAGTATATCCTCTTGTCTTACTTCCTGGAGTGAAATAAAAATTGTAATGATTAGAGGGATTGCAATCATTTTGAATGTCGGCTTTTAAAATAGATAACCATGGTTCACTAACAGTTCTGGGAGACACATGTCAGGGAAGAATGCTGTCTAATGGTAACTATAATTACCCAAAGACCTGAAGTGTCTTAAAATAAGCATTTGAGTTGAATTTAGAACTGCACATATATCGGTTATTTCAGAGACTGTTTCCATCTAAATCTGTTTGCCAAGTTTAATCATAAATCAAACTGGGACAAGTTAAAATCCAAACTACAGTAAGGAATGATTCTTGGTTCTACCCATTACCTCCTTGACAGCATCTGAAAAAGCAATGATTGCCTTTGTACCTTCTCCCCCTCAAATGATCTCTCACTACAAGATATTCAGTAGCTCTTATTGTGGGCAGAATTATTCTGACCAAAATAATTTTTCTCTGTATTAGAAATCATAAAAACTATTTTTTATTACTATATTAGAAATGTTTTTGTAAGGGGACACTGGCAGTTTCACAGCAGTAAGAAGCATCTGGTTCTTTAAAATAAAATGTCCATTTCCACAGAAAGAATTACATTGTGGCTTTTTTTTTTTAATATATGGGAAGAAACAGAGCAAAGGCAATATCCAGGCATCAAATACACAGGAAAAGCAATTGAGTACAGAGTAAACAATGATGAGAAAGAGTAGGTAATCTGCAAAAACTGAACTTGCTGTAGACATAATTCCCACAAAGAGTACAGATAAGTTGGTGACATGAAACTTTTTCCTTTCAGCATCCTTCTTGCTGAATAAAGGAATGTACAAAAGCATACAGCCTGGAAGAGTTGCCTGCCATTCTCCTACTTTAAATGATGCTAAGGTGTTGTCTCAAACAGATTTTAGAAAGATCTATCTAATCAAAAGTGACTTGAATTTTTCAAACTTGCAAAAGCTTAACTGTATCCAAGAGAAGCAATTCTTTAGAAAAAGTATTTGCTTCAAAGTGTCATGAAATAAGATTAAGGTTTTATAAACATTACCAGCCAATCTGCCATAAATTGCTGGTAAAGATAACCAACCTCACCAGCCTAAGGGGTGAGAGCAGTCACAAGAGAATGGCCACGACTTCTATATCAGAAGTAAACCAATTTGAAGCATATAGTCTTCTGAGTGAAGGTGGCCAGGGAACATCAAGGATACAGAATTTCTTCTCACACTTTATTAATTTGCCAATTTCAGCACTGTTCCTTTGATGCTTCGAGGAAGAAGTGATTCAACAGAGCTCATTGCAGAAAAAAATATTAAGAGCACTTCACGACTAGTCCCAAGCTAAAAAAAAACAATCAAATATATTGCTTCAGTCTTCCAATACTCTTCAAATCACTGTAATCTATTTTAAAGGACACCATTGGTAAGGAAGACTAAGTCTTACTTTGAACCTTCTTAAGTTCATTTAAAGGAACCATTCAATTTAGTTAGTGATTCACTTCTAAAGTATACCTCGCTTTGCATAATAGATGCATTCCTGAAAAGGTGTATATCAATTAGATGGTCATAAATCTAAGAATACTTTGAAAACGAATCAAGGAAAGTTGACAATTAAATTCATCTAATGTCAAACCTTTTTTTGTAAAGTGAATATTTACCCCTAATTTACATATTATATAAATAGTGTCATAGACAATACTGAGTTTGCTTTTAATAGGGCCCAGCTGCATTCTATAGTGTGGCCTGGGTATCTTGAAGGTGTGCATGCTAGGCTGATTTTTAAAGAAACTGACAAGTCCACATCTATTTGGCAGTTGCGTAAACTAGACTAGGCCCATCCTCCATGATTTTACTAGATCCCTAGATAATAAAATATGCATTTTATTATCATGAAGGTTTAGGTTTCTAAGTCTTTCACTCTCTAGGTCAAAGGGCAGCCTTGCCTATAGACATCAGGCTATTGAGTTCTTTGGCAGGTAATTTTGGTGTGTGTGTGTGTGTGTCCTGCTCTGGTCAACATTATCAGTAGCAAATGAATGAGATGGAAAATGACTTTTTAGGTCTGGATGTAGGATCTATCTAAAATAAAATACCATACAATGGCAGTATCATTCAAAAGAAAGAACACAAGGTCTGAGGTGACTTGGGTTCTTGTCTTAGTTCTTCCACTAAAAGTTGTGTGATATTGGACAAGCCATATAACCTCTTTCAATGAAAAGCCTGGATTAGATGTTATCTAAGGTCCTTTCCAGCTCTCTCATTTTGTGATTCTATGACATCTTAACCTACATAGCCCAAAGAATAATATTTTTGGTAAAATTACTTAACTATGCCTACAGTTGCCAGGCACCCTAATTTTCTTTTCTTCTTTTTTCAAATGTGTAATAATTTAGTTTGCAAGAGAGCCACTATTTTTTTCCTATTAGATGAAAAACAATTTGAGAGCCAAAGGATTAGAATTTTTACCCAAGTAGGTTTTCTCATTTATTTTGGGGGCTAAACTTTGGAAATATATCCCTCCTACTAAAACAAACCTTGTAGAACTATGAAAGGGCACAAAACACTGGAAAGCTTGCTTTGCTAGAGAAGATCACAAGACATAAAAGTATGAAAAAGAATTTGGCAAGGGTTGCAGCCATAGGAGAGTTCAGAGAGATGACAGAATAGCAATAGACACTCTCACCACAGTAGGTAATGAAGCATTGAATACTTCAAAGGACAAAAGTGAAGGCAGAAGTGTTCATTAAAAAAAAAAAAGTAACCCAGTATGACTAGCACAGGAGCAATTTGTTAAGTGATTTAGTAGATCTAAGATACACATACATACATACATATATCGACACATATATGCAAGAACGGTCTTTGAACATTTACTCCACAGTTCTGAAGGTACAATAAAATTAGATGGCTTCAACTAGATTAGTAAATAAAAAAAGACCACTCTACATGGATTCTACTCCCTACTGTAGCACCTAGTACATTTAAGTGTGTTGTACCCACATAGCATTTCCCCTTCTATCCTTACAGACAGTGCCCATTTGTAAAACAAATCTATTTGTTTCCACCATAGACTGCATGACAGATAACTAATATAATTCCCAACAATGGTGTAGAGTAGAATCTCCAATCTCTTGCCAAAAATGGCACTCTTGTAGATCAACTCAAACACTTTCTACTTTGGCCTCTATAGGGACCTTCAAAGTTATGTTTTGATTCCTGCACCAGTGGTTTCAGTGGAGCCCAGAGGCAATAAGCCAAATCTGAATGGCTCTTGTTCAGTGTTAGGTGATGTAGGATGATCAGCTAGTCTGAGTTCTATTTAAGTTTCAAGGAGATTCCTGGATTCCCATTTTAGGAAACATACATACATACATATATATGTATATTTCCTCTTATAAGACTTTCATCATTAAGGGGGAATGGTTTGATCTGTCAAGTTACAAAGTTATCTTAATTCTTTGCTCTGTAGCCAGAATTTGGGTGTCACTCGAAGTAAGAGATGGGTAATATCAGTGCATCGTTACATTGTGGCTTCCATGTGCCAACATAAGATAAAAAGGCTCTATATCCCACTGCACTTTTCACTAGGGGACAGAAGAGGAGAGTAGAAGAAACTCATTCTTCCACAGAAATGATTTGCCCCCTGTACTTTTCATTGACATGTCCTTCAAAAACTAGAGTATTCATGCAGTAATGAGATTTTTGAAGCATATGATTCAAAAATTATGTTCAGTAATTTTTTAGTTCAAACAATGAGGTCAACAGTGTGAGGCACAAAACAAAGCCAACTTCCTCTTTCTCATTTTCAACTTGAGTAAATTCAAAACTCTCTACTTTGCACCTGCAAAGATGAAAGAGAAAAAATATATCCTTCCTTAGCCTATGGTTGAAATGACCTTCAGCTTGATATGATATATAATGTGTCACATACAATATGGAAGATGCCAGGCTAGCACATTTGCATTGGCAGAACAACATGAAGTTTTATTTTCCATAACATGGTGTGCTTCCTGGGGAAACTTGGTGGTATGGGTTCCCAAAGAGCATGTAACCCAGGTCAATCTTAAGGAGAGCTTTCTCTCCTCTCTTTTTGCAAGCTGGGTTCAGGTTTGCTACTTGCCTTTGCTGGGTAGGTTAAGCTTAAGCCAAGTAATCTGAAGCAAAAAAAAAAAAAGTGGGGAGAGAGAAATGCTGTTTACAAAAGCACAGAAATTCACCAACCACATCCTAGCAAATGTGTGCAGCGGAGAGTGAGGAACACATTTAAAATCATTCCACTGGTAAGCAGCCCAATGGAGGAGTTTAGTCGGGTGTCTGCCTCTTTGATTTCTACTACAGCTACAGAATGGGCA
Organism: Phalanger gymnotis; assembly: GCA_028646595.1. NCBI lineage: Eukaryota > Metazoa > Chordata > Mammalia > Diprotodontia > Phalangeridae > Phalanger > Phalanger gymnotis. The sequence continues at coordinate 75,120,375 of CM053624.1, read as the reverse complement.
ATTTTAAGTGAGGCCAATTAAGAAACATTTGTGCAATATGACTAATGTTAGCATATGGATATGTTACACATGTTTTTTTTTCTTCTTAACCACAGTACTGTAATATAATCATTTTTTGGAGTTATTATAACTATTTTTTTCCCCCATTCAGCATCTTAAGGGCACTTTCTGGCTTGACCAATACAATCTGTTGTATTTTTGGACAACAGAGGGAAACAAAATAAGAAAGTGGCTCAAATCATGTACAGAAGATAATGTAAAAAGGTCACACATGAAAACTACCATCAAGTTTTGGAACATACAAAGTTCCACCCCATTGCTTCTTGGCAAGTGTTGCTGTTGGTGGGCCAATGCTAAGATCACGGGTGCCTCAATCAGATTTTTCCCTTTTTGTTGTTGCTGTGGAGAAGTAGTTTGTAAGTTCTCCAATCAAACGTGGCCGTTGTATAATACTACATCCTATGCAGCATCCTCATTAACTTTTCAAATTGGTGGGCAGATGTGACTTAGAAGAGTTTTGCTTTTTTCTTCATGTCGTTGCGTCTCCATAGAGGTAACTTGTCAAACTCCTGTATTGACATTCCAAATATTTCTCGAAACACTTCAGGTGCCAGATGTCGCTGGACAAGATAGAAATGAACAAGGGTCAGTTCTGGATGCTCATGTAAGAACACTAGGCTGGCAAAGCCTCCTCTGTCACCAAAGAGTATTAGGTGGCCTCCGTAATGTTGTTAGGGATGTATTTTAGTTCTTGATGCTGGCTCACACCAGCATGTTTTCTTTAAGAGTCTGGTAATGCAGGGTGATTTTTGCCCCTACCAGTCCCTTTAACATAAAAATAGCTAGCAAGGCCTTTGTGAAACTTATACTGATTCTGAGGCGCCAGTAGCCAGGTTCACTAAGCTGATAATAGGATGGCTTCGTTCTTTGATCTTGTGTCTCTAGTGCTTAGTACAGCATATGGCACAGAGTAGGTATTTTATAATGTCTGTTGATCATTTGCTACCTCCAAAGGATCACAGTTCTAATTTACACAGGTGGCTGCCCTCAGGCAGAGAAAAGTTGCAAAACTTTTCTGCCAACATACATAGGTTTTCTTGATTGAAATCAGTCATTTAGAAAAATACAAAAAGCCGCCATGGGCATGTGTGCCCAAACAACACTTTAACATGGAATGTGGGGACTTCCATAGTGCAAAGAAGCATGCCCTAACATTCCCTGGGTGAAATCATTACCTTCCCTCCCACACCCTTTAATTCTGACCTCATCGTAGTAACTGAGCTGCTACTACCACATACGACTACAGTTGTATGTGAACTAAGATCTTAGCACCTCTCAAAAGAGGACATTATTTTTCTTTACTGGATCTGAATTTCAAATGAGAATGATTCATTTTATAGAGATTTGCCTCTCAGCTACAGTTCCCTTTTAATTACTGGGCCAAACTAACTCCTTAATAATTTCCATTTCCTGAATAGACATCCCATTCCACGGCACCAGATTAGGTAGTAGTTGATAATAATAATAAAGAACTCACATTTCTATATAGCTTTAAAGGTTACAAAAAGCAGGGTGGTATAGTATAAAGAGAGTTGGCCTCAAAGCCAGGATGACCTGGCTTCAAGTCTCTCCTTTCATACTTACTAGTTGTATGACCCTGGGCAAGTCATTTAACCTCTGAGTGCTCTAGTTAACTCTGTAAAGCTATAGGTTTCATCCATATTTATTACAAGGGGTTTCCCTCCAGGGTGTGGAGTAGAGCATGAGAGAGAAAAATATAAATTCTTGATAATTTAAAAAAATTAATAATTATTATAATAAAAATTGTTTTCGAGAAGGTCCTGACCTGAATTGGTAGAAAAAGATTTTCGCCTGAGAATTCCTTATCTTCCAGAAATCACAGATCTAGCCTCTATCCCTTTAAAGTGTGCAAAAAACTTCATATACATTTCCTTAGTGCATCAGGAAGTAGGGTGCAGGTTTTTACCTCCATCATATCAGCCATCCTGTATAGTCTTCTCTAGAGGGTCACATTTTAGCTGTTTTGGTCTTTATGCTTTAGAGTTATGTTTATATCTTTACCCTTGTGTCAGTAGTGACAGTCAGTGGACCGTAGGAGGTCGAAAGAGCCCAAAAGCTGGCTGGCTTTTATAGCCCTATATACAGTAGTACATAGCTTCCACAAGCATTCTCTGAGGGGTTTCAGTAGGCACTTGCCATGTAAATCTCTTCTATGCAAATTGGAGTTTGCTTCCAAGTTTACTCAGAATTGCCTGTAAATGGTACGGTACTATTTTTTTTTTCTCTTTTGTTAAACAGATAAGGTTTTTTTTTCTTCTTTTTTTAGGATGGGAACTGGGTGGGGGAGGAGAAGAAGGGTAGGGAGAAAAAAAATAAAAGGGTAATAGTTTCAGGGAAACTTGTTCTTACCTCAAGCCTGGTTCTGTCTACATCTCTTAGTATTTTATTCCGCCCTCTGTTGGTCACCATGAGCATTTCATATGGGAAAATCTGTTAATAGTCGCATTAAAGAAAAAGAAGTTTAATTTTTACTGCAAAAGGCTAAGCATGTTTTCCCTCTCCATTATCCAAATAGTGTGCCTTTATTTTTAACCTTTATTTTTAACAAGAAGTATCCTTTTCTACTATTAGTGGTAACAAGATTTTTGGTTTGGTAATGAAATCCTTGTAGACATAATCAATTTCACATGAATATCCTGGAATAGCCTTCCTCCTCATCCAAATTAGCTTTGGAAGTTTTGGAAATGGACCATGGAAGAGTTTGTATTTTCATAGGGTTTGTACAATTAGAGTTAAGTGACAAGGCTTAATGCCAATTAGTTCTATAGCTTTTAAAACCTCTGAATCAGTTAAGGCATCTTAGATCCACTTTCCATTTCTCTCTTCAGTAAGAAGATGTGTTAAGTCAGACAAAGAAGCAGATATTTGAAAAACTGAAAATGACTTTATTCTTTTGTGCAGGTCTGAGCCTTCATTTTCATTGCACTATAAACTTAGAATATTTGGAATGGCTTGTGAACACCTGGTCACAACTCAACTCAGTGAAGGAAGATCAAGGCAAAAGTCAACAGTGCAGAAAAAAATAGTTAATATCTGAATCTGGAAATGCATAGAAGGGTAGGAGCAATGCCTCAGTTCTTGGCTTTTGCTTTTCATGTGGGGGTGGATTAACTTTGTGAATGAATCTTTTAGAAGGAGCAGATGATTTAGTCAATCAGCAAGCATTTAGATGCTTGCTATGTGTCAAGTATCGCATTATAAAGACTTCTAAGTGTGCCAATCCATAATGAACCATTCTACCGCATTTACTGTGATTTCTATCTTCTTAAAAATAGCTCTCTTCTCCTGAACTAGGGTTGTGGTAGGAGGGGCTAAAAACCAAACTAACCAACCCTAAACAATTTTTTTACCTACATCACCAGTTTTTGCCACTCTGGAAAACAACGTTTGTTTATGGGGAAACCTATAACTACTCTTAGCTTTGCCTAAAAGAGCGTTCTCTCAAAGATGGAATTTCCTAGATATTGTTTCTCTTTGCCCTAGGCCAGGGATATAATGCTTGCCATATTGTTATTTCAAGGTAATAGTAGCACCTGCTCTCTTAAGTCAGATCTCTCGTTTTATCACACAGGGCCTTACATAAAAAGGATTATTTGATTCTGCCACTAGTGCAGGTGAAAGGGTCAGCCAATCATTTACCAAACAAATGTCGTCTGTTAGGCAGTAGCAATGTTAGCTTATAATACATAATCCAGCGGATTCCTCAGAAGCATCTGGCAAGTGCTTAAAATTGCCCACTAGGTAGAACCAAATCTGTAAACAGTGTGGTACTTTTTCACTGATATATTTTGAAAATCCATGACACTTATTAAGTGACTATTATGTGTAGCATAGTGTTCAAAGATAAATAAGGCATGGCCCTTACTGCCAAGGGACTTAAAATCTAGGATAATAAGATTTGGGGGGTCAAGCCCATTCTTTAGGAAAGTGTGGTACAGAGTAGATTTTGTGCATGGCAAAGAGTAAGAGGATTAGAATACTGGAATTTTCAAATTTCATTTTAATCTGCCTTTTAAATTTAAAAATTTAAATTTCATTTAAATCTGCCTTTCTCAGGCAGCCAAACTCTCACTGTCTCAAAGGAAAGTCTGTGACATCTACATTTACCTTTGGCTCCAACATGTTAGGCATGGACACTCCTCTGTCCATTCGCATTCCAGGTACATGGCCATCAGGGAGGGTCTACATCAGACATAGAGACATAAGATGATACACAGAGTAGGAAACATATGCAAGGCATGGTGGAAATAGAGAAGAGTTTTACCTCTACAATTCCCTCTCTCACTCTTAAAATCTTACTGCCAGTTTGCACAAACGAAATCTCAGCTGCCATTAAAAAAAGTGACTATGGGTATATCTCTTCTACTTTTCTGCTCATATGCCAACCGACAGTATCACAAACACATTGTCTTTAATTAAAAGTATCTACTTTCAAGGAATAAAGTCTAATTCCCTTTATTAAAAATGTACTGACATGTTCTAAATTACCTCTAAGAGGAGCTAGAAACCATCTTGGGCTTCCATGAGAATCACACCTTTATCAACCTCCTTTCAATCAACAAACATTTATTAAGGCCTGCAGGGTATTAGACATGTGAATTCAGACCTCACATGGCCATAGATTTGGAGCTGAAATAGACATAGGAGGTCATTGAGTGTAACTCCCTAGTTTTACAAATTAGGAAACTGAGGCTCAGAGTAGTTAAGTGATTTGCTTAAGGACATACAGTGGGATTTTAACCAGATCCTTCTGACTCCAAGTCCAGCGCTCTATCCACTACATGACACTGCCCATCCACATATAAACCCCAAAGAGCAGAATAGTAGGACTGGGAGGGATCTTGGAAAGCACTGCATCCAATCCCCTAATTTAAAAGAAGAAGAAACTGAGCCCCAGAAAAGGGGAGCTGGCTTGCTCAAAGGCACATATGTAGCTAGCAGTAGAACTGGATAACTCTTCTGCCTTGTATTCTACATAGGATAACAAACCATGCTACCAGCACAATACGAGGATGACTTGACCTATGATTCTGATGTCACATTCCCTTCCATTTTGTCTATTTGTGTCTCATCTCCATTTTAGAAGGTTTGGGCTCTGAGAATAAGCAGTGTCATGAGGGCAAACTGCTCCTGGGTGGTATAATCCAAGAATTCTTTTGTGGGTTAAAGAATGAGCTATTTCTATGTTTATAGATAGATGTGAATGGAGAAAGGCTGGAAACTTATAGGATAACAGGGGTCACAGAATACAAAAAAAGGGAACTCCTTTTTTGTTGGGACCTGGCAATGGAGGGGAGGTCTATTGATCCCAGGCTCAGATGTCAAGTCTTATCACTAAAAGAAAAATAAAGGGGTAGATAGGCATTGTGTTCACAGTTTAGCATTAGAGGGAGCTTTCCAAAGGAAGAGACACGCCTTACTTCATTTTGTCTCATACCTGACTTATTACCCAGATACACTATAGCATTAGATAGAACAATCTTTTGCCAACACAGACTGAAGATTAGCCTCGAACATGCAGATAAATAGAAAATAACATCTCATTAACAAAAACTACTCCATGAAGACCCATTTCACAATTGGATAGAATGGCTGGTGTATTTATGTTGTCACAGTGAAGGAAAAAGCACTCTGTACCTGGAAATCTGGAAAAGAAAAGGAAATATCAAAATAAGAACATAAAGATATGAACTGATCAACAGAAATAACACACTTCAATTGAAATTTCAACAAATCTGTTTTTATCACCTGATGCTATTAGCATTTCTCTGGGATTTCTTCCGTATTAACTTCACTAGCTCACAGAGATACACATATTATTACCATTATATGCTACCTAATTCTTGCTTTTATAATCTGTCATAAGTAGAAAACGCCTCAGTATGCACACATGATGTGTATTATTTCAAAACCAAACTGAAGGAAGATAAAAAATGTACTCCTTATGCTCCAACTAAACCTAAATTAATGTTTATTTTTCTCTCTCAATCAACTTATTACATAAATAAATTTTGTTTTGTAATACATAAGACATACATGATTACATATATGTATGTATTATGTATATGTATAAAATACATTTTGAACTTGTCTTATGATTTCATTCACATGAAAAACTCCTGATGAGAAATCTCCCTCTACCAATGTAGATAGCACTTGATCTGCAACTTATAGTCTTAGAGAGGTGTGTGAGTCCCTAGGAAGTTCACAGATCAGTCCAGAGTCTCATAGTGTATGTCAGAAGTAAGACTTGAACCCAAGTCTTACTGACTCCAAGGCCAGCTCAGTATGTACTATGCCGTATTGCCTATTTATAGAATAAAAAAATTTCTCTATGATAGAGTTTTATATTCCAGCCACTATTTCCCATGGGAAAAAGCATGAATGACAGCTATTTACAGACACCAGAAAATACTGATATAGGAAGGCTTACCTCGAACTCCACCACTGACATCACCATAGCTATTGTACTGGGCAAAGTCTGTAGAAACCGGCTGCAAAAGGGGGAAATGCATTTGTGAGACAATATGTCATGGTAACATTTCAGAGAAAGGGAAGAAAAGAGGGAAGTGATATTGAATTCAAAAGAATATCTCACAAACTAAGACCATCTTCATTTTTCTGTCTTAACTCTCCCAACACTCTGAAATCTTATTGATTGTAATAAGAGATCTAACTATGCTGTTAAGAGGCTTTGTAGATGAGCAGCTCTTGGTCACAAGGAAAAATACATTTTTCTACTCAGCTTCACAATTGGAACTGTTTAACATCTATGCCTTGTTCATGTCAGGAGAATGTAGTAACATGACTTTTTATTTCTTTGTTCAGTGTTCACTTCGTAATTATAAAAATATTTGCAAGACTAATGTTTGATCTTTTCTCTTTACATAGAACTTCTTGTGGAAGTCTAACATCACTTTCTTTTCTCAGTAATGAGATTTCTCCAGGTCTTAGATTCAAAGCAGATATACTAAGCATTCACAATGACAGCAATTTAAAAATCACTTTATGTAATGGTTTTAACAACGAAAATGAAAACCATCCTAAAAAAGGAACCTGAACAACAATGAATAGTAATGACCGGTCTCATCATTCTGGAGAACAGATGATTCAAGCCACCTCCCTTAGTTTGGAGGTAGAGACCAGAGGTGTGGAATGTTGCATACACTATCTGATGCAGTCACACTCTCAAGTGGTTTTGCTTTTTTTGTTGTCACAATGGAAGGTTCAATGTGTATATATTGGTATACATGGGAAAGCAGTATAAAAAATATAAAACCAAAAGATATTAATAAAATTTTAAAATTATTTCCCAACACTCACAAAGTTAACATACGTTCAAATAATACTACATAATAATTTTAACTACAATTTAAGAAGGGTAAGATTGTTTTATCTTTGTCTCCCTAGAACCTAGCAGAGAGTGTTTCACATAGTAGGTGCTTAATAAATGACTGTTGAATTGAACTGATTATCAACCTTCAAGACAAGGAATATTAAGGTTATCTCTGGAGAACTAGAGAAACCTTACTTACCCGGTGAAGACCATTTCTTCCATAACCAGGGAGGGAGGAGGTTTTAGATGAAGCATGTGGAGCTAAATAGGAAGAAAAAAACCAGAAGAAAAATTTTAGAAAATGGAAAAGTTTTTTAGGTAAAAAAAAACCTAGAAAGTCCCAAATAACTATTTCTGAGCATGGAAATAAATGACATCTGGACCAATCAACAACCAAACAGAACTTTATTTGTTTCATACACAGAGAGTGCTAATAGTGAAATCTCTGAGCAGGAGGAAGAGAGGTACTCACACCTCACTGGAGGAGCAGGACTCTTGGCTAAGCTCTTCTTCCTATCAGGATTCCTTTCAAGTTGCTTTGCCATCTATCAGTCACCAAGTTCTACTGGTCAATCATGATGTACCACTTGGGAAGCTCTGATCTAGAGCATATTCATATATTCATTCATTCATTCATTCATTCATTCAAGAAAATAGTCATCACTTATTTGCCAAAAGTTAATGACAAATAGCTCAACATTTGGAAGAATACATATAAAAGATGACAGAATAAGAAAGAAATGTGCTTTTCTTTTTAGGGTAGAGACATAATTGAATCCCCATAGACTATAATTGTCTGCTAAATATTCTGACTGCAAAGGTCAATTGTGAGACGCTTCCAGGCAGAGTTGTTAGCTGATGCCCTGCAAGAACAGAAAGTTAAGGGAAAGTGACATATAACAGCACAAGTGCTTTATTATTTTTGCTATGAGAGATGGGAGTAGATCAGAGGCTCTGAACATGAGCCTTAAAAATTATTTTGATAACTATTTCAATAAGCGGTTTCTTTTGTAATCACATTAATTTTATTTTATGTTGTAGAGTCCATAGGCTTTACCAGACTCAAAGGAGTCCATGATACAAAAGGGAAGAGAGCCCCTGGGCTTTAAGGTCTCTTTCAGCAGGTACCTTTGAAGATGTTCTGCTTTATTGCTCAGGAATTCTGGTGTCTAATTCAAGAGCGGTGCTAACATGACTAACACGGAAACATGTTTTGCATGACTGCACATCAAATTGCTTTGCCTTCTCAATGGGGCGGGGGAGGAAGGAGGGAGAGAATTTGGGGCTAAAATTTTTTTTAAATCAAATATTAATTGTTTATACATGTAATTGGGGAAAATACTAAATAAAATAAAAGAGTGGTGCTAATCAAGTTCTGGAGAGAATGTGGCTTTAAAAATTTCTGAGAGATAAAGATGCTAATCCTCACGGAATAATTTACTTATTGAACTAAGAGAGAACATGTTTGTCACACCATGATGGGCATACTGACTTTCAAACTGTATTAAAACTATGTTGTGCAACTCTTCAATGGGCTGATCTGTGATTTTGTTTTTTTGGTTATAGGTGCTTTTGTCTCATCCTCTTAGTCTGTAAACTCTATGAAGGCAGGGGACAAGACTCTACAGCTCTCCTATGTTACTAAATATGTGATGTTCTGCATGCAGCAGGAACTTACTAAAAGTTTGCTGAATGAATGAATAATGGAAAGGCTGAGTGGCATGATGTATAGAGGGCTGGATTTGGAATCAGGAAGACCTGGGATCAAATCCTGCCACTGCATGACCACTGGCAAGTCATTTAATCTCCCTGATCCTCTGGTAACTAACTAATAACTTATTTTTGTTGGTGAAGGGAGTTAGCATGCTGGTGAAATCACAGATTCTTACCATACTGACATAACGGAAAATGTTTATTGTATCATTCTCTTCTTTATGGGCTCTGTTGGCAACACATAGCTGTTTTCAATGTGGTGATTGCCACCATCCTTTCCAACTCCCAGGAAGGTGGCTGCTTTACCAAAAACACAGGGAGTTATGCCTCTGTAGTTGTATGATAGTAGATTTTTTAAAAGTGCATTTTTTAAACCACTGAGATAGTCTATCAGTATATATATCCTGAATAAGACTGCAACTGGAAAATGGACTGGGGCCCAGAATTGAACTGGAGGAGGATAATATACTGGATGTCATTTGGAAAAATGGGAAGGCTTTTCAATAATACCCACACTGCTCTCTGCTATAAGATTCCATCTTTTATTTTAAACCTCAGCATGACACTGATGTGTTGATGTTATAAAGGCTGTGATCCACAGAACATCAAAAAATCTTAGAATAATCACAATTACACAGGCCATAAAGGGTAACAGATGCTCCCACTGTGAGTGTAAATAGGCTGTAGCATGTTCCCAATTATGATGTGTGAGAAGAGTCAGAGTCAAGTAGAAAAGAAGGTAGGCTCGTCATGTAGCAAAAGTGAGAGATGGAAAGTCTGTCAGTCAGTCAATAAGTGCCTGCTATATGCTAGGCACTGTGCTAAGTGTTGGAGATACCAAGAAAGGCAAAAGACAGTCCCTGCCCTCGAAGTATTCACAGTCTAACAGGGGAGACAACATATAGGTAACTGTATACAAACAAGCTATATACGAGATAAATAGGAAATAATTAAGAGAGGGAAAGACACCAGAATGCAGAGAGATTGGGGCAGAGAGCACTAAGGCTGTCCTGGTATACATAAAACTTTGAAAGATGAGACAGTCTCTAGTACGTTGGGCAGATAGTCTGGAGGCTTTGCGGAAAGAGACAGACAAAAAGTACGTAGAACAACATGTCGAGAATTTGTGATTTGTATGATCACGGTGAGTACTCATAATAAAGAGAGAACAGATCCATAGATGCACTTAGTTGGGCAAGGTAAAAAACACTGCCTAAAGCAGTGATCAGAAGATCTGGGTTCAAATCCATGAGTTGACATTTATTAGCATTCACCTAACCTCTCTGAATCCTTACCCCTAAATGTCATTTACCTTACCCCTAAAATGAATAGGTAGGAATGTCTCAGGGAACTCTGTTTGGCCTTGGGAGGTTTAACATATCTATGAATGACTTGGATAAAGGAATAGATAACATGCTTATCAGGTTTGCAGACGGCACAAAGCTAGAAGGCAATTGATTAGCTCAGTAGATGGCACAGTTGGGACCCAAAAGGATCTCAACAGTTTTAAACTGTGAACTTAATCTAAAAAGATTAAATATAACAAGGATAAAAGTATTCTAAGGTCAAAGAAATGGCACGAGGAAAGCCATGGAAAAGAAAAATGCAGGACTGGTTCAAGGGACTGAAAATAACCTGGTTTGACTGGATTTTTAGAGGGGATGGAGGGCAGTCAAATTAGATAAGGCTGGAAAGGCAGGTTGGGTTCATCAAACACTGACTTTCTGTTCTGAATTGCTTTTTTCTTGCTTAACTAGTCTGTTCTACTCATAAACTTTTCTGTTTGCTTTCTAAATTAGTACCAAAATGTTTTGATGAGCATTGCCTTGTATTTTAAAGTCTGTTAAAACTATGTACCCCCTTCATTTGTTCTTTTCTCTTTATTTCCCTTGAGATTTATTACCATTTGTTTGCCCAAATGAATTTATCATCATCATCATCATCATCATAATGATAATAAATTGCTAGCAGTCATACAGTAATTCAAAGGTTGCCAAGATACATTATCTCATTTGATCCTCATAAGGGTGAGACACAGGTGCCACTATTATCCTCATTTTACAGATGAGGCAAATGAGTCTGAAAGAGGTTAAGTTACTTGTCTGGAGTCACACAGTAAGTATCCGAGGTGGAATTTGAACTCAGGTTTTCCTGATTCCAAGTCCAACACTATCCACAGCGGTCGGTCAATAAATATTTCTTAAGGGCCTACCATATGCCAAGCACTGTGCTAAGCACTAGGGATACAGAAAAAGTGCTCTGAAGGAACTCACAGTCAAATGACAGAGATAGCATATAAACAATAATGTGTAGACAAGCTATATACAGAACAAACTGGAGATACTTTGTAGAGGAAAGGCAATGGAAGGGAGATCAGAAAAGACTTCCTATAGAATGTGGGCTATTAGCTGGGGCTTGAAGGAAGCCAGGAAAAAGAGATGAGGAGAGAGAGCATTCCAGTCAGGGGTTAGCAAGAGACAATGCCCAGAGTCAGGAGACACAGCATCTCGTTTGAGCAAGGGAGCTAGTGTCCCTGGATTGCAAGTTATGTTGGGAGGTGTAAAGTGTAAGAAGACTGGAAAGGTGAGGGATAAGGTAGATTATGAAGGGCTTTGAATGCCAAGCAGAGGATTTTATATATGATCCCGGAGGAAAAAGGGGGTGACATGGTCAGACGCGCTTTAGGAAGATCACTTTGACAGCTAAGTAGAGGATGGAAAGGAGTAGGGAGAGACTTGTGGCAAGGAGACTAGCCAGCAGGCTATTGTAATAGTCCAGGTGTGAGCTGGAGTGACCTGTGCATGGGCAGTGGTAATGTCAGAAGAAAAAACAGGGCATATGTGAGAGATGTTATGAAGGGAAAATTAACAGACCTTGGTAACATACTGGATATAGGGAGTGAGAGAGCGAGGAGTTGAAGATAATGCATGAAATATCCTCCTGGTAATTTGGCATAGCAAAAGACATTTTATGCATTTTATAGTTATTATGAACAGAATTTCTCTATTATTTCTTTTTTGTTTTTGTCAGTAGTCAGTCAATAAACACTTATTAAGCACCTATGTGGCAATGCACTAAGGGCTGGAGAAGCAAAAAGTTCCTACCCTCAAGGAGCTCACAATCTAATGAGGGAGACAACAAGGAAACAAATATGTACAAATAAGCTACATATGGAAAAACATATCAATAATTTATGATATATTTTGTTGATTTATATTGTATACTAGAGCTAAGGATTATTTCAATTTTTTTTTCTGAATTTTGGGGGTTTTCTAAGTTTAGCACCACATTACCAACAAATAGGAACAATTTTGTCTTCTCTTTGAATATTCATTTAATGTATTTCTATAACTGTTGAATAAAGGTAGGTAAAGGGGGCATTCTTGTTTCAGCCCTATTGATACTGGCTAAGTTTTTAGGAATTCTGCATTCCAAATAATGCTAGATCTTGTATATATAAATGTATATATCTCACATGCCTTTCTTTACATCAGCAGTGGTAGCTGAAGCCATGGGATTGGATCAGATTGCCAAGGAAGAGAATGTAAGAATGTAGAGAGACAAGAAGACCTAGGACAATCTCTTCAGAAATACCTACTATGAGAAAGAAGGAAGAGCTAGCAATTGCAGAAAGGATAAAGTTATAGAGGTAGGGGGAAAAATCAGAGAAGAGGGTAGAAAGTATCTTGTAGGAAGCCATAGCTAACAATGATAAATGCTGTCAAAAAGATGAGAAAATTATTAAGCTTTAATAGCTTAAAATACATGAAGACTTTTGGGACATTTTGTATAGCGTGTGTGTGTGTGTGTGCGCGTGTGTGTGTAAATTCACATAATGTGAATTTACATAAAGAATTCTGAAAGAAATCCACATTCCAAAATTAAAAAAAAAACCTATTCAAATAGTAGAGAATTCAAATAGTAAGGAAAGTGAGCAAATCCAGGATGCCATTACCAACTTTCAGTTTCTTCTGACTTTCAGAGTAAGATAGTGAATGTAAGATGAAAGTATGTGAGTAATCATGGCTTGATTTTTGGGAAAGCAGTTAGATAACATGAATGGAGGAGGAGAGAAGATAGAAAAAGAGAGCAACATTTTTTCTTCATGAAATGTCCCCTACACCTGCCTGAGGTGGTTCCTGATTTCTGACACCATTAAAGACACAAATTCTCTGCCATTCTGGTGATTTTCTTGAATATAATTTGGATCATGTCTGCCTTGGTGATGCGTGACCTGTCCATTGAGCAGTTCAATAAGGCTCACCTAGGAATCGCTGCTGAGCTACTCAGAATCAGCTTAGCCTTGAAAAGCAATGAGGACAATGTGAGAGCTGGTTGGGAGTACAAAGATAAAGAAATAGATGAAAGAACAGAACAGCTGGTGAAAAGCAAAGTCATCGCAGGACCTCAGATGAATGGACCTCACCAGGGAGAGAGAAATCATGTAGTCTACACCTTTCTGTCCCAGAGAAGCTACTGGCTTATCAAATGGTAAAGTCATGTTGTATTAGATGAAAGACAAGATACATTCATGTGGACCCAAAGCCCAATTTATGGAAGTGCTACTCACATGAATTAAGGGGTGAATCATAGCGACTGGCAGAAAGGGAAGTCCTTTCCCGGGTCTCCTTTTCCATTTCTTCCTTCAGTATCAATTGCCCCAGACCTGAGTTGAGCTATTTGTGTGGAATGGAAAAATAAATGTGAATGAAGCCTGAAGGTATTTTCTAGTGAACTGTAGTTAATTGTCAGGACATTTCTGAAAGAATTTAATGAAAGCAATAAGGCAGCCTCCCAGATGACAAACCTTCAATAACTGTTCTTCTTGAAGCTGTCGACGTCTCTGAAGCTCTTCCTCATCTTCCTCACGGCCACTTGATCTGCGCCTCATATCCGTTCCTATTTCCATAGTAAAGAGAACTTCTTAACATAAGCCCCGGCACAAGAAAAATCCTATAGGACTAGTCCACTTATCTTCGGTAAGTTAGTAATAGTGACAAAGCTGGCAGTGTTCTTTAAATAACATTTCTGAATGAGCCAGGGAAAGATCCACCCCCTCTAAGCTGCCCTGGCCACTTCCAATGTACACACACAATTGAACTAAGTCACTAGGTTTCAAATAATTCATTTATTTACAGTCAGTACTGCGGAGAAGTGCTTAACCAATTTTTATCAGGCTTTTGCTCAATTTGCTATGTGAGTACAAGCCATTATACCAGAAAGGTAGGGATTTGTCTCCTACTAAGTGATATAAATGATTGGAATTTGCTTTGTTCTTGTCAGAATGTTCTAAGCAGCCACGCTTTAAGTCAACTATAGGAAGTTTCTGTTTAGGAATACACATTGTCAATCATCGTAAACTAATATTTGATTTATGTATTAGGGATTCAAGCACTGCTTAGGGAATGAAAGCATCCTTTAGAGGAAAAAAAATTTAGTGGTCTGAAATACTTCTCTTTTCCTGAATATATTCACTCACAATATAGTCATTACATAAAACTTATTACATTGTCTAAATTTTTATTTTTGTAAAGTCTTGCCTTACAAAGGTAACGCATGGCATTTCTCCACTATTAACACTTTCTTTTCTGTGGCCTTTTGAAAAATGGTCACAAAGGAGTTTCCCTATAACTGAAAAATAAAATTCTAGTCTGTGTGAGGGCCCCAACATCCACTTCCATAAAGTGTGGCATGTCATGTCCAGTTTTCCAGCTAGTGTCCTGGGAGTGAATTTCTCTGAATGGTGGGAAGACTGGGTTAAGTTTTCCTGAATTCTTTGGATGAATCTGTGCAAAGAAACAGGAGAGGCTAGTAATCTAATCAAAATTAACTTAACCTAATGAATAATATTAGTTCTTTATACTCTGGTCAATGAATTAAAAGCTTTTTAAAAAGCTTTAAATTATTTTCTGTTGGATGTCTTCTGCCCTCCAATTTTTTAAAAAATTTCTTTCTTGAGACATTTAGCTAGTTGAGAATAAGCATGATGAACTTCCAAGGTATTTCTTGAATACCTATGATTTGTTGGAAGAAGTTAAAGACTGTCCTTGACTGTCCATTAATCATGACTAGCACTGAGGTGGGGTTTGCTAATATACACTAAAGAGATAAAAATCTAAAGATAGAATGAGATAATCTCAACTCAACTTTATAATTCATTTTTGGACAACAAAAAAGGGGTGTTTGTTTATTTTTTTTACTAGCCGCGTTATGGTAGGATATGCCACTGGATTCTTGAAGGCCAGGTCAGCAGATCATAAAACTCTGGAAGTCCTAGAAGTTGGATGGGTGTTGAGCAAGAAGGCTGCAATGTGGGTAGGTCTACTGTCTATGGATTAGCCTAACCTCAAACAGCATCATTGCCAGAATGTTGGCCTCTGGGTGATGAAGTTTTTTGTCTATTATATCTTATGAAGACTTTCAAATAAGTTGGGAAGGCAGGTTTTGTCCTGTACAGGGAGTACCCCTGCTGATAAAATCTTGGATCTATGGAAGCAATGAAGAACTGGCCAAGTAGATTTCCCTTGGATTCCAGAAACAGTGCATTCTCCTCTGCATCATGTTGTCTCCTCAATCATTCCTACACGTTTAAATAACAATCGCTGCACAATCTTTTAAAAAGACTTCTCATAAAAGTAAAAAGAACATGATGATGAAAATTAGATACCTTCATAATAGACAATTGAAAGCTTTGGATGATGATGATAATGATGATGATAATAATACATTTAAGCGATGCTTTAAGGTTTGCAAAGTTTTACATATGTTATTTTATTTGAACCTCACCATAACCCTATGAGGCAGATGCTACTATTATCTATATTTTACAGACGAGAAAACTGAGGCTTAGAGGGATTTGCCCAGGGTCATAAAGCTAGCATCTGAGGAAGGATTTTAACCCAGATCTTCTTTTCTCCAAATCCAGCACTCTGTGCAATGGATGACTGCAAAAATTTTGAAAGAGAAATTTAAGTCACACGTTATCATAGCTGACATCCCGATTCTGAATACCAGGCCTTTCAGTTTGTTAGCACCTCATTAAGCCAACTGTGTAGACACAAAGGTACAGATACAAACATATTTTGACTAAATTCAAATACAATGAATGGAATAGCTAAAGGGCAACCTCATGGATGAAAAAGTATGGAATCGGTGACAATGATGCAGGTGAAAGCATGCAACCAATATTACTTGTTTTGGGATGCTTCCTGAACATCAATGGACTGTGCCATGGTCTTTCATGGTACTACAGAAAAGGGTCTATTCCAAAAACTGAACAATGCTTGGGTGCTAAGATGAAAACAAAACAAAACAAAACACTGGGAGACAATTTATATAGGAAGAAGTTGCTTATGAAAGGGCTCAGTCAATCTTTCTAAGCAAGAGTTATATGCAGTAATGATGCATATTGTTTTCTGGTGCTATGTCATAGATGAGATAGTATTATAATAAAATCTTTCTAGTAGTTCCAATAAGAAACTGCTTAGATAGGATCCAATGTGGATAAACTTCTTACCAAATTCTGAGCTGTAGTAGACTAAATTATAACAGGTTCTAGTACATCTAGATAGGGAAATTTCAAACACTTTACAATCTAAATTAATGCCACATTGGTCTCTATTTCTGTCCTTTATTTTCTTTTTTGGCATTTTCCTCACAAAGTTTTCCAACATGCTAAATTTTCTCATACATTACTATGAATTACTAGCACCCTTAGAACCTTGCCCATTTGACTTAGTTGCTTCATTTGCATACCTACGGCAGCAAGTGAGGGGGGACCTGGCCAGTGGTCCGTCTCAATCTTTGGTATCTCGTTGGGGTCTGGAGCATGGGCTGCTGGGAACTTGGAGGACCTGATGATATCCTCTGAAGACTTGCTCTGTGCTGCCAAGGCAGCTGGATCTAGAGGGTAACCAGGGGGAACTTAGCTATTGATTTAAAACACTTGTGGTATAATCGCACAGCAATGGAGTCCCTGGTCCCCTGGTCAAAATTTTAACTCTACATGAGTCCAATTACCATTAGCATCAGCTGCATTTTCATTGCCACTTAGAGGTCACCAGAGTCAACTAGATTAATCTTTCTTATTTCTAGTGTCAAGTTCAGGGGCTATATTTAATTAGAACGGTTTCATGTTAGAGGGATTAGTGATAAAAGGAGATAAGAGAGACACATCAAGAAGACTTTTTGACTCATTGAAAATTAAGGAAATCATCAGCATGCTTGTTTGCTTTGGACCCTTGGATAAGAAACTAAAATGGATTAGTGCTGTTATATTCATTTTAAATTATTATATTCATGGAACCTGCTTTTTTAAGCCCCACTGCGAGGTGGGGGGAAACAAAGAGAAATGAGGGAATCAATTGTCAGTGAGTAGGAAATTGTATTTAGCAATCTAATATGTGTCTGCCATATCTCTTAACCATTTTCATTCCAAGTTTGGCATATACAAATGAGTCATTTAATTTTAAATGAATGGAAGCCAAACTGGATGTAATTATTTTATTCATATATTTTTCTCTGTATTATACTTAGCTGTAAGTAAGAGTTAGGTCTAAATCTAACTCCAGGTACATGTTACAAATCAGAGATAAAAGGACACAAATTATAAAGCTAATTAATTCAGCATGCTGAATCTCAACTCTGTCTTTTCTAAAGTGTTTATAGGTAAATTGGACCTAATATAATACTAATTTGTTTTAAAATATACTTTTCAAATAACAGAATTTTAGAATGAGAAATGGACCTGGAAGATCATCTAGTCCAACTCATTTTGCATAGGAGCAAACAGATTGAGAGGCTAAGTGACTCAAAACTCACAGAGAGCCAATGACAATGACAGAGCCAAGCCAAGTCTAGGAGACAACTCTCTGGATTTCTAGGTCAATATCATTTCTGATAAATGATGTTGTTCTTGAATAATCTACATCAAGTTAGAGATAAAGTCTCCAGATTTAAAGTCGTCTTAATAAAAAGACACCACATTGCTTCTTGGTTGTAAATAATGTAATGTTATTTAAACTTCTTAATTTAAATTGTGTGATTTGTTTTTTAAACTAGATGCAAAGAAAGATATTACTATATACAAAAGTATACAAATTGATATCCCAAATTCTGGGAAGATTGTTTTTTAGGGAAACAAAAACATGACTTTGAACAGTACTTACGGATTAGATTTGGTGAAATCAGTGGTTAAACATTCACAAGTTAATGAGAGGGTGGGAAGACACATTAAAACCATAAAAAACAAACAAAAATAATGTTAAGAAACTTAAAATGCAAGCATATCAAGTAAAACTTAAAAAAAGAACAAACTGAAAGAACCTCAAGCCATTTTAATTTTTTTTTGGTTTTCCCCCTCAAATTTTGATGTATGGTTTTTTTTTCTTGAACATTTTAAACCATATTTTTCTTTTTCAGTTGTGATACTTATTTGAGAATTCATTCCAAAGGCAATTTTCAAGTTTCCAAGCACAATTTGAATTTTTTTTCTCCTAAACACTCCCAATAAATCAAGCACACCCCTGAAGGTAGCCTTTGTTTTCTATCTGTCCATAAAGACATAAGGATGACACAGTCCTTTAAGAGATCTAACGATTATGGAAGAAACTGGAATTTACACAGAATGATGACATTCCTTCATCTCAAAAATACTAATTTCTTGGCAAATGGAAGATAACAACTTTAACAAAAGTTCAGGTTTATTATTCATCAAGTAGTAGTCAGTTTTTTTTCTCTAGTCTGTAACCAAAGAATTCCACAACCTTAAAGCTAGAAGGGACCTAAGAGTTAAAGATTAGACTAGGGTCGTCCAACTAACTCCAACTAGATGAGGAAATTGAGATCTAGAGAGATGAAGATGCTTAAGATCACACCACTGGTAAGTGGCCAATTTGGGACCAGAACCCTACCCAACCTCAAGTCCAGCACTCTCTACTAAACCACATTAACTCCAAAGCTCACTGGGCTCCTAAAGAGAGATGCTAAATGAAGTGGGAAACTGAGCAACTAAGTTGACTTTAATTTGCCCAAAGAGACTTTGTCTCATTTGCTTTCATTGGTTTTGTTGGCCTAACTAGATTCAAGCTCTTCAAAGTTATTGGGGTTATATATGCTTTCTAGGCAATTAGTCTAGTTAGGAAGTCTGCATGCAATATAGATCATATAGTAAATCTCTTATCTTTACCACAAAGAGAAAGAAAATTGGTTTTTGGCTGCTGGATCCAGTTTAATAAGACTTTGTGATCTAGGTTCTTTTGGGTGTTTCTATAATTCAATCTTACCGTAATGAACTCACTTCCTCTAGACAATCAACTTTTTATGGCGCATACATAAAATTTGTACCTTTAGGGGTCACAATTAAATACAGCATCTTTGAATTACTCTATGTATGTCTGGAAACTCCTTCCACTGGATGATGGAATTTTGTTAAAAGAAGCCCTGGGTAAGCACTTCGGTGGACAGCAAAGATGGGAATTTGAGTTGACTTTCCTATTTTAGGGTTACGAGGAGGAAAGCAGGTTTACCATGTTGTTTGTAGATGGGTGGTTTTCGGTATATGTTGATCCCTTGATCTGTGGAATGAAAAAAAGCAAAGATGTGTGAGTACGGAGACTAGTTCGGTTATGACATAAGAAAAAATAAACCAAATGTTAAGTCAGGGTGAAGAGTCTTGAACAAAAAAACACCAGAAAGTTTTCTTTTGTATTACAAAGAGTTAGTTTATTTGAAGGAAAAACACGAAAATGAGTGAATTATCAGACATGTGACATGAAATTCTTTGTAATACATCTTACAATAAATATGCTGATGTAACCAAGATGTGAGCTACTATATATATATACATATACACGTATATATGTGTGTATATATTTTATTAAGAATGTG
This sequence comes from Phalanger gymnotis, assembly GCA_028646595.1. Taxonomy (NCBI): domain Eukaryota; kingdom Metazoa; phylum Chordata; class Mammalia; order Diprotodontia; family Phalangeridae; genus Phalanger; species Phalanger gymnotis. The sequence continues at coordinate 75,100,358 of CM053624.1, read as the reverse complement.
ATAAAAACTTGAGAAAAATGAAAACAAAGGAGATGTTTTGATGGTGTGAAAGACAGAACTATTTTGGAGGTTAAAAAAAAAAACCTCCTCAAATTGTTGCTGTCTGGAAATTGAGCTTCCGGGTAGATACCGGGGTCCAATTTATCTTTTAATTAATGAGCTGAACTGAGTGTGAAGCAATGTGATGAAATCAGAAATCACAGAAAATGCTTTCTACTCTAAAAACAGTCAGATGTTTTCATGGGATGCTCAATCTAATCCTAATTTGTGTGGTACAGTAACTGCCTACTTTTGCTAATTAAGACCCTTCTGCTAGCAATACATCTGGCAAAATCTCAAAATACTCATTTTTTTCCCCTCAAGTCTCAAGGAATTAAATCCTCATGGAGCATTAAGAGACTAAAAGTTACAAATACAAATTTATTCTCGAAATTATCTGAAATTCATAACCATAGAAGATAGTTCTAAATTAGAAACATTTTGTCTAGATCTGTGATTTCATGGGTGTAAAGTATCCTCAACAAGAAAGACCTTCCAGCAACATAGACTGGAAACTATTTAATAATTTATAATCTTAGAGAATTGCACTGAAGGGGCACTGAGAGGTTAAATAACTTGGCCCAAGGTCATACAGTCAATGTGACTCATTTGGGCTTTAAACTCAGGTCAGCCTGACTCTGAGAGCAGCTCTCTATCCATTATGTTTCTGATGCCTCAATCTAAAACTATAGGATAAACCAAACCTTAGAGACATTTTGAGGCATCATAGGATTTAGAGTGCAAATAGACTTTAGAGATCTAGTTCGATGCCTTCATTTTAAACGTGAGAAAACAGGACCAGAGGAGGAAAATGACTCGCTGAAAGTCACAAAGGTTGTAAATGGCAGAGGCAGGGTTCAAATCCAGGTCCTCTGGTCCTAAATCCAGTAACCTTGAGTTTCACTGCAATTTCTTGACTTAAATAGAAAACAAATCATTAGTTTGTCAATTGTTAACTAAGACTAAAGTAATGGGTAATTTATTAAAATAATTTTCAGTAGACAGGAGAGGTCAAAAATGGAGAATTTTATCTTTATTACCAATTAAAGCATACTATAGCTTGAACTCTGTGATAACTATGGTTGGCAAACTCTGCTTGATTCTGTATCCCTTATAGGGCTGAGTCAATTCTAACATTAAGATAATGAATTTTATTTTCCTATATAACATTGACTTTTCTTTTCCTACCTCTTGATGGTGAACAACCATTTGTGTAGATGCAGAGAGTACTTACAAATAACCAAGCAAAGCCTCCAGCCCTAAGCCTGAAAGGCAAGGCTTCTTGGTGGGTTACTATGCAGTCATATTGCCATAAACAATTAATTTCATGTCATGAAAAGAACACTCAGTTTATCTGGTGTCACATCTCTAGGACAGGAAATTAAAAGTCTGTGGAAATACTCTTACCACTGAGATGAAGAGGGAATTGCTTTGGGATATGAAAGTGAGATCCCTGAAGCCATATAAATTCAACATCGATGATAGTAAGAAAGCTTCGCCTGCCATGTGTATACCAAACCATACCATGAACTAATATCTAGAAATAATATATAACATGAGATATTTTCCTTTTGAGTCACCACAGCTATAACTTCAGTATCACCCCCCTCCCACATACAATCATAAAAAAACAAAAGTAAAACCAAAAACAACCCTTTAATATCACCCTACATTTCATGTATAAAACTTTTAACGATCCTTTAGAACAGAACCTGCAGTTTAGGCATGTCAACTGTATGCATCCCATTAAAAGAGCGTGAGGTAATGGAGACGAGACAAAGGTTTTACAAGGCTACATTCTACACTGTGACGGGACACCAAGACACATACAGTGTCAGCTCCTACCTGGAACATGGAAATGTTTAGGGGCCTGAGCGTAAGTTGGAGTTAGAGGGCGGCTGTCTGGCCGATAAGGGAGAGGGGAGTTCCGACCGCTGGATGGCTCATTGCCTCCAATGAGAAGAATGGAGAAAACAAAATGAGAGAAGGGAGAGTGACAAAAGGGGAGGGGGAAAGCAAGCATAATAAAAATTCAAAACAACAAACCGAAAGGAGAGAAACTGAAGAGAAAAAAAAAGGAAAGAAAACCAAATAAGTTATCAATTTTGCTAGCACAGGTGACTTCAAGTTTAGTATTCTGAGAGAGGGAAATTCATGTTCAAGGGAGAACTGAGTTAAAGGCAGCTGGCAACAAGATGCTTCATTCCGATGGCATGCGGTTGGATGCTGTAAGCGAGCAGCGTACTGGTTAGATGGTCAATATAGGAAAGAGAAATGGGAAGTTTCTTGCTTATGATTTAGAATCAAGATTAAAACAATTAACGTTCAAGCATATAAAGTACTAACTTTGCAAACTCAAATACAACCATTTCCAAGCATGTAGGCAGATGCTGGCAATCAGAGCATGTTTGTCTAAACTGAAGACTAGGTCTGGTAGAAAACTCACGTTGTTACCCAGTCCTTCCCCTTACCAATGCAATACAGTTTCTTGCACTATGATTCTTTTGTTTTCTAACTTTGAAGTGAACAAGGCAAAGCCCAATCTTTTGATATCTATAACTTATTTGCTTCTAACCTCTTCTACCTTTTTCTTGAAAAGTTAGATTCCACTATGACCACCATTCACGAGGGACATAAAAACTTACTGACTTAGTAACTTCTGACAGTGTAAGCTGAGGGGAGTCTCTTTGGGGGCTGTCTAAAATGGGCTTGTGGTCAGCTGGAGGGTTCTAACTCACTTCTTTCCTTTCCTTGGGGCTTTTATGTTGCTTCTATTTCTACTGGCTGACATTTAAACAAGGAAACACCAGTAGGGGTATAGGATTCTGTCAAGTTATATCAGTAACAGTTAAAAATCATTTATGTCTGTATGCACACATATTTTCAAAATATTAGAGCATTACAAGCAAATTCCTTAAATTGCGCTGCTTGATTTTAGATTTTATTGCCTAAAAACTCTAATTTACTAGAGAGAAAATTTAATTTTTATTCTGAGTATGCAATTTTAGACAATGAAAACAAGACTGATATAAAATAAGTAGCATGTTATTACAAAGGTGAGTTTTGAATTTCCAAATGTAACTGTGGGGGAATTCAACATGATAAATCTTAAGCTTCGGTATGCAACTGAAGCTGCATTTGGCATTAATATTTGCATAGTATTGCACCAAGCTCCCAATATTTTATAAAGGCTAATTTACTTTTTCATGCATTAGGCTATAATCAGCTAATAGTTAAGAAATGTTATAAAAACTGCTGGATAAATTGTTCCTGAATGAACCTCTATCATAGTTTAACATTTTGCCTTATGAGAATTAGATCAGGTTTGTCATCGGATAAACTGAGATAAAAATTAGCATGAATTTAATAAAACTAGAGAGAGATATAGGTTGGGAGAACATGGCTTACATATTCTCAAGAAAGAAATATCTTAAATGAAATGATCAATTCACATTCTGCTTAATCAATAGCATAGTCATTTTTGAGTTTAGTAAATATCCCCTAAATTCTTTTTAGTTCTTTTAATTAAAGATATCTAGAGAGAAAATATCCACCAATGGAATCATTGTTTATTTTTATAGCTTATACTCAGTTGAGTAGTACTCAACATTTCTGAACCAATACTTTCCTAGTCAAAGAATGCTTTACCATGAACTGAAAATATCAAGTATTTTTCATAGGAAAACTAGACAATTGGAAACCAAAAATCCTTGGATAATTCTTCGAAAAGAAAGCCTAGAAATTTCATCTCAAAAAAGTTGTCTTGGTCAGTCAGTTACAGATTTTTATTTGCGACATGTCTCAGCAGTTTCTTGGCCTTTGCCACTGCAGAATTCAACTACATTTATCTCATTGTGAACCTAATGTTATAGGATCAGAGAATTTAGGGCTAGCAGGGAACCTAGAATTCATCTGGTCCAATGCCTACTTCATTTTATGGCCAGGAGTCATAGCCTTCTGGGAAAAGTATGCGATGTTACCAATTCAAGCCACAAGACCAAAATGAGATTTGGAAAGGGAGAATTCCATTTCTTTCCAGATTCAGTCTGTGATTTCATTGGGATAGAGAATTTACAGAGGAGAAACTCCTTCTACCAATATAGAATGACAATTGTTCTGCAAGCTAAAGTTCTAGAAAGTTGTCTATAACACTGGTGTGATTAGTCAGCTACTTGCCCAGGTCACAAAACAAGCATGTATTAAAAGTGGGACTTGAAGGTAGGTCTTCCTGACTCTAAAGTCATCTCTCTATCTATCACGCCAAGGTTCCTTCATATGAATTCCTTTTAAAGCACTTGGAACAGTGCCTGGAACATAGTGTCTGATAAATGTTTGTTGAGTTTTGGTCATTGTTGCTCAGTGTCACAACTATATTTAAAAAAGAAAGAATATTCGAACATACAGCAAAACATGAAATAAAAATTCATTAAAAACTTTTTCTTATATTTAGAATGCAAGGAATCATCATTTTTCTAGCATGCTTTAGGGATCTCAGAGAGATAAAATATTGGAATTCTTACAGAAAATCAACTAGAATCCAATAGAACACACTACAGTAGAGACAATGTCTCCTCTGTTAAGCAAGTTCATTACTGAGTAAACTAATTAGTCTTCCTTGGAAGTACTTCACAGACAGGAGGACCTCCCAGTCTCTAGAATGGTCCCTTGCTCAAAACACAAACATACCTCAACCTATCAAAGCCACATTTCATAAGTTTGCCAAAGCCTCCCACATGACCTTTTAATCTGCCAAGAAATCTGTAACTAGAATTCACATTCTTTTCCCTTCCTATCCCCTTTCTGGGAGATCATTGTTCTCCCTGCTCTCTGACTGTAACCTAAGGCAGGGTAGAAGGTGCCAGAAGGGCTAATATCACACAGGTGAAGAAGGCAACCATCCCAACCACATGAGAGGAGGGGAATGGAAAGTCTACCTTCTCTCCCAAATCATTCCTCCACATGTTTGCCTCTATTCTTTTAACAGATATTCATTTAACAAAGCTTTTCATGGTACTATTTAGAGGCACATATTAATTTATGTTGATAATAATTATTGACATCAGAAGCCTCTTGAAAGATGGCATTCTTACGGGGAAGAGGGCAGAGAGAGAGAGAGAGCCGGGAGATACTAAAACCCTGAAGGGGGAGTAGGAGCATGACATGGGAAGTTGTCCTGAACTGGCCCTGGTTACCAGTATGAATCCGACAATTAAGTATTGATCAAGTAAAGTATGCTTTAGATGAAAGATTTATTGATTCAGTGAATCATAGAGCTGGAATGAACCTTGGAGAGCAAAGGAAAATGAAGCCCAGAGAAAACAGACTTAATCAAAGTGCTGCAAAAGGCAGAGCAGCATTGTGGAGAGAGCACCGGATTTGGAGTCAAGGAGATCAGGGTTAGAATATGGTCTTAGGCATTTACTAGCTATGTGACTCTGGGGAAATAGCTAAACTTCTCTGAACCTCAGTTTCTTCTTTTGTCAAAATGAAGATAATAAAGGCACCTATATCAAGGACTGTTCTGATGACCCAAAGAGATAAAGCACTTAACCGCTTTGGAAACTTTAAAAGTACTATATAAAGTGAGTGCAGGCCAGTATTATTATCTAGATCTCTTTCTGAATTCTTAGCTGCATCAGAAAGTTGAGGTTGGCAGAAGTCTGAGTACTAGCTAAGAGGATAGAGAGGATGCTACAATGGTGTAACTGTACTAAGAAGGTGTAATTATAAAACTTACCTTCAACATAAAGAATATAAAAAGTAAATGAAATCTCCAAGTAATTTCTATGAAGCCAACGGTCCCCTTTCTAAGATAAACACCCTTTCTCTTAAGAAATGTGATCACATTTACAACCCAATTCAACCAAGGGACAACTTAATTAACTAACGATATCTGATAGCTGCTATGTCATTAGTCCTGAGCAAAGATGTTTCAGTATCTAAATATTACAACATTATGAATTCAAATATAATAATGTCATTTACAGTTATTCTACTATTAAAATAATTTGTTCCTTAAAGGAAAACATTCAGGAATGTATACGTATATATAAAGAAATACATTTATAATCTGGTCATCCTAAATTGTTACTGAGCCTAACTACTGAGGCCAAGAATTAGTCAACAGGGGTACACAGACATAATTTATATCAGTTCTCTGTTTCTAACTCTTTACCACACAACAATGGCTCCTTAAAATTTACAGAGTGGAGGGGACAGAAAAACCTTCTCATGCTTTCTCTTTTAATGATGGAGGTGATCATTGTCATTCATCTGGATCAACCCAAGGAAGGCTTTTTAGGCTTTTTAGGATATCTGACATTCAAACTATGGTTTGGGAAATAAACCTGATTCATCTTTCAGTAAGTATGTCTCTCTCTGTTGATAATGATTTTCAAAATGTTTTATCCCGTATTTCTTTCCTCTATTTGGTACTACCACCGCAGTTGTCTCATTTTGTGGCAGAAAAATAGCCTATTTTGTCTGTATTTCCATAGTGAGGGACAGCTGGTGAGAGAAGCTTGAGGCAGTGCTCAGATTTTGCACTCTAAATCTTCATCCTATGAATTTCGTAGTTGCAATTTTCAAACGCGGTACCCCTGCTAATATGCTCATAAGCCTCATAACGCATTGGGAGCTTCTCAAATTTCTTCAGGGAGTTCCAAGATTGCCTGGTGCTTGACTAAATCTCTAAAAAAAGAAACAACCAACTCCCTCCAGTATCACATTTGTGAAAGAACAAGGAACATTATTCCAAGACAAGCTGAAGAAACTTAACATGTGGCCCTGTCGGACCTAACTTTACTTGATTCATTCCACAATCTTCTTACATGCTTCAAGGTTATGGAAAATAGAGGTTGTTGCAATATTGTCAAGGGGAAGGAGGAGAAACCCATCAAACTGTGCACAACCACCAAAAGCAAAGTGGAAACGGGTTCCCTTCCAAACCTCTGGGGCATGCATGACAACTGAATGGCTTCAGTGGCACGTACCAATGTAGAATGAAGCTGAAAAGGAGGTCGGGAGAGAAGAAATCAAATATACCCAGGAATCAAATGAAATTTCAGGAGAAAATTGGGAGGGGGCAGGTGAGTGAGAATAGACAGTGAATCTCACGTTGAGCTCCTCAGCTTTATTATTCATGCAATCTACTTGAGCTTAGTGCACTTTGGGGGACCCCTATGCCAGACATGCATCAGAGATGATAGAACTTGTGTGTCCAAAGGGATAATAGTACTTTGGCTTGGTAGAAAGGCTAAGACTTCACTGCTTGTCCTCAAACACTCCTAAAATACCAATCTCTTCCATTTTAAACTAAGATAATTCCCCAAACTCAACGAGATAGTCTCTAGGATTTAAAACAAATATTTAAATGAAGGACTACAAGAAAACCCTAGAGATCATGGTCTTTTTAAAAAATCTATTGCATATGTTTTTAAAATGGGCAAATATTGCCTTCATGCAAAAGCTCTTCTGTATGAAGAGACGAATACTTTACAGTAGAATCTGAGGCTCATAGAGTATCAGAAGGCAAAGAAACATAAGAACTCATAAAATCCTGGGATCCATCAGGAGAAACAGTATTGAACCCTTTCAAATATCCAGTGGTACCTGAGTAGTGGAGTTCAGGGCAAACTCTGGAGTCCTAAAGTCACTTCCTCCATAGGGCATATTATTATTTGGTTTGCTTGTCAATAAGGACATTCCACTTTTAATATCAGTGGATATTACGTGGGTGTTATAGTTTTGACTTTAGAAAGCATACATTAGCTATATATGCGCTAATTGGCACAAACAAGGCCCAAGTGAGAAGACATGAAGAAGGGGAATTTATTTAACTTTTTTAGTTGCAACTTATAGTTAATATATTAATACTTAAGTTTGTATTCATATCATATGGTTACCAACCACCCTTGCCCTAATGCCTTTGCTGAGTTTGTCCTCATTTGATTGTTTCTACCAATCATGAGTTCAAAGACTTAGAACCCAGATACAAACAAAAGTATGAAGGCAATCTATCACTGACGGATATAAAACAGGAGCCAGGAGAAAAAAAAACATATGGCATTTTAAGCCTTTTTAGAAGAGATCATGATTTTATTATCAAAAGGCTAAAAACAAAAATGTTATCAAACATTTTGGGGGGAGGTTGCTGACTATATTTCAGTATCAAAAAAATTCAATTTTTTATTGAAAAAGGAAGTAGAAAATGAACATATTAAAGGTATTTAATAAGCATCTTAGATTTCTTGTGTCAGCAAAAAACAAACACAACAAATATTGGTGGCTCTGCCATTTGTTTAATCTATACTCTCATGTTGTTGAGCAATGACAGATCTAAATAAATGAATGCTTTGTCTAAGATCAGAAATTGCATATCATGTCATAACAGTTTGATCAAAATTTTATAACTTTATTTAGGAATTCAAGCATGATATATACTATAAAAAGTTTTCATTTTAAAAAAGTCTTCATATGAGATGAAAAAACCTATCCAAACAAAACGGGAAACTTTCATTTTAAAGAATCAGTAATTATTTTTCTTCTGCATTACAAAATGAAGTTGAATTAGAAAGCACTTCTATATTAAGGTCTCTGAGGATAAGTAGACTATCTACCCACATCTTCCTTTATTCTGGGGTAGGGCTGATTCTTTTCTCAAAAGATATGTCAGACGAGTGCAATCTCTAGCAAGTATCAAGGAATTGGAAAAGCTCTGAGTATGAGCCCAGTGTGAGATGAGTATGGGCTCAGTGTGAGATTAAGTGTCTGTTGCCCAAAGACCAGCTCTTCAAAAAAGCCCATCAGTAGAGGGTTGATTATCAGGTGAAACATTTTTTTTGGCTATTAGCAATTCATGAAAGTGTTCTACAAATGTGTGAGGGAAGGAATAATAAGCATCAGTGTTGTGAGTATCCACACTGATGAAATCCTGGATTGAATAAATATTGACAGCCAGGAAGACATCTGATATTCTCTGACTATATGATTCATTTTCCACAATAGATAACAACTGAGTTTGTCAGTTTAAAAAATGGTTTTATTCTGAAAGAAGCACTCAATGACAATAATACTGATTTAAAAAAAAAAATGACTTGGCAAGGATGGGTGGATTCCAGACTGTTAGGCAAAGTGGTTAGAAATATTTTCTCATAGTGCCCATTGAAGAGGATCCTTGTGCCATCAGAAAGTATGACAGCAGCACTGTTTTTGGAGCATAGAAAATGTTGAAATGACAAGGTTTGTTGACTAATTTCATGGTGACATGAGAAGTGCATTTATTTTTAAGAGATCTAATAACTAAAAATCAAGTTAATATAAAGGAAAAGTGCTTGTGTAGATTCTAAGTGTGTGCTAATTAAAACTCTTCCCCCCACCCCAACTCTAACTAGGATTCCAATTTATAAGTCACTAACTTGAGTGCTTGGAATATGGTTGAAGTCTATTAGCATTTTTTAAGATCCATGGCAACAGCCCATGCTTCCTCTCACTGATGCTTCCATCAGATGGCTTGTTTCAGATGAAGCACGTAGTAGAAACCAGTACCACTTCTGAACTCTGAAGTCTATTTCAAATGATGACCTCATTTAAATCTCATCAGGATTATTGGCTTCCCCACAACGGAGAAGAAAATATGAATACTGATCAAGGCCTGCTATAGGAGATGAACAAATGATGACAAGGAAAGACTGGTTAAATATCACAAAAGGAAGTGTGGGGCAGGACCAAAAACAGGCCTACCTTGGGAACAGAAAACAAGATATATAACCTCTCACTCTCTGAGTGGAAGACAAGCCATGTCAAAGGAAAATAGTTTAAAGATATGGACTCAGAGAAGGTGTGACAATGTTTGAAAGAGAATTGACAACAAAAATATTTAAGGTGTTGCCATGGATCTTTTCATGTTGGCCAAGACTTAATACTGTTAATCAACTCATCACTTTTGAGGTACTTTCCACATGTTGGGAGCTTAAATATTTTTGGAAATACACATCACCTATTAAAACTGTGTACCAACTTGGCCAGCATAGGAGCTATATATTACATATTAAGTGGCTTTTGAAATATAGTCACCAAAATAATCTTTGTACCCTAAGGAATAGATTGCCTATATGTTTCTAATATGTAATATATATGTATATGTATTTTCTTCTTCTAGGGCCCTTAGAAATGACATATTCCTCCCAAAGGAAGATGTGATGCCAGTTCTAAACACACACACACACACAAGTGTAGTGAGACATCAGAGGCATGCGGAGAGGTTAAAAAAGCTCAAGGCTACCTTTTGGAGATAAACCTTATTAGCTTTCATAAGAGTGCTAATAAATCTCCACTATGCAGGGCTCTAGCTAGAAAGGCCTGACTCCTTACCTTTGATATGGGGAATGAAGTGGTGTCGGAATGGGGAGTTGGGGCGGGAGTCATTGTGGGTGGAGCTGAGACTGCTAGTGCGCAGGTATGACAACCGCTGCACACCAGGAGAGAGCAGCTCTGCAGCAGCGAAAGGAATCATGGGGCAGGGACAAAATGAAAACAAAAAGAAGAATAAAAATTAAGACACAAGCAGGGAGAGAGGCACCAAAAGAAAAAAGCATTTTAATCAGAAGTCTGAAAAGGAGGAAGGAGAAAGGGTTAAGAATGTACCAGGTCAAGGGTTAGGCAACGTTTTAGAAAGTATTTTTTAAAAACAGGTTGGCATTGATTCACCTATCATGATAAATGTTTTCAGTTGGCAGGACTAGAGCAACAACACGTCATGGGTCGGGATACAACCAGCTGTTGACATGCAAACATTGCAAATACCCAAATATATGAATTAGCAACTGTTTTTGATAAGCACCTGACAAAACAAAGCCGACTGAAAGACATGTAAGAAGATGGCAATTCTAGGAAGTTTGAAAGGAAGCATTTCTCAATATTAGAATTTTTTTTTAAAAGCTGCAAACTTCTCTCCAATAGCTTAATGCCGTTTTTGTATTGATTTAGAAGGGAAAAGGTCCCTTTTAGGTTCACTGACAAGGCTGGGCAACACAATAGATAGATCTGCCTCCAAATATCTCTGAGTATCAGTAGACCCTGAAAACTAAAAACAAAACAAAACAAAACACATACACACCTAAGGTATTTAGGGCAGATGTACACAGCCAGAGAAAAGCAAAAGTGACTTAGGGAGGCATGAGCAGAAATTACTAGGTAATATCAACACCACCCATTGTCACTACTGTATCGGAATCTAACTCCAGCTTCATTTTGGATATGCAGAATAAATCCAAGAAAATAACCCAACCTGCACTGCAGCAGAAGTGCACATAAGTGGAGAAATACACCTCTCAAAGGATAGGTGAGTCTAAAAACATCATAAGGTTGTTTTAAAGGAAAAATGATTACAACAGATGAACACTCTTGAATGTTTAGTAAGGATAAATTTTTTAAAGGTAATATAGAAGTTCCCTGTTCCATTCTCTCTCCCTTCACTGTCTCTCCCTTCCTCACCCCTTACTGGACCTTTTCTCTTACGAGAAAAAGATAAATACCTGTACCACAGAACTTTATTCTACCAACCGTTCCATACGGTCTTTGTCGCTTTGATCCCAGAGACCAGCTATCTTGGTGGTTTATAATTCCCTCTGAGGGTACGGTAAAGGGATGGGGGAGGCAGCGGCAGAGAGGATTATTTATAACCTGGAAGTACCAGCTTTTAAGTGGAATATTTCCAGTCGGTAAGTAAAAATACTCAGGCATCCTGAGTATTCAGTGAAGGGCTTAAAAAACAAACAAAAACCCCAGTGTATTTTAGGTCAGTAATTTAACAAGTATTCATTACCTGTCTGCTTATTTGGCTACCGTTGTGTAAGAAGGAGGATTTGGAATGGAACCTACTTTGGCCAAATGAGAATTGTGTGTGCATAAAATCTGCTGGCAATAAACAGAAATTTGCAGCCTTTTTCACACTCTTTAACTTCTTTCAGTTTTAATTCTAAATTTAATTTTAAAAATCTAGGTGAGATGCTTAAAATAGTCTTTATTGATACACAGAGTAACAACTATTTTACCCCCACCCTCACGTTCTCTGTAAGAGACAGACCCACCTCTTCCTTTCTAATTCTACTTCATGGAGGATTTTTTAAAATCTAGGCTTCTGATTTCTCTTCATTCTTCTCCAATTTCACACAGACATACCCCTCACGACCTCCCCCCACCCCCCACCTTACCCCTGATAGCAATGAGGATCCTGTACTTGAAATGAATGGAATGAGAACAAGAAAGGTCAAGTGAAAGCCATAATACAGGTGTAACTCTGATCTGGTCTTCAAGTGCTATATACAGAAACCATCTTTTAACTGCTCTTGGTAAGACTGAATGCTTCCAAAACTTTCCATAGCCATATGAATAACCAAGAACTTATGCATTTGGCTCTTTCAACAGGTCATTAGTCAAGTCTAGGTAATAAAACTGTATTATAACTTGATGAAGATATTTGATGATTTGTATAGGTTAAGAAATCACCAATGCAACTTTAAAAAAAGGCAATATTTAAAGACCAGTATGAAAGATGGCTGCAAGACAATTGTCAGGGGGAGGGAAAAAAATGTTAAAAACTTGGCCGTTATCCTTCCATAGCCAATGACGGTTCATCATCTCTTTACCATTGAGTTTTCATGTGGAAATAGTCATACCTGTAAGGAGATAGATCATAGATAACCATTGCTCTTACCAGGTCTGTGGAAATGCTGTGGAGAACGTGACATCGTTGGGGTGTAACTATGACGGCTGTAGACAGGAGAGTTAATGGAGCCCTGACTAGTTGATCGATGGATCATTCGATCCCGAACATCCTGGTATCCCTAGAAATAAAATGTACAAAAAGCCCCCTAAAGTCGATATAATACATAAACACCTTCAATAGCCCATTAGATTGTAAGCTTCTTGAGGACAGGGACTGTTTTTTTTCCTTGTTTCTTATTGTATTACCAGTGCCTGGCACATGGTAGGTAGATACTTAATACATGTTTACTGACTGATTTCGTTAGCACAATTAAGTTCTGATGAGAGCTAACAAAAATAATTCTGATTCCCACTTTCATCATTATAACCTTGAGAAGAAGGTAGTATGCTTTAATTCCCATTTTATAAATGAGGGAACTGGGGTTAAATGACTTGATTCCTCAGGGCTGGCCACACAGATGATACCTCAGAGTACAAAGGTAGGCATACCACACATTATGACAGATGACTTCACTCCCTGAAAACTTTTCTGGAGCTGTTTATGATTCAATTTTTTCTGAATTTGTTCCCATATTCTGTAGACTTTGGCAAGTAGAAACACTCTGGAATAACACATTCCCCCAAGTTTTTTCACAAATAATTTCCAGGTTTTTGTGAATTTATATATATATTTTTTAAATCCTGAAGAATACAAATGACCCTGAAAAATCCCAAGTATTTTTACTGCTCAAGTGAAACCCAGTTTCCCCATAGAACACTTACTTCTGCAGATGGTGTGGGAGACAGAGTCCTTGGAGACTGTAAGAATGACAAAGAAGGATGCAGTTATAACTTTTTCTTAGCATAACTTTTTCCTCTTCCAGAAATTTAAACCATTAATAATTTCTGCCTTCTTAGGTCTGTTGCTCAAAGTGATCATTAGAAAATATGGAACAATGTCTCTTCTAAGCCCAAATCCTATCTCTCTGAGTCAGTACAATTTTAATAGAAGTGAAATGACCTGAATGTATTTACACAGCTATTAAGTACTGGAGATGGGATTTGAAGCCAGGTCTCACCTGACTATACCTAGCATTCTTTCCACTATTTTTAGGAAAGGTTCGAGAAGCACATTTTAGAGGAGTTCCAAGGAGAGTCTGATATTCATATGACTTTGCTTATGCCATCTTTCCCTTCCTTCTGCCTAACAAAATCCTACTTATCCTTAAAGACCAGGTCCTTTTAACTCCAAAAACCTTCCCAGACCACTCCTGCCCACAGTGATGTATCCCTTCTCTGAGAGCATTGTACTTATTGTCTACACCCCTCTTCATCTGTCAAATAATAATAATAATAATAAAAGTAATATTTAAAATTTAAAAATTAAATAATAATTATTATCATTATAGTGTCCGTGTAGTGATTCAAAGCTTGCAAAGTGCTTTCCAAATATCATCTCATTTTATTTTCACAACAATCCTGGGTGGTAGGTACCATTATCATCCCCATTTTATAGATGAAGAAACTGAGGTGGATAGAAGTTAAATGACTTGCCCAGGATCACACAGATAGAAAGCATTTGAGGCTGGATTTGAACTTGGGTCTTCCTGACTCCAGATCCAGAGCTCTATCCACTGTGTCTCTTGCTGTTTTCTGTTTATGATGATTTAACCTTTCATGTGTTTATGCCACGACACATTTTTGAGAACAAGGTCTATGTCTTTGTACTCCTTAAGTCCATAATAGGAGGCCTTGCATACACTAGGCATTTAACATGTGTTTATTGATTTGATTTGTCCAGATGATAACAGAAATTATTATTATAGCTAGCATTTATATGTTATCTCATTTGATCTTTACAACAACACTGTGAGGTTGGTGCTACCACTATTTTCCATTCTGCAAATGAGAAAGTTGAGGCTGAGGTTTGAGTGAGTTGCCCAGCATCATAGTGAGTATCAGAGAGAGGACTTGAACTCGGGCATCTGCGACTCCAGCCTAGCACTGTGCCACCTATTGAGAAGCCACTGGAAATTGTATTTTGGTGGGAAGATCTAACATTTTAGGAAGATCACTTTGGCAACTTTTGCAGTATCGAATCCTGACAGAGTAGATGGGAGGCAAGAAGACCTGTTGGGAGTTGAGGACCTAACATAGGATGAAATCAAACTTCTGTCGGACACTGAAGTTGTTTACACTGGCATGCAATAAACACTTAATAAGTGCTTGTTGATCACCTGCCTGACTTGTCTTTAGTATTAGAAAGGAATCTGCTCATATTATCATCACTCTTTAGTACAGCGGTGGCTAGAAATCCCAATGTTGGTCACCAGCATTCATTTCTATGGGGCTTATATGAAGACAGTTTTGTTTATGGTGATGACTTTGGTTTGTACAAAGTTTATACTGAAGACTGTTTCTTGGGCTACATTTGCTCACCATTCCCTGATAACAGCAGCATGAATACTGCTCAAAAGGGGACTCTGGGAGGAGCGAAAGATCCAAAGAAGTCTCTGCCCAAGGACATTGCATATTGACATTTCTACATCTCTTGTTTCCATGAAAAGTCCAGAACTGAATCTTGCCCAGTGGTCACTTACATTAATTGTTGACATGGCAAGGAAAGTGAATATCTGAGGGAATGTGCAGAATTTAGATATTTTTTGTGAGCGACTCTGAAGAAGCCACGAGTCAGCATCCCTTGTGAAATTTCTCTTGCCTTGAAGAAATGGGTACTGTTTGACCACTAGGTGGTACTACATGAAAACAGATATCATTTCCCAAGCAATGGAAAGTTCCAATTCTGAGATACTTTAGGGGATAAAACATAGAAGGGGAAGATTTTTTTTTTCTGACAAAAAGCAAAAGGAAAAAAAAATCATTCTGAGAATGAATCCAACTGAAGTTAGAATTAAACCATGCAAAAAGTAACTTCTATTTTTTTCTCATGAATAAATGTTTATTTTTATTGTTTGATGGCTTGATTTGTACTTTTGACTATTATTAAAACTTCTTTCTGTTGTGTTATGGGCTTAGGTCTTACCTATCTTTGGTTTGAAGTGAGGACCACAGCAGGGGAAGCCCCTAACTCTGGTCTATGGGGCCAGGCTGAAGGACTCTAAGGTCCTTGACCCAGTGGTTATTTTCTTCTGGGTTGAAAGCATCAGAAAGTATTTGCCATATCCTGGTGATCACTGAATCATCTCATTAGCAATAGGATATAGGTAACTTTGCCTGTAGGAAAATCTAAGCATCAATAATATCAGCCTGGTCTCCTCACCATCTGAAGAGCACACCATCTCCCTGCCCTGTCTGGAAAGCCATCTCTTTTCTCCTCTTATTCAAAGTGTACACAGTCTTCAAGACCCAGTTCAAGCTCCTTCTTCTCTGAGAAGCCTCCCTGACTACTTTAACTTTCACTGACCTCTCTCCTTGAGGCTGTAGCCTGTGCTACACAGATTCCCTCAGTTCTGTTTGCACTATTTGTGTTAATATGTGTTTGCCTTATTGCCCCAGCTAGGCTGTAGGCATCTTGAGGGTAAGGACCATGCCTTTTCCATTTAAAATTTCGTTTTCTTATTCTGAACTCAAACAGCAAAACAAAACAAAAACCAACCAAACAATTCGATATACGTGGAACACACAAAAAAGGTTTTCTATGAAACCGTCAATCTCTTCTTTACACTGTTTGCTTATATATACATATATAATACATATGTACACACATATACATACATATGTGTATATGAACTGCTCCACTTGCCTGTGCTTCCTTCTGAACTTATTTTTGTTTTCTTTTGTGCCTTTTGAAGTTTTTTTTTAATTTTAAAATTTATTACTTTTATTCTGAATTTGAAAACTGAGGGGAAAAAATAGGGACCATGCCTTAAAGCATATTTATATCCCTGATAGTTTAATTAGTCAACAGCCATTTATTAAGTGCCAACTATATGCCAGGCATGGTGCTAAGTGCTGGGGATATAAAGAAAGGGAAAAAAAGCTCACAGTCTATTTGGGAAGGTAACAGGCAAACAACTATGTATAAACACACACATGTAAATATGTATAAATGTAAACAATATAAATGTATTCCTGTATATTTACATATATGTATACATATACGTGTGTGTGTGTGTGCGCGCGTGTGTGTGTGTGTGTGTGTAGTTGGAGATAATTTCAGGGGCAAGGCATTAAGACTAAGGAGGACTGCAAAAGGATTCTTGCAGAAGGTGAAATTTTAGATGAGACTTGAGGGAAGCCAGGACATGGAGACGAGGCAGGAGAGAATTTCAGGTATAGAAGATAGCCAGTGAAAATGCATGGAGTTAGGAGATGGAATGTTTTGTTGGAGGAAGAGCAAGAAGTCCAGGGTCACTATCCCAGAGTACTCAGGGGCAGGTGGGTAAGATGTAAGAAAACTGGATAGGTAGGAAAGGACTGCTAGGTTATGAAGTATTTTGAATGTCCCAAAGAGAACTGTATATTAGATCCTAGAGGTGATAGAGAGCCACCAGAGCTTACTGAAGAGTGAGAGTGAATGGTCAGACTTGTGCTTTCAAAAGGTCAATGTGAAGGCTAAGTGAAGGAGGACCTGGAGTGGGGAAAGACTCAGAGCAGGTAGAAACACCAGCAGCCTATTGCAATAGTCCAGGTATGAGGTAATGGAGTGACCATGAGTGAAGGCAGTGACAGAGAAGAGAAAAGAGAACACACAATAGATATCTTTTAACTGAAAGAGTGGCTCCAAACAGCAGTTCTTGTGAAGAGTGATAAAACCAAAGTGAAGGGAAGGAGATTTTGTACAAATATGATTGAATAACCAGCTACTTTGGAAATTCATTACCTCTCCAAGGCTCTGTCTTTCCTGTTTGTCCTCATAGCCTGAAGAGTAGAATGGCTCATAGGTAATAAGATCTGGACGTTCAATGTCATAAATTGCCTTGACCTTGGGAATGGCTGCTAAATCCTTGTAATCTAGGATCTCATTGTCAACTTTTGCCTGGCAGAACAGAAGAGAAAGAAAAATTAGCATGAATGCTCATATCTGTTAGGAACCCTTTATTGCCAATATCATCTAGGTTTACTTTGAAAAGTAGATATAGTAACCAGCACGATTATATTCTCAGGAACACTGCCTCTTTACTGGGTAAATTAGGCAATTAAAAAAAATTGGGAGCTTATGAAAAAGACTATAGAACTCATCAACAAGTAGGCCAAAAAAAAAACCCTTAAAGACATCTTTCTAAATTTATTATGGAGGGCAAATTAACTGGAAACAGATGGGTAAACAGTCTTCCCAGATGGTAAAGAACGAGGGCTGCATCTTTAAGTAACTAAATATTTAATTATCTTTCTCAAACTCATAATCTTTAACGGCAGAATTTAAGAATACTCAGTGCTGGCTATAAATATACAATCAACTCTCAATTATGCTCATGTAAATTATCTGCAAGAAATTTGTAGTTTGACATCCCATGGTCTCTAGAATGTCATTGGACTATCTCTCCACTGCCTAGCTGGTGTGTGGTTAGAAAATGAAAATTAATTTTAATATTAACTCGAATAATAATTATCAAGATACATCAACTGTAAAAAAACCATACAATTGCATTTCATAACATAAATGGAAATGTTTTTTGGATGATCTGTTTTCAACTAAGTATACTATTGCTACTTTTTAACAATTCTCTACTAATAAGTAAACTACATAGTAACTCATGCCCGTGGACCTTTGGGAGGCAAAAGAGTTAATGCAAAGGGTCTCTGAAACCATATGTGCACTGTCCTTTTTATTGAGTAACTCAATATAACAAATAAACAAGCATACCATCTGGTTATTCATGTGAGTGCATTGTATATATGTGTATATGTAGATATCAATCATATATGTATGTATGCATATATATTGCTACTTTCCAAATGTGGATAGATGCTGTTATGATTAATAAAATAAAACCTCATTTAAAACTGTTACTGAATTCATAGAAGCTTTTTATCATACTTAACTTTCTCAGTTAATTGACAGGTTATCTATTATATCAGGGAGATCCATGAAATTTGTTGGCATTAATAAGAGGCCCCTACATGTAATTACAAGCTTTATTGAAAGGGATACTTACATAGATAGTATGACCTGGAGATCCAGGGATGCTTGACCCTGGTCTGGAATAAATGCTTTCAGAGGATGTCCTGGTTGGCTGTAAAACAAGGATTGCCATGTGAGAGATAAGGCCAATGTTTCAGGATCAAGGTTGTCAATGATAATGAGGTTCTGGAAGTTATAATCCTTAAAAAATGTCTTTTTCATTTTTGTGGGTAAATGAAACACAACTCACAAGAAGTAAATGAAAAAGATGTAAGAAAATTGTAAAAATGCACTTGAATGTTTATAAAGTCTTTGGAGATCTTAGAAACATCATTATTTTTCCCCCTTGGGCCAAATATTACATATTGAAGAATGTGACCAAGTGCTCTGAGATGAGGACTCTAAATAAAACAGAAAACCCAGTGCACTATCTTATCTTCCTGTTCACATTTGATGGAAAATTCTAATTTAGAAATTTAACTTCTTCATCTTTAGTAATGTTTCTACTTGCATTTTATACTTTGCAAGCTTGAGCAGCCAAGTCTGAAGAACACACATGAGTTTTACTTGGATTATTGGTTTGAAGTTTCAGGTATGAGTCACAAATACCAATGAAGAATCACAGATTGTGATCATTCCTATCCCCAAGGTGAAAATTCACCTGAGGGTGAAGGTCAGAGCTATAACCAAGGCAGGGCGAATGGGGCTTTGTTCTAGGGCTCTGATTTTTTTTTTTTTGATATCATGAACCCCTTTGGCAGACTAATGAGGCCTATGGACTCTCCAGAATGTTTTTAAGTGCATAAAATAAAATACAAAGGTATAAAAAGCAAACCAATTATGCTGAAATACAATTAAATAGCTATATATATATATGTGTATATATATGTATATATACATATATATATATAAACAAGTTTAAGTTCCCAGATTAGAGAGCATAGAGAGTACTTGCAGATTTACAATAGCACAGAAACAATTTAGTTTAATACCTAGGTAGCAGGGATCATTAGTAAAAATAGGTAGCTAGCAGATGTTACTTCCTTCTCTGGAAGCCGCACTCCAGAAGAGCTCCTTCTTGTCTGGTTCCCCCCTCCCCTCTCATTGAAGTCTTGTGCCATCCCAGAGAAGAGGATTCAAGAGTATATTCTGTTTTGCCTGCCTTGGGCATAAATCTTACTAGTTATGGCTTTGGTGACAAGAAATTGTACTTTGCCAAGCATAGATTTCATTCGAGATAGATCAGTTTGTAAATGATAATGCAGGGAGACAGCATTCCAGAGCTGTTCCAGTGTTCAGTGCTGGCGTAAGGGTACATAGCTCAGGAGAATTACAGTACAAAGTTGCCCTCTGATACATTAGTTTTTATAATCTTCAAGTCTGATGGTTTAGGTGCACTTTTCTAAACATGCAGTTTTTAAGTGGCAGAGTTCATATAGTAATTCGTATCTATAATAGACAGAGATACTTCAATATTTTCAATTTTGAATAATATTGAGGTACTGTCATTCTCTTTACTGCTTGCTACATTAGATTCTCAGTCCTGAGTCCAATTTGACATAGTTTCTATTCAATGGATTAATGATATTTCAGGACCAATATCAAAATGCAGCTGTACTACTAAAATAAAAAACAGAGCTCTAGATAGGAGTGGTCCTGAGACACTGGACCATCCCCATATCCAAGACTAACCAAATCATATGGGCTAACTACTTACCACAGGTAATTCTTATGGTTTTAGTGGTCACAAATGACTTTTAGGTCATTCTCCCAAAATCTTAATGGCATTAATAACTGGCTCAGTTTTCCTCTCCAACCTATCTTCTGCCATTACCCTTAGGGACTTCAATATTTGTGTTGATGACCCTCTAATAAGTATTTAATTTCTCAGCCTCTTCAACTCCAACAACCTTCTTCAACCCACCTCAGCCTGATGTGATCACAACTCAGATCTTAACTATCTCTTGAGCTATGCCATCTTAAAGATATGAAACTTTAGAATTACTTCTGCTCTTCTTATTCATTCCCATAGTTTCAACTACCTCTTATCCATAGATGACTCCCAAACCTATATCTTTATTCCTGACCTTTTTTCCAAGCTCCAGACTTGTATTTCAAATGGCCGACCAAGCCTCTCCATCCAAATGTTCCAGTTGCACCTCAAATTTAACTTGCACCGAACAGAGCTTTATTATTCTTTCCTCTAAACCTATCCTTTACCCTGACTTTACTACTTCTGCCTATTGGGTCCATCACTCACCCTAGCTCCCATGTTCGGACTCTTTTCCTGAGCTGTCTAAGAAGGTTTCTGATCTTTCAAATTGAATAATGAATCATTGATTTATAGCTGGAAGCAACCTTAGAGGTCATTTAATCCAACCTTCTCAAGATGAAGCAGAGATTAAGTGATGTGCTCGAAGTCACACAGTTAGTGGTAGGTAGTACTGGAAATGAAACCCCAGGTCCTGATTTCAAACCCAGCAATTTCTGCCAGTTGTGTAATCTTTCTTCAATCCTTGGTTCCTCTTTGGCTACGCTACCGTGAACCTACTGTAGGCTTTCATCACTGTTTGCCTGGACTCTTGTAATAGCCTTCTAGAAGGACATTTATCTTCCATTCTATATTCTCTCTCATATGTCGTTTGGTGCATCCAGGTGGCACAGTGGACACAGTGCTGGGCCCAAAGTCAAGAAGTCTCATCTTTGTGAGTTTAAATCCAGACTCAAACACTTATTAGCTGTGTGACCCTGGGCAAGTCACTTATCCCTGTTTGCCTCAGTGTCTCATCTGTAAAATGAACTGAAGAAGGAAATGGTAAACTACTCCTGTATCTTTGCCAAGAAAACCCCAAATGGGGTCACAAAGACTGAAAAATAACAAAATGTATAATTCATACTTGTGGCAGAAAAATTTCTGCTCAAAAGACTGATGGCTTCCTATTGTCTGAAGAATAAAATTAAATTCCTCTCATTCAAGGTCCTACCCAATATTTGGTCACTCTACCTTCCTAGGCTTATTTCATATCAATCCATTCTACTAACTCTCTGTGGGTTGTGACCAAACCCGACTACTTTCTGCTCTACATACACATGCCCTGCGCTATCTTCTCTTTTTGATTTTGCTCGAGCTGTGTCCTCTCTTCTTTCTTCTGCTGCTTTCCTTTTCTGCCTTTAAGATCCACCTCAAATATCACCTCTTCCACGAAGCCTTCTCCAATCCCCTACGTCAGCAACTATCTTTCTCCTTGGGCTTCATGTAACATTTTGTTCTGAAATTCTTTAGTACACTTAATGTCATTGTATCACAGTTGAGTACATTTCTAATATCAACCCCCTGAAAGATAGTAAGCTCTATGAAGATAAGGATTGTATTATTTCTAAAGTTTTCACCTCCTCTTGTGCCTAGCACAGTTTTTTTTTTGGCTTGGTTTGGGTTTTTTGCACATAGTAGGCATTCAATAAATATTTGTTGCCTGGATACAGCTCAATTTCAATATTAACGAGCTATTAAAATGGGCATAATGGGGTGGCATTGTCTTTTGGTTCCTACAACACATGATAAACTAGAGAGGTTATTTACATAATAGATAGGGTGACAAATTTTCTAGATAAGGGTGTTTTTAAAATTGGCTAAACATCACCAACAAAAAAACAATGTCTGCTCATGGGAATAATTTTTAATGCCACAAATTCTGAAACAGCTATGATCTTATGCACTGTGCAAGGGTGTGGTGAAGACCAGGGTGTATTTCAGTAGAATCAGATGTCTGGAGTTACTGTGGTTGCCATGGCAACTGCCTGTTTTCATTAACATCCATAAAGAATGTTATATAAGTGGCCAAAATAAAAACTGAAGCTTTGGGGGGCTCTCTCAAGTTACTCATCTTTATTATTTCTGCCAAGCAGGGTTGTTTTCCTCTCTTTTGGGGGAAATAATTCACTAGGGGTGGGTTTTGAGGCAAACTAGTCTGTGATGTTCTGTGTTTGCAGATAGGTATGTATCAGAATGGCAATATTAGAGACTTTAGAAAAAGGGACACTGAGTATTCTGATTTGGAAATTAAGTGCAAAGAAGGGAAAGGTCACTTGGCTAAACCAAGCTGTTCCTGCACAGCTAATCTTTACCTTACTCCCTCTTTTGATGGGTGAGTCCCTCAAATTTCATAAATTCCTTCCAAGCATTTATTTCAATCATTTGTGCTATTAGTTTTATAAGCTGCCCATTGGTTCCACTACGGAAGTCTTTATAAAACGCTCAGTTCAAGTTCCACACAATTCTTAAGATCTGAATTCCCTGTTTGGTTTTGGGCTATTGATAACTCCAACTCTTCTCTGCATTTTCAAATCCTGATATTTTGAACTCTGCCTTTAGATACTTTAGAATCAGATGAGAAGAGCCAGTTGCCAAATTTGATGCAATGTCCTGCCTTGAATTTTTCAATATTATTCAAAGTTCATATCTGGGGGAACAAACAGTGACTTAAAAGTATTTGAAAATGTTCATATTATTTCTTAAGTCTATCTATGATCTAATTTATTTCTACTTTATTTTGACTTCATAACCTTACTAAAAAATTCATCTTTGAAAGTTTCTTCTTTTTTGCTTTAACTTATCCCGGCTTCTCCAATAAAATGGGGTGAATGTCAATTAAAGTCTATCCAAATGTTCCTTAAAAACTTTACACTACAATAAATTTCCTGCCTATTTGGGATTTTTTTCAAGTTCAACTTAAAATTAAGAATTATTCCCCTGCCTCTGTATCTTATCACTCCCAATAAACAATCTCTATATTTCAGATGTTAGATAAAGCAGGCTTTCCCTAGATTTCCCAAAAAAAGAATTGCACCTTTATGCCCTCTCCTCTGAATTCAGGCATGCTAAGTAATTCATCTACAAGGTGCTGTAGTCCCATAACACTTTCAAACATGTGTCCTTTATTCTAGAACAGCTACATACAATTGTACTCATTCTAATAATTACTGGAAAACTCTCTTCCAGGTACTGTAGCATAATAATTAACTTTCTTCTCTGTGATGCTTGATTATAATGTCTTTTCTCTAGGCCTCTTATCTGTCAGAACAATTCAAAATATGCCTTCTCTTGAACCATGCTCAAGGTTTGTTTACCTACACATTCATGAATTTCCTGTCTCTTTTCACTGTCTGCTACTATTGGCTTCCAAAGTGTTCCTGTTCATTTCTGTTTGCATTTTAATATTGCTTCCCTCTAAGATTACCCACCTACTCTTGAGTATTAACTTGTTAACTTGATAACTTCTAGAATTTTGAAAGGCAAAATTATATTCCTTTTCCTGATAACCTGTTAACTGCCTCCCGCCCCTTACTTGTTTTTACTTGTTTTATTTTTTTATTCATTAAAGGCCAGTGATGGACAAGGTCCAACTATACAAAAGGCATATGGGGTCAATCCTCTAACAGCTTATACTCCTGCCCAAACTGTCATTCACTAAATCATGTAAATTACTACATTATTTATCTTCTTCCCCTCTTATATGGCCCATTTATTATTTGTCTATGCTTTTTCTTCTCTGCATCCTGGTATCCATGTGATATAAAAGCATAAGTCTAAAGGTCCCACTCTTCTTCCTTAAATAAATCCTACATTGAAATTCTACATTGACTGAAAGTACTAATCATTCTTCCTCGTTCTAATACACAAGATCCTGGCCAAAGTGTTCTAGTAACTATGAACTAATGACAAAAGTTCAACAGATCAGAAGTCCTCATATCTATAGCTCTCGGTGACAAATTTGTAACCATACTAACAGTAAAGATATTTTCCCATTTTAACATCTGTTCCATGGAGAAAGCTACAGAGCAAGAGGTTCACTGAGCAACTCAGTCCTAATTGCTTATTGCTAAACAATTTTTGATAATGGAACAGATATATATTTCTTATTCTTCAACCACCTCTTCCACCATGAGTGAGAAAAAGAACATTTTAGAAAGCCTGTTGGGAAATTTTCAGTCTCCTCTATCATTTTTCTTTTTTTTCCCCCCTTCTACCATTTTTCAAAAGTTATATCTCCCCAGAAGTGGGGAAGGAGAGATAGAGCTCAGAAGCATTAAAGATTTTCCCTAATCGACAACTGATGCAATCATTGTTTTAGCAACTTAAAGAAGGGGACTAGAAAGGACTTGGCTTCTGATTTCTTTCCAGTTAGATACTGGAATACTGTAATGTACAGTATATATATTTATTTTTTATTTTATTTATATTTATAATGTAAAGTTCTAAGAATTTCTTCACTTTACCCTCTGCCTGCTATTTTCACAGAACCTCCTTGTTATCCCCAAGAACACTGTTCACTTTCCTCTTCCTAGATGACATCTCTAAGAGAAACATGATTAAGTGACGGAGGATTCATCGAAAGGTTGGCACTTTATTTCAACAGTAAAGAAAAAATGACTCCAACCAGTGTTGGTCGATGAAATTCTGGAAAAGCCATGTGTGTTCATGAAATGCTTTTTAAAAGTGCTCTAATCAGCTGCCTTTTATCTAATTTATTTTTCTCCAGTTCCTCCTTTACCCACTTGTGCTACAATTTTGAAGGCAGGACTGCTGAATGAATATTCTACTTCAATGATCCTTTTATATCCTCATTCCAACTCATCAACACCCTTTGATTACTGCTTGTTATCACCGACAGAGATGTGACTGGTGAATACCTGGAGCAACGGCATCTTTTATTTCCTTTCATTTGTGTACTACCATCTCATGACATATCGAGGATCAGTGTGTTCATTAAACCCCGGTCCCCAGGAGCAGCAATGCAAAGGCTACTTTTGTCTACACCGCAGCTATTAAAAGCCATGCTCTAAAAGAGAGGGAACTACCAGAAACTGAAGAAAGAATCAGATCATCTTGATCTGATGAACTAATACAAGTGTAATTACTGTTATAAGGTCATTATCACCTTATAGCACACACTGTTGATGGTGACAGTACCTGCCTTTGGTTTTTGTTGAAGTTCACTAGACAGGGTGGTGGTAAAAGCTGTAGAAGAAGGAATAATATATTTTTTTTTATCCTTAGTATAATCACTTAACTATAACATTGATAAAGTATGGGGAAGGGAAGAGATCATTTTAAGTTTTTGCTGGTTTTTAATAGTGATATGCATTTGGGCCTATCTGCATGTATGTGAGCAAGTACATGTGCATGTATGTGTGCATGTGTATGTATGGGTACTAAGTGCACATTTGATTCAATTATGCACATAATACACAGTTGGAATGAAAATTCAGTTTTCATAAGGCCTGATTATCTCTGATGGAGGGTAAACAGGCATATAAAATGATAAAATAACTATGAATAAAATAAAATTATGAATAAAGCAACAGGCAGCTGCTCTAATAAAAATATCACAGTGCTAATAACAAAATGATACATAAGCAGCAATATTAGCTTTCTTGGTCCAGACATAAAGACTCTAATGATCTTTTTCTTTATGAGTAGACACAGAATACTTGGTTGGTGCATTAGAAATCAGCCATAATACCGCACTTGACAGGTCTACATTAGCTTGAAAGAAAACATGCAATTTCTAGAGTAGTCTTTATTCTCATTCTTTAGTCTTCAAAGATGTAATGTAGAAGTCACCCAACTTCTTTCTTTTAGTAATGCAAATTTGATCCCAGAAACATCATGTCCTTTTTTTACATCATATTCTTTCTCTAAAAAAATATTATTTTTACAAAGTGAAAAAAAAAACATTTGGCCCACTGATCTGGCTGATGCTATATTTTGTTAAGGCACTCTAAAAGTAAGGAAAATTTTGGCAATATTAGAGCATTTCTGGACAGCAATTCATCCAAAAAAGATCTGAGGGTCTTAGTGAAATGTAAGCTCAGTGTGATCAAAATCAGTTTGCCATGATAGGTAGTTAAAAATGGTAATCTTGGGTTGAATTAAGAAAGACATAACTTCTGAGAATAAAGAAGTGACAGTCCCTTCATGCTACTCTAATCTAGTCATGCCACATCTAGAACACACACTTGAAGGAAGGTCAGTTATAAGATGGATGGAATGCATCAAGAGATGATCTTGACCTAATGCCATATGAGGAATAGTTGGAGGAAATGGAGCTAATCAGCCTTGAGAAGCCCAATTTGGGATGGACATGATAACTGTTTTCGAATATGTAAAAGGCTGGCATGTGGAATGGTGATTAAAAGGCAGAGCTAGAATCTATGGGCAGAAATTTTAGAAAGGTGAAATTAGGCTTGATGAAAGGAAAACTGTCGTAATAATTAAAGTTATCCCAAAGTAGAATGGGCTGCTTTGGCAGAAAGAAGGTTTTCCCTCATGAGAGGCCTTAAAGACTTGTTGACTATTTGCCAAGTATACTGTGGAAGGAATATTTTTTTTTCTTGTTATAGATTGAACTAGAATGTCAATGAGGTTCCTCTCACCTCTGAAATTCTGTGATTCTAATTCATGTCTGTTAGTCATCCAGAGAAAAATTCTAGAAATCTGAAAATATACAGAATTGTTCACACTAACTCAAATTAACTATGAGTGCTGGGCTTTACTTCATAACACAGCAACAATTGATTATTAAATATTTCTGGGTCATGGATGGCTGCTAAATCATATGGTTTTAGTCATAACAGCTAATATATTTAAGTTCACACATTTCGGATAAGAGCTAAGGTCCCTTTCAAGCTCTAAAATCCTATGAGTATGACTATCAGACCAGAGTGACTTCTCTATAAATGAATGAGAGATTAATCACAATTACTAACTCTTTGAGGGTATAATTTGTTGTGTTAATGTGATCAAAGAGAGTGATCACAATAAACTTCTATGGTTTTTAATGGAACAAAGTACAAAGATAATGAAGTTTTGGGGGGGAGATGGGGGAGTAGGCAACAGGCTCTACATTGTTTTCAGTTTCCAGGCTGCCTGAAATTTTTAGCGTCCTAAGTCTGAATACCTATGAGCAAAGAAACCTTTACCAAATTGTCCCTTTCCCTGGACTCTCCCTCTCTCTGTTTTCTCCTTTTCCTAACCTATATTTAGCACCTATCTCTAAGTTAAGAACAGATTTCCAACTCAGTGTATTAGAAGTGTCATTGTATAGTGGAAAGACTACCAGATGAGTCTAGCTTTTGGTTCTGGCTTGGTCATACTAGGTATATGATCCTGAGCAAGTTACAACTGCTCTGGGTCTCAATTTCTTCATTTATGAAATGTGAGAGTTGGCCTAGATGCCTAGGTACATTCTAGTTCAAGATTCTCGTATATAAAGATTTAAGATTGACTGAACATTAATTTTCAAACATTAAATATATTCTAAGTCAAAACAAGAAGGCACTGATGAACAAATTAAATGTAAACTAGACACTATCTGAAATGGCCTTAGGGAAGTAAAAAGGAAGTCCAGAATGGTTAAGTAAAATCAAGACTTCCTGGCCTTACTGTGGTTCTGTATGTTAGGTGGTATAGTGGACAGAACCCTTGATTCACAGTCAGGAAGACCTGAGTTCAAATCTTTTCTTAGTCATATTAGCTATGTGACACTGGGCAAGTCACTTAACATTCTTCCACCATAGTTTCCTCATCTGTAAAATGGGGATAATGGCAGCAACTCCCACACAAGGATATTGTGAGGTTCACATGAGATAGTATGAGTTAGCACTTTGCAAACCTTATGGCATGACCTAAATGTTATCATAACTATTATTTTCTTGTATATGGACAAGAGGAGTAGGCAAATGACCCTGGGTAATAGGGGTTATCTCAAAATGATGGGCAGCACAACTGTATTGACATTAGAGCTCTTGTCTGGGTTTCACTTGGAGAAGAGAGATGAAATTCTACAAAATTACTCTAAATTTCTCTACATGAGGAAAATTATAGCTTCAGCTTGTACATGTAGGACACTTGAAGAAAATGCCTTAAAAATGTGTTACTTGAGAACAAGTAGATGTTTGGAAGTTAGCATTTCCAAACGCTAATCACTGTCATTATTACTGAGGGTAATGGTCATCAAAATAAAATGGCATTCATAAAATTCTTTAAAAATTTCGAAGTGCTTTATATACATTATTTTATTGGAGACTTGAAACAGCTCTTTGAGGTAGCATTATCCTCATTTTACAGATGAGGAAATTGAAGCTCAGAGAGCTTATGGGACAATCCAATTTCTTTGCTGGATCTTCAGCCAGATCCTACCTGTTAACGGTGGACGTCTCTTACAGCTCTGTTCTGAGTCCTCTTCTTTTCTCCCTTAATACTATTTTACTTAGTGATCTCGTCAATTCCCATGGATTCAACCGTCATTTCTATGCAAATGATTCTCAGATTTATTTGCCCGGCCCTAACCTCTCTCCTGAACTCTAGTCTCACGTCTTTAACTGTCTTTAGGATATCTCAAATGGATATCTTGTAGATATCTTAACATGGTCAAAACCGAACTCATTATCTTTCTTCTAAAGTCCTCCTGTCTTCTTAACTTCCCTATTACAATCAAGGAGGGTTACCACTATGCTGCCAGTCATCCAGGCTCTAAGCCTGGTGCCATCTTTGTTTCTTTACTCTCTTACCTCCCCACATACATCCAAGCAGTTCCAAAGTCGTGTTGTTTTTTCCTTCAAAACATTTCTCATATATGTCGCCTTGTCTCCTCTGACACCACCAACACCCTATTTTGAGCCTCCATCACCATACACCTGGACTAGTGCAACAGTTTGCTAGTTGGTCCCCTGGCCTCAAGTCTTTCCCTACTCCAGTCTATCCTTTACTCAACTGTCAAATTGATCTTCCTAAAGCTTAAGTCTGGTCAGATCACCTCCCATTCACTCAACTCTACAGGCTCTCTCTTGCCTCTGGGATCAAATGCAAAAACCTACTGTTTTTGGCTTTTAAAACTCTATAATGTGGTCCATTTCCACCTTTCTAGCCTTCTTACATCTCACACCTCTCCATATACTCTGCAATCCAGTGACACTGGCTTCCTTGAGTGCTTTGACTGGCAGTGTGCCTCATACCTAAAACTACGCAAATCCATCTGTTGGCTGCCTTCAAGTCTCAAATTATGCCATCCCTCAGAGATTATCTATAATTTATTCTTTTGATATCTTGCTTATATGTAGCTGCTTGTACATTCTCTCTCCTATTAGACTGAGCTCCTTGAGAACAGGAATTGTCTTTTGCCTTTCTTTGTATGCCCAGGACTTAGTACAGTGACTGGTACATAGTAGGTGCTGAATAAATGTTAGCTGATTGACTCTCAGGAGTGAGATTGGAAGATAGTTCTTTATAACTCCAAGTCTTACTCCTTGCTCACTTTGCCATTTTGCCTTGCATGCCATGCTGTGCTGGGCATGAAAGAATACATTCGCAGGACATTTTTCAAAAATGACAAATATCTGGTCATGCTCAGGCTACTCAAGTGGTGGATCCTAAATGACAAACGAGGGTGTGCTTCTTAGCTGCTAGAATTAACAAACAGAAAACACCGGCCACTGTTCAAAAAACCAAAAGGTAAAACAAGACCAAAAAATCCACTAAATGTCCCATTGGATAGAAAACAGGTAACATTAGAAAATGAAAAGGGTATTTTTTAATTGCGTGAGTAAGTGAGCATCTCCTTCCCCAAGCAAAGTAGGCAGGTTGTACAGGAAGAGTGGCACTAAGCTAAGTGATGTAAGCTTGTTGCTTAGGAAAGCTACACCATGACTCAGTCCAAACACAGTCGCAAACCTGTGGAGAGCGTTGTGTTCGGCGAATCAGACTTTTAGGATAAAAGAATTCAGATGAGGAACGTGGCATATTTCGAAGCTGCTGAGAAAAGAGAGAAAAAGAGAGAGAGAGAGAGAGAGAGAGAGAAGAGAAGAGCGAAGAGAAGAGAGGAGAAGAGAGAAGAGAGTAAAGAAAGGAGAGGGAAGGATGGTGAAGGAAGAAGGGAGAAAGAAGAGAACAGAAAAGAGACAGAGAGAGAGAACACAAGAGAGGTGAAGGGAATAAATAAACCCATTTTCATTTCAGAATCACTATAACAGATATGTAGCTTAATGAGATTAAGACATTTATCACTCATTAATAATTACAAATACATTATCAATGAAGTCAATAGCAACAACAAGGTCATATTGCTTGCCATAGAATGACCGTGGTCCATGTGCAAAGTACATGATGTCTTTCCAAATCCTCAGCAGCTAGTCCCAGGCCATAATCTGTATCTACTTTGACTATATTTGATATTCAATTATATATATACATATCTGTCCTATACAATCTGCTCTTTGAGGACTGGTACAGCTTTCTTTTTGCTTTTGGATCCCTGGTACCTAGCACTGTGCCTGGGTCAGAGTAGGAATTTAAAAAGTGCTTGTTGATTGACTGGCTACAGAATGGAACTCCCCTGTCCGATTAACTTTGGCCTGAAAATTCTTGTGATAAATAATTGAGAAGCTCTTGAGAATCTGTTTTTACAAACTTTGCCTGAGTTATAAAATAGCAAGACTGTGGATTACTCAGTGGGGATACTGAGCAGTTGTTTTTTTCCCATTTTACTATGGAAACTGTGCTAAGGTCATACACTGTACAGGGTTTGACTCAGGAATTAGCCACTGTAGAAATGCTCTCAAGAGATCA